>LNAC01000949.1:192796-231363 GCA_002007465.1 Ailurus styani | reverse complement strand
ATATATATATATATATATATATACACAATGGAATACTATACAGCTATCAAAAGAAACGAAATCTTGCCATTTGCAACGACATGGATGGAACTGGAGGGTATTATGCTGAGCGAAATAAGTCAATCAGAGAAAGATAATTATCATATGATCTCTCTGATATGAGGAACTTGAGGGGCAGGGTGGGGGGTCGTGGGGTGTAGGGAGGGAAAAATAATGAAACAAGATGGGATGGGGAAGGAGACAAACCATAAGAGACTCCTAATCTCACAAAACAAACTGAGGGTTACTGGAGGGTGGGAGGGTAGGGATAGGGTGGATGGGTTATGGACATTGGAGAGGGTTTGTGTTTGGTGAATGCTGTGAAAGATGTAAGCCTGATGATTCACAGACCTGTACCCCTTGGGCAAAGAATAAAAATAAAATGAAAAAAAATGAAAAAAAAATTCCTGCTCTATGAAAGTTAATTTTGAGAGAATTTGAAGACAAGGCATAGCCTAGGAGAAATTATTTGCAAAACTTGTATCTGAAGAAGAAACTTCACCCAAAATATACAAATAAATCTTAAAACTCAACAATAAGGAAACAAAAACCTAATTAAAAAATGAGACAAAGGCTTTAACAGACACCTCACCAAAGAAGATATATACATAACAAACATGCATAAGAAAAGATGCTCCATGACTTATGTCATCAGGGAAATGCTAATTAAAGCAACAAGATACCACTACCCAGCTTTTAGAAGGGCCAAAATATGGAACACTGACAACACCAAATGCTGGTGAGGATGTGGAACAGCATGAGCTCTGACACAGCACGGGGGAATGCAGAATGCTGCAGCCACTTTGGAAGACAGCCTGGCAGTTTCTCTCAAAACGGAACATACTATTACCATGCAACCCAACGACAACACTTCTTGGTATTGGATTTGAAAACTTATGCCCTCGCAACACCTGCACAAGGCTGTTCACAGCAGTTTTATTCATTACTGCCCAAACTTAAAAGCAACCAAGCTGTCTTTCGGTAGATAAATGGGTAAGTAAACTGTGGTATCTTCAGACTTCATGGAATATGATTTAGCACTAAAAAGAAATGAGCTATCAAGCCATGAAAAGAACCTTAAATACATGTCACTAAGTGAAAGAAACCAATCTGAAAAAGCTACATACTGTGATTCCAACTATATGACAATCTGAAAAAGTATGGATATAATAAAATAAACTTTATTTTTAAATTAATCATTTTTACTTATTTATTTAATATTGAATATTTATTAAATAAAATTTTTGGTATTTTAACATTTATTTTATTTATTTTTAAATTATTTTTTCTTATTTCTCTCATAGCAAGGTTTGATTTCTCCAAAGAATGGAATGGTTTCTCCCAAAGGAACTCGTGAAGTGCTGGTTGTAGCTTGGCAAAGTTTTGGCTTTTACTTGGAATATGTTGCCCCACTACTGGAATTAAGCCACTGAGGTGCATGTGAGGGTTTGAAGTGTGACGAGAAGCCCAGTTATGTGCCATATCCTGTCTGACTCATAATACTGAAATGATGTTTGGTTTCTATAATTAATCTGATCAATACAACAATTTGACCACAACATTGGTATATTAAGTTTTATGCCTACCTTTCCAGCAACCTGAGATCTCACCAATAAGCTAAGCGGAGCTTTTGGGAAATTTGCTTATTTGTAAATTGGGGCCCATCTGTAATCTTAGTAGGGAGATATACCATGATGGTATTGACATGGTTGAGGTGTGGACCCTAGTGTCAAACAGAATGGGCTTACAGTCTCAACATTGCCAATTTAGGATTTGTAAGCTGCCAGGTTTGTATAACTTCTAAACACAAGTTGGTTTATCTGAAAAGTGGTCATAAGAACAGATACACAGTCCAGGGAGTCACTGTGAGGACAAAATCAAATAGGATATTCATTTTTTTTCTCTATCCTCTTTATTTATTTTTATTTTTTTAAATTTTATTTTTTTTTATTCTTTGCCCCAGGGGTACAGGTCTGTGAATCATCAGGCTTACATCTTTCACAGCATTCACCAAAGCACAAACCCTCCCCAATGTCCATAACCCATTCACCCTATCCCTACCCTCCCACCCCCCAGTAACCCTCAGTTTGTTTTGTGAGATTAGGAGTCTCTTATGGTTTGTCTCCTTCCCCATCCCATCTTGTTTCATTATTTTTCCCTTCCTACCACCCACGACCCCCCACCCTGACTCTCAAGTTCCTCATATCAGAGAAATCATATGATAATTATCTTTCTCTGATTGACTTATTTCGCTCAGCATAATACCCTCCAGTTCCATCCACGTTCAAATAGGATATTCATTACATAAGTCCCTCTATATAAAGTAGTTTTCCATAAAGGAAAAGACAGTGTCATTATTATTATTATTTATATTGACTAGAGCTATATTCTGCGTAAGAAAGATGTTCAATGAACATGTTTCTCTCAGCTACTCTTTAATCCACGTATCGACAGAGACAGCCACAGTGGTCACACCATTGCTCTGATTTTGAGGAATCTATTTTATTAAGATTTTATTTATTTATTTGTCAGAGAGACAGAGAGAGAGAGAGAGCAAGCAGGGGGAGCAGCAGGCAGAGGGAGAGGAAGAAGCAGGCTCCCAGCTGAGCAGGGAGCCCAACATGGGGCTCAATCCCAGGACCCTGGAATAACAACCCAAGCTGAAGGCAGCTGCCCAACCAACTGAGACACAAAGGCATCCCTAAGGCATTTATTTTTGAGACAATAAGTAACATGGTCTCCTTCATAGACATGGAAATATCTTAAATTAAATTACCTGGCAACAACAGACAGCTCACTAATGACGAGTTTATATGGGCAGAGCGTCAATATGAGATTGCAAGCTGAAGCATTCAATTTTTGAGCTTATTATCAAAAGGGGTGGTGATGCAAATATTGAATAGTCAGATTTTATAGCAATGCTTCCCTGATAGAAAACAGCACAAATCAGATGTTTATTGCTTGTGAAATTTTCAAAAGAGCTTAAATGAAAACAGGGCATTAAATTACATGCCATTTTTTGGCAGATTGCAGGTGCCATTTTTCAAGGTGAACGTCGGTCATATTGCCTCTGTCTGTGTCAATGCTGTGACCCTAAAGGCAACGTAATCAGAAATGGAAATGGAGGAGGTACTCTTTATTTAAAGATTCCAACTATCTGCTGGGAAGCCTGGGTGCCTCTTTCAGTTCAACTTCTGGCTCTTGGTTTCAGCTCAGGTCATGATCTCAGGATCCTGGGATTGAGCCTCCTGTCAGGCTCCGTGCTCAGCGGGGAATCTGCTTGAGACTCTTTCCCTCTGCCCCTTCCCAGCACTCGTGCTCTCTCTCTCTCTCTCAAATAAGTGAATGTTTTTTAAAAAGAACTTCCAACTACCTGCCACACTTCAAAAACACAGAAGCCTGTTCATGGAAACTGCAAGCAATTTCCTTCTACTGAGTTCTCCTACACATCATTTTGTAAAGCATTTCATGTGTAAACAAAATAAGAATTTTTAAATATAGCTTTTTAACTAAAAGAGCATAGGAAAAAATTTTTGATATGTTTTATTTTTTTTCCTTTGTGTTTTTAGAGATGAGATGACCATATTTTTCTCTTGCTTTTCTAGGTACCAAGATCTATGTCCCCACCAATGGAGAAAATGTGAATTTTCTTTTCCATATTCCTGCCTTAAGCACAAAGGGTTTTACTGAATTGACTCCGGGGATAAATCATGATTTTAAACTCTATCTAAGGTAATCAATTTGCATGTGTTCTCCTACAAAAAAAGTATCTGTTGATGAATATAATTCACATACTACCAATCCTTGTGGGATGAAGATGAAATGCCTCAAAGTATATCTTGGTAATATGGCAAGCTTTTACAGATACACTTTAATTGTTTTAGCCTAGAGGAAAGCTGCTTCATCTTGAAATAAAAGATATAATAAACCTTATACTTTAGTGTGCTTTCTTCTCATAAGATGTGATGATATGCCACAAATGTGACCTGGTTTTGCTTCACAGAGTCATTAAGATTTAAATATCAAATATTTTATTTCCGTCTTACAGATGGCGAAAAACTGTAAATTTCATAAACTTTCATAAGGGGACACAGTCAGTTGATAGAGAAACTTAAAACTGAACTCAGAGAAGACCAGACATTCTGACTTTTCTTCCTTGGGTCATAAATTAATATATATTTCAGAACTCAGCTTTAAGTATTGGGCATTATTGATGCCTTTGCTTTACTTTATAAACCAGAGAGAAAGAGAGAAAACTAGTTTCATTAGAAATTAAGTACAATTATTATATACATATTTCACCATTCTACAGTGTAAGCTCTATTTACTTAGATTTTCAATTATGAGAACGGGGTTACCTTAGTTACAAATGCCTCTCATTCTAAAGAGCTTTTAATGTGGGGGTGTGCGTAGGGGTACAGCAGAAATCCATTCAGTTGAACATTATTGTTAGGGTTTTGTTTGAATGGTAGTTGCATCAATATCTCATAATTATGATAATAACCTTTGAAATATATGAAAATCATCCTATATAAGGGAATTTTCATTAAATCAGCCTATTTGCTTTAATGTACGAAATAGAAAATTATGATTATGTGGGAGAGAGGAGAAAATAATAATTTTTGTACGTTTAACACTTAAAACATTATTTATTACATGCTACCTTGTGTGTGTGTGTGTGTGTGTGTGCGTGTGTGTGTGTGTGCGTGTACTCAATTCGCACTCTACGTAGGTGTGTATTCATGAGCTTGACCAAATTCTACAAAACCAATATTTCTGATTCTTGACTCTGGAAAGAAGGTGAGTGTAAGGAAAGTAGCACAAAGCTCTATGACTTACAATTTGTCTTGGAATTATTTTCCAGGGAGAGACTATGATTAGTTTCTTTAATTCAATGGGCAATGGATTATATAGCCTTCAAGGCCTTTTGGGAAAATTACTGGTTCAGAGAAACTCAAGACTAAGGATTACTAAATGAATTTCTATTAGTTTTGATATTTTAAAATTATTTCCTTATTTCTATAATGATTTAGAAAAATAATCCTCATTGTATTTAATTCGTTAAGACTTTGTCAAGTTATAAATATCTATTTTTAAATATTGTTCTGAATGCAAACATAAAGTTTCTGGAGCACAGCAGGTAATTACTTACTAACAGTAAATACTCCAGTTCTTTATGCATCAATTTCCTCCTTCGAGGACAATAGAGTGGGATCCAGATGAGATGTCATGCTACCTGCAATGAAGTTTGTACTATAAGCAAGGAATTCCAAAAATAAAAAGTTAGGTGATTATACAGGAAGGGGGCAGGTGTAGCTGTCCCTTCTTCATTTAATTTATAAAGCTCAAAGACATGAGATGAAATACAGGTACTAAATTGAGGACATTAATGGGGCTCCTGGGTGGCACAGTCAATTGTGCAGCTGACTCTTGGTTTTGGCTCAGGTCATGACCTCAGGGTCTGAGATAAAGCCCCTAAGTCTGGCTCCAAGCTTAGCACCAAGTCTGCCTGAGATTCTCACTCCCTTTACCTCTGCCTTCCCCATCCCCTCTCCCCTCCACTCATGCTCTATCACTAAAACAGTACAAAATACATAAAAGTAAATAAATTGAGGACATTAATACCAGTATTCCTTTGATTAACTCTAGGTATAACAAAGCATTATGGATCCATTCTTTCTTTCTTTTTTTTTTTTTAATTTTTTGAACAGGGGCTTGAACTCATGACCCTGAGATCACGACCAGAGTTGAAATCAAGAGTCAGAAGCTCAACAAATTGAGCCACCCAGGTGCACCCCTTCCTTTCTCCCTCCCTCCTTCCCTCTCTCCCTTTCTTCTTCCTTCCTTCTTCCCTTCCTTCCTTCTTTCCCTTGTCTTTCCTTCCTTCCCTCTTACTTCTTTTTATGCCCTTCCTTTCATCCTCCCTTCCTTTGTTTGCTTTCTTTCTCTCTAATTTTGGAAGGTATCTTTGGTAAAATACTTTTTTTTTTTAAACAGAAGTAAATATGTGTTTCCCGCAACTTATGTATTCTTGAATGAAAATTCAGTTATGTCACTGAAGATATGGATCAGCATTCCTAAACATAAAGATCATGAGTTTCAAACCAATTTGAGGTGCTATAAAGTATATTCAAAAATAGTATACGAAATTTGCAGAAGATATTCATGATATCATTCTTCCCTACCATTACACAGAATATGGAGTCATAGATGAGACACCAAGTTTTATGCATTAATATTTGTGACCTGAGGAAAATTGAATCTTCCTTGTGATTTGACTTTGATCAGAGTTTTCCTATCTAAACATAACTTCTCCCAAGGTTTTATATTTCACTCACCAGAAGAGCCCCATTCCTTCTCCTATAGAAATAATTCATGAAACCAACCAATAAACTGTTCAAAGTATATTCTCCATTCATAGGCTTTTAAAATAGAAACCAGTTTATTTGGGGTACAGCAGCAAACAGTGCAACATAGTCACCTCCTCACTATATTTTTCCAAGGTAAGATATTTTTAACCAATTAAACAGCATGAGACTAGGGGTTCTCTGAAGCAGAAAACAGCAAGTGTGAAGGCATATGCTTTTTGCCAGACACATCCTGGATTTCTGGACTTACCAAGTCAGCAATTGTTGTCTTGGTGAACTTACAAAAGGCTGACCCCATAACTCTTCGATAGTCTGCAACAGCTCTGTCAGCTGATATGGCACGTTAAATACATACTTCTAAATAGAAATTGAGGAAGTTCAGCAATCGGTCAACTCCCAGCATGATATGACCACGGAGGAGATAAGCAATGACACTTGGGAAGTTCCTTTCTTATTCTTAACAGAAATTATCTTGTGTAGACTGTTTCAGTTAGGAGTAGTTTGATATCAAAGAAGCAGAACCACCATGAATGATATGAAATAAGGGGGTTATTATACAGAAAGTAATAGCAAAGTGGCAGACACAGGGACAAACTGAAACTACCTTCAATCTCAAGAACAACAGTAACCTGTAGAAAACTTGGAAGCCTCACCGTGGAGCTGCACAGGCACCCGGCTCAGAGGATGAAGATGCTGAAGAAGATCTGGTGATAGGACGGCCCCCCCTGAAAAAGGTCGGTCAGTGCCTCAGTGACAATTCACCTGTGTTGCAGAGGTGTCCAGTGTCCTACACCAATCTTCAGTAGGTCAGGCTGAGGCTTCACTTCTACCTTTCAAACTCATGCAAATTTTTCTTTTGGCCAGCCCTCACCTGAGACCATAAAGAGAAGGCGATTTGTGAGAAAGTTTTGGCTTAGTCAGCCTGATACACTATAAAACAACTGGAGTCCAATCTTATTAAATTCACATCCGTACAAACACCTTTTATCTATATTTAATTCCAAGTAAAGACATTAATAAAAATCTTGCTTCTGCCCAGCTCGACCCAACCGTCCTTATACAATGAAAGATATGACTCTCCATAGTGAGAAATTAAATTTCCTACGTCATTATAGCAGATTCCAGGGGTTGTTCATTTCTCTTCTAGCAAAATCACACACACCCCTTTTCTTGGTGAAACTCTTTTTCAATCAGTGCCTAATTCTAACGCAAGAGCAACCAGGAACCTGTGAATTCGATTTGCTTGAATCAAATCCATTCACTCACAGACTTTGAATCTGGTTTTCATTTTATTTCAAAATTTGGCCCTGCAGCTACAAGAGATAAGAGGTTTGTTTTTGTTTTTGTTTTGTTCCTTAAGCGTAGTTGTAGGAGGTTCACCTGGACCTTGTTCTGGGAATCGAAAGCACTGAGATGACCATTTTCTTTCCCCAAGCGCTCCAGCATATTTAGAAGTAACCAACCAAAACCATTATTGTTTTGTTTTTTTACCTGAGGAAACAAGTACTTGGTCACCCAAAGACTTTCCTTTTATAGGCAGTTGATTAAAGGTATCTACAGGTTATAAGTAATTTTTATCACTGTATGTCATAAATTCTTAGCGCCCCCTTTTCAAGTGACAACAGGGCCACTAATGCCTTTAAATCTATTCAGATAAAAAAAAATCCATTCCCGATAACCCAGAATTAATTCACATAACACACTCCTAAATTTTCTTTCTCCTGGAACCACTTTTCTTGCCAATTTCTGTACCAGCTAAACTTTGATCAGGGAAGTACAATCACTAGAATAGTATGGAATAAACCATTTATTATAGAGATTTTACATAGTTGTGCAAACTGGTAGAGAATTCTATAGAATGCCTGATTGTAGCCCTAAAATCACTAAAGGTCTGCAGAGCCAACTCTCGGAAGCAAACCTAAATAGAAAGCACGGAGGAGAGTCAGGACAGAGCAGAACCCATGAAGACAAACTGACACCTGTGTCTGTTTCTCACCAGCTCCAATCTCAATTAACACAGGTGATCTGCAAAAGAAATTGGAGGCTTTTGCCACAGAGTTGCATTCAAGCCTGGTCCAGAACTCAGGGAAATGCAGGAAGGAATCCAGGCAGGAATTGAATTGTGCTCTCCTTCTGTTCTTCTCTTCTATTCCTGTTGTTTTTCTCTAGAGAATTGCTCTCAGAGGATGATGGCATAAATACAAATACCGAAGAGTCTAAGCTCTTAAACCACCTTATTTTCACTGAAGTTTTCTGTCTTTGTTTCAAATCCAAAATCAAATAGCCTATCTGCCTTTTCTAACATTTGCTAAGAAACCAGAACCTTGCGTTGGTTTGGATGGTTATGATTTTGAGATTCTAGTATTTACATGCTGAAATGCCAAAGGAATATAAACTAGAACATGCTTGTGGGAAAACGCTGCCTCTTTCTTCCAACATAAAAAATAATAATTTTATCTTTTTCACTAGTTATATAGAACATAGGTATTAGCTTGAAAGAAAAAAGGGTTTCTAAGATGTGTAAATGAACTAGTAAAACTTATTTTCACAGGATTTTAAGTAATTTGACGGTCTATAAGGGTCCCGAAAGTAAATCTATTAAAACTTCTACACACACAAATTCCGTCAGCTGAATTTCATCATCAAATTCATCACAAGGGGTCTGGGCACCAGCTGAATGCTAGACTTATCATTGAATGGAATTGTAGATGTGATATAAGATATAATAAATTACTATGATCGAAGTCATATTTGAAGCATCTACCTATTAAAGGGGAAAAAAACAAAGCAAGAAATTAACCAGCAAGTTCAAACCAATAGAATTAATTAACAAATCAAACAACTCAAGTATTAACTTAGCGCCGAGGTTATTAATGTTTGGTATTGTGTGAGAATTTACAAAGTCCTGGACATAGTTCCTGCCTTCAAGCTGGCTCCGATCCACATAGGAAGTAATAAGCCGAATGTAGCAATAAAATACACTTTATAGTGTTCTCCTTTCTTGAAAATCCCATGTTGTCTGTTAGCTGGATGACTCCCTTTCCTGCTTTGGAGCTGATGTAATTTTCACCGAAGAGAGGACATTTCTTTTATGTTATGTCAGAAAACAGTCTTAGTTTCATTTGCTCTTTGGAATAAAGAAGTGAGGAATCAACTTTGTGAAAACACCATATACTTGAGCTTGTATTTAAAAAAATCATTTTCTTTTTTCTTAAAAAGATGGAAGGACCCAAGATTTAAAAAAAAAAAAAGTGGTTTCTGTATAAATAGTTGTGTCTCGGAGCAGCATATCAAGACTTGGCCTCTTCGATCTCAGCGCTAACAAAGTGACACCACTGGCCTTTGGTGATTTGTGACAGTCATTGCATTTCAATTGTCTGAAACCAACACTACCCTCCAGCATCCTCCTCTTAAACATGAAAAGCCATTTATCAGCTCTGCCTGATGAGGCCTGAGATGATGCAAATCTTCAGCTGGCTCGTGGACCTTTTGGTGCTTGGACCAAGTTCAGCACTTCTATTCAGCACATTTTCAGCACAGTTTAGTGTTAGATGCTCACTCTTATTCTTTGGACAGTTCAGATAATAACTTTTGGTAAGTTTATGTTTATGTGTACCTGAACCAAATGAATGCTGGATGCAAACTTCTAGGGTAACAATTTATGTTGGCCGATGACTTTCCTAAGCATTGTACAATACAGCAGCAGCTGGAAACTGAGAAAGAAAAATGCATTGTGTTAAGATATACGGATGGTGTCAGAGATAAGAGGCCCAAAGACTCACGTAAGTGTTAAAACGTTATTTTTGTGTGTGCTTGGAGAATAGCAGGTGGTATCCTTCAGATTTTTATTATTTGTACTGGTTGAAGTTGATTTATATTTATATGTTACTTCAGTGTGGTTATTTCTGTTTTAAGCAGAGAAGTGGAAAAACTCCTGATAGAATCAAAGAAATCAATTTAGCAAGTTTTTTAGATTATATACCATTTTCCCAACACTGTGATAGATTCTAAAGGGAATATAATCACGGTGTACATGTAAGAATCTTCCTGGATTTTAAAAAGCCTGTGAACTTGGTAGACATCCAAGGTTAATAAACATCAAAGTGCAGAGTTAAAAACAATAAAAGACCAAAATATATGGCTCTGAGAAGATACATGCTTTTCTCAGGGGAGGTTTCCATTAGGACACAGGCCTTGAAATATATACTGACCTAGCAGCTGCAAGGTCAGATCAAGGATGACTGAGATCCACATGTTTATTCCCTTCTGGAGTTACCATGCCACAGGTATCAAGAGTGAGCAAAGCAGACAAAGAAGCAATTATGAGAACGCCCCACCAACAGGACAGAGCATGAGGTCAGGGCATAGGTCTCTTTCATTGCTGTGGCTTTCTTTTTCATGACAATCCCCAACTTCGGATCCAGTGCTGGCTTCATGCCCTCTTATGTCACCAGTCTTCTCCCTCCAGACATATGACCAATCCCTGGAAGTTCCTCCATCCATGTCCTTCCTCAGAAGGCCTCGTTCAGATTGCTAGGAACTGCTATTGTCCATTTTCAATCCCTCTTCTCTTTTTTCTCCTCAAAAACTCTAAATAGAGAATTCCTGGTCCCACCCCACTCCCAGCATTCAGATAGAACCTAATAAATATTTACTGAATAAGGAGTTTATGGGAGTGAAGAGTCTCTATTATTCTAATGAAGTTTTTATTCTATAATCTTCCCTCAGGGTCCACCATGCTCTAGGCTTAATAACATCATTTTGAATTAGGGGCCAGACTGTTGGTTGGGAAGGAGGATGAAATGAGGATGTAGTGGGCACCAAAGTTAGAGTCATTGAGGCCTGGAGGCCCTCCTAATACTCTGGATCTCGAATTGTGACAAAACCTCTTCTAGCCACACAAAACCCCATTTGGCAATATATATGGTTGTACGAGACGCTGTTGGTGCCCAGTTAGATGCTATTCACCACACTGATGTGTCCATCTTCAGATACTAAAAATGTTGGCTGCCAAATTTCCACAGCCACATACTTCCCTTGAGAATGCTCCGTGCATCCTAGTCACCTCCTGGAGAAAGGCCTGGGAAGCTTTGCATTTCTCCCAAGGGGAGGTCTGTAATCGATCCTGGCTCTGAGGGAGTGCAAACACAGGCCCCACTGCCTGAAGGAGGGATGAGTCTGCAGTGCCTTTCAGCCTCCAGCGTTCTCTGTATGATCAGACGGAGGCTAGACTTCAGTTGGATCAGTGATGGTCACATTGTCATGCGTAACAGAATCCCCTGCAGGCCTTGGGAAAACACCGATTACTGGATCCCATATCCAGAGTTTCTGATTCAGTAAATCTGGGCCCGAGAATCTGCATTTTAGCAGGTTCTCACATAACGCTGATGCTGTCGGTCTGGGAACCACATTTTGAAAACTGCTGAGCTGGACCCATATCTTTATCCACTTCCTTCCCTTGTCTTGACCTGCTTCACTTATTCTCTTCTTGTTTTCTCCTGAAAGCACTTTCTCAATGATTCATTGGCATAAGAATCCCTATCTCAGGCTCTATTTCTGAGGAACTGGGCCTAAAAAATAGTCCAGGCTGTGTTAGACCTATGAGACTTTAAAACAATGTCCTTTTGCATATGTATGTATGTACACATGATGAAAAGCAGAACTGGGACCTGGAAAATGTGCCTCCTCAATTTATGGAATGCGCATGGGCTCTTTGTACACATGAAGTCACATTAACAGTAATAGCCGAAGTTTCTTGAGCTTTTACCAGTTCTTCCTGGAATTGCTTCTGTGACTCTTGCTCAGCCGGCATCAGTACCAGTGCACTGAAGCATCCGGAGTTGCTAAGGGATGTGAAGCTTAAAGGAAAGTATGGGACGGAGAGATAGGAGTGAAAGCCTCTCTCCCATTTGTGTTAACCCTGTTAGAAGGATCACAAAGTCTTGTTACAGGTGACTCCACATTTCACAGAGCTTATTGAAACTGTTCTTGCAGAAAGGAATGTCAGCCCCCTTTTCTCAAACTTGGAGCTCAATCAGTGCAAGAACATAGAAACGTCACGGTACTGTTCTCAAAATTCTTCTTCCCTCTCACAACGCAGCCTTCCTTCCAGGGTCATGCTTACTAGACTCTCTCTTTTTAATCTCAGGCTGCATTTTCGCAGGACTCCCACATTACTCATGTAAACTTATTTCGTGAGGACTTACCCTTAGGATTTCTCTAAGTCTCCCTGAAATTCAGACTGGGAACCACTATATAAAGTTGGGTTATACTAGAAACTGGACTTCATAGCTTCTTCTCTGTAAAGTGTGACCTTATGTAGATTCTCCTGATCAAAAAAAAAATCTAGATATAAAATAGAGGGTAAAACTTATTACGTGTGTGTGTGTGTGTGTGTGTGTGTGTGTGTATCCAAAATAACAGGACAATTTTCCATTATGTTCTTAGTTGTCAGTACCACGTTTAGTAAGTGAAACACGGGTTTTGAAACCCCAAAAGGCAGCTCACTATTTCTTTTTCCTTCTTATATGACTACCTAAGTCTCCATGTCCACTCCAAGAATGTGGTGGTTAAGATAGAAAATCTCCCACTCCTCATATGGCAAGAACTCTTAGAAATTTCTGCCCTACATTAAGGAGGCACAAAACATCAGGAATGTGACCTGGGCTCATACGGGAGTATGGAGGGATTATTAAGATCTAAAAACCAAAAACGTAAATCCCTGCAACATTCATATGTTTTTGTTTGTTTTGTTGTTTGTTTGTTTTAACTTTTTGCAACTTACTATAAACTTTCCTCTGGACAAACATTTAGGAGCCAGCATAGCACCAGTTAATCTCCACTTTAATTCATATATATTTGGTTGCAGAACTTTCAAAGCTGAAAGCCACTTCCCCTGGGGGAAAGGGCTGTTCTCCTTCCACTCCAAGAAATCCACTGAAATCACTAAGATGTGATTGCTACGAGACAAAAGGGGCCTTGGTACTGATGCATTGGTACATTTCAGAATTTGACTACATATAATTTTGTTTCCATCTTTCTTAAGCCTTTGCCAGGATTGGAAGACCCAGGCATTCTGTGACATTTGAAGGCTCTAATCAGGTAACAAAGAGACTAACCCTCCTGAACAACCTGCTATATAAATGAGAACAATTTCACTACTTGTGACATTTAGCAAGTTTTTATGTCTTAACCACCAGCAGGATTCTTGCCCTTGTTTAAAAGTAATTTGTGATTACATATTCCATTTATATAGTGAATACAGTATCTTACAATAGTTGAATATGCCCTCACACAGATTATAAAGATCGGTAATTTAGGATTTAGAGGAGCAATGTTAGGGTGTCATGGAGTAATTTATAAAACAAAAGTAAATATTTGACACAATGTTAATAAACAAATACGTCTTTTCTCACATTTCAGAAAGTTTGTGAAAACCTCAATGTCCCCCAACAAACTGCTTGAACACAAGCATGTGACTTTTAATCTTCATTGTCTCCAACTCTTTAGGTGTTAAGTATAAATCTAAACCATGCTAGAGTTGTTACCTTATTTTGTTACTTTATTTTGTCTTTCAGAGGCTGGTTTGAAGGAGCCAGGGTTTATTTAATTGCATTAAATTCTAAATCTAGTTTCTGTATAAACTTCTGACAGATTATGATGTGTTACTCTATAGGCTTTACTCAAGAAGAAGCAGGATTAAATTATGAAAAGTATGAGGAAGTAATTTAAAATGTCAACTTAGTTTTAGTTGCTTTGGGAAATATTTTGATGTTTCAGCTTACTTGTTCAGCAAAAACATATTTGATCTTCATCATGACTATTCATAAGCACAATGCAGGAAAACATGAATTGTCCCTCTTATAGAATGGGATCAAGGAATAAGATCTCTGGGCAGGAGGTAGTGAGACATTATTACTTCATGGCATGCAATCAGTCTAGTCTGAATCTACTCCTTAAATTTGGAAACTAGCTTAATTTTGATTAATTTCATTTCTGATTTATTATTTTATAAGGTAATGTGACAAAGACTTTTTATTACTTCTCTTCTCCAATGCATGTATATATAAGTGGTTTTAGGAAATCTACCAAGTGCATGAAAGACCCTTCAAATAGTTTACTCGTCCTAGGACTTGCAAGTATAATAAGCAGGATTATCACCACCGTCTTGAAAACAATAGTTTTTTGGGTAGAATTCTATACAGATCAGTGAACAATTGTTTATATCAAAGAAAATAGGAGTCTGATGGAGTCAAACCAGACATTGGCCTGCTCCTAGTTGTTCACATTGTTACTCTTTCAATAAGCCCAACTGTGATGATGCTCCTTCACATAATAGATCCAGTTTGTTGAGAGGAATTTCAATAGTATCATATTGAACATGACATAATATCTATCAATACTATTCAATAACGTCTATCTTTTAGACTCAGAGTTAATGGAACATAATGAGCTTGTTCAAAGAAAGAAAGCACTTTTAAAATTGTCTAAAACTCTAAACCACTATTGAGAATGTTAATTTTCAAGCCATATGTAATGCCCAAAATAACTAATTGTGAATCTGATGACTTTATAATGTAGCTCATCATAACTTTGTTATTTTAGGAGATATTTAAATATTTTCAAGATAACAAATATATCATCTTTCTGAAAAGACTGAAATTTTATAAATAGAAGTACATATTTTATTTAATTCTAAGGATAAGTTATGATTGATAGAAATAAGTATCATTGACATACATTATTCCCTTTCATTGCATTACTTAATTTCTTAGAAATTATAAAACCAAATAGTAAAAGATGGTATATAAATCATACAATTGTTTGAAGGATTGTGATTCTATTTCTTTCTGAGAGACATGTAAAATATTTCCATATTTCTGTAAAATGTTTTTAAAAATAATATTTAACAGCCATGTATTAAATATTGAGCAGGTACCAAGGACTGATACAGGGATAAAATTCATGGTCTCTACCTTCAAGAAGCCTTCAGTTTAGTAAAAAAGGAGAAAATAGACTTAAAATGAAACAAGTTAATGAATAAAAGAGAGTAATATAGAATGACATACGGTAGCAAGAACCATTAGACTTCCTGGTAGATTTAGAGAATGCTTCACAAGGGAAATAAATGGCATTTTGCTTAAAGAGGCAATATGCTTTATGGTTATAAGCCTGGATTCAGGTTCTTGGCCACCTCGGTTAGACTTCCAGGTTTGCTACTTACAAGCTGTGTGATGAGCCACATAACAAGAAACAACCTTTCTGTCACTCAGGAACTCAGATGATAGTAATAGCACCTTTCTCATGGGTTTTGTAGGATTAAATGAATCTAAACACATAAAATACTTAGGACTGTGATTGACCCATAGTGTTATTTAAATACTTAATAATAATATTTGAAGGATGAGGAATAGTTTGTTGCAGGGATAAACATGGGAAGAATATCCCACACAAAGTCAACAGTATCAGCAAAGGTAAGGAGTTAAAGAGGCTTCTTAATCCATGAAGGATCTTTAATCCATGGAGTAGTTTGAGGATTTTATCCTAAGAGTATAGGTGTCTAGGAATCACCGAACAATTTCCTGGCATGTTAAGATTATCCTGGGACCATTTTGTAGCAAAAATTGGGGGATGTTAAGATTTCAGGTAGAGAAACCAATTTGAAAACTGTTGTAATAGCACAAGGGGCTCTGAAGTAAGGGAGCAATGATGAAAAATTAAGGAAGGTAAACAGCAGATTTTGTAGGCAGAATAAACTAAACATGATGACTCTTCAGAATTAGAGGTTAAGAAAAAAGAAGAATGTACATATTTATTACTCACAGTTCTGGAGGCTGAAAAGTCCAAGAACTAAGTTCTGGCCAATATGGTTTCTGGTGAGAACAGGACTCCTCCTGGTTTGTAGATGGCTGGCTGCCTTCTCAGTGTGTTCTTACTTGGCAGAGAGGGGGAGCTCTGCTGTCTCTTCTTGTAACAACACAAACAGATTAGAGACCCACTTTATGACCTCATCTAACCTTTATCATCTCCTCATAGGCCTTTTTCCCCAAAACAATGACACTGGAAGTTAGGGCTTCAACATATAAATTTTGTGGAGACACAATTCAGTCCATAGCAGAAGGGTTGGCCGAATTAGCTTTTTAAACTTAAAGCTTCTTTTTTAGTAGTTAGTATTTAGGAAAAGAGAGTACCTTGGATGGAAACTTCATCCTGGAATCAAATTTGAGTTATATAACTTAATATTTTGTCCATACAGTTTATTCACTTGCATGAGTTCAATCGTGTAAAGTGAAAAATTGTATAACTTATCATCTTGTACAACTGGGACATTGCAAGGAATGAGGGTTTAAAATGTTTCTTTATAAATTCAAAAATTTTTAAAGTAGCTGCAAAAAAAGAATTTCTGAGTAAATGCCATGATTCACAAATTTAAGGCATTTTGAATTGGATAGGACAATTGGATGTGTTCATTTAAATTACTACTGTCTACCATTTTACAATAGGAAGAAGAGAAGCACAGAAATATTAGATCATGATCTAATCACATAGTCGATGGCAGCATTAGAACCAGACCTAGAACCAGAATTCATTTTCTCCTAGTCCTGCGTTCTAGCTTACACGTGTCATGAAGCTCTAGCTAAAATTTGGATATTTTAATATGAAATTTGTATTTCCTGCTAATCAAGCATTTCAAAGACTACCTAAAATACTTGTTTTAAATGCTCTTTCAACCTCATTTCATCTGCTGTTTGGATGTTTTAGAAAACCAAATAATAATCATTATGATGTTGATTTAATTATTATTTCTTTTAATATCATTATCAGGGGATTCTATATTTTTCTTATAAAGGGAGATAGAAGATTTTCTCTATTGATAACATTGACATTAATATGGTTCATATTTACGGGCTTTGGGAAATAACAAAATATGCTGCTTCATGTTTTTATCTATCATGGGAATAAAATCAAGCTTATGCTTTATGTAGTTCCTACAGTTGCTGACACAGCCCATTGGGAATTAGTGTTCCCCAGTAAAGAATCCACTGAGGCAGTCCTCTGTCATTTATGGTCTTCTTTCTTGAGCTAGAATTATAGTCAACTCATTTCTTTTCCCTTTGGAGACAAAGGAAAGAGGAAAAGGCATTTACATTTTGAACTCAAAACCATTTTAGCCTGGCATCATTGAATTTTTCATTTCTCCTGCCAAATATAAATGAAAAAAATCGGTGAAATTCATGATTTAAATCAAATATTATACCAGCTTATAGAAACGAAAGCAGGGCATAAGCACTTCTATTATATATATATTTTAAATTGCTTAAACTTACCAGAGGACAGAACAAATGTCAGTGGCCCATCAGGAGTTTGCAGGAACCAGTGACTTTCACTGGCTTTGAAGAGTTGATTGTTTATCATCTCCTCCCAACACCTCTCTTCCCAGCTGTGGTTTTGCTGATGTCACAGTGGCACCTTGACATTGGCCATAGTGAGAGTACTTAGACCATGGACATCTGCAGTTGCTACTAATCAGGATTGTACTATTATTTGTTATTATTATTACTATTATTATTTTAAATTTCTGGAGAGCTGGTTTACCAACACACCACTGCCCCCAATCCCTAGTACCTGGTACAATACTGACCCTATTCTGTCTTAACTTGACAGTGGGCTCAGAATTCTGTCACTTAACACAACAAGTGTGTAAAATACATAAAAGAGAAAAGCTTCATCTATTTATAATCCTATAATAGAAACCAGAGTTGTGGAGACTTCGTTTTGAGACTTAGCAAACACTACCAAGAATCTTACTCCACCTTCTGTAGCCATCCACTCTATTGGAATAAAAGGATGACTGAGGAGTATAAAAGAGCACTTGAATTTTGCTTTTCTTTTATTTAAAGAAGAGACTTTTAAAGAGGTTCATGAGTCCCATTTATACCTGTTATATCCATAATAAGAATAATACCCAATATTTTTGGGTAGCTTTGTTCTCTACAATAGTTAAGATAGACTTTTCCTGGGGCGCCTGGGTGGCTCAGTGGGTTAAAGCCTCTGCTTTCGGCTCAGGTCATGATCTCAGCGTCCTGGGATCGAGGCCCACATCGGGATCTCTGCTCAGCAGGGAGCCTGCTTCCTCCTCTCCCTGTCTCTCTGCCTGCCTCTCTGCCTACTTGTAATCTCTCTCTCTGTGTGTCAAATAAATAAATAAAATCTTTGGAAAAAAAAGATAGACTTTTCCTGTTTAATACTTAGAGCAGTCTTGTGAGCCAGATATTACTGTTCTCATTTCATATATGAATATACAGACAATCAAAAATGATATACAACATCAAATTCAGAATTTCTTTTTTTATTTGAGATGGAGGGGTAGGGGCAGAGGGAGAGGGAGAGAGAGAATCCTTAAGCAGACTCCCCACTGAGCATGGAGATAGATGCCGGTCTCAATCCCCAGACTCTGAGATCATGACCTGAGCCAAAATCAAGAGCCAAAATCAAGAAGCTAAATTGACTGAGCCACCCAGGTGTCCCAGCAAATTCAAAATTTCTATCTCCATGGCCAGTGTTTTTTCCACTAAACCCCAATCATTGATTACATACATGAGGAAACTATGTTATTCTGGCTGTATAAAAAGATAAGTCAAACACTTACTAGTAACTGGCACGATCTTTCCCCCTCATCAATATTGTGCCAGAGTAAAACAAAATACATAAAATAAGCAGACCTTCCCCAAGAGTCTGCATCACAGTAAAATTTGCTGTTCTTAAAATTTCATGGAAATGAAACTAAATGGAAATGAAAATTGCCAAAATATTGGCATTGTCAGAGCATAGCTGAAATGGGTGTGTGTGTGTGTGTGTGTGTGTGTGTGTGCATGCATGCATGTGTTTTTGTGTGTGTGTGTGTATGTGTGTATTGGCATATAAGCATTAATTGGACATGTTAAAAATAGGACTCATAGTTTTTTCTTCATTTCTAAATTGATGAGATATTTACAATTTTAATCTGTTTTGAGACAAATTTCAAAACTCAACTGACCCTCTGCGCTCGGTCATAAGGCATGATATGAAAGATATATACCTCTTATACTCTTCCTTGTAACTGCCTCTTGTATATTATTTCACAGACTAACCTATGTGATCAAAGGTTTGCATTCCTTGGGAATTCACCGAACATGAAAAAACAAACAAAAAAAAAAAAAGAAAAAGAAAATAGAAAAAGAGAAAGGTGAATCAAATAACATTATCAAAATTTAAGAAAAAAAATTCTCACAATAAAAACATCTGTGAATCTATAGTCTTTATAATAGAGACTAATTCTTGCCACTATACAGTTATGCAAAACAATTTAAACCAGGTATTACAGCCCTGGAAATTCTTAGACAGTGAAAAGCAATCTTTGGGAAAATAAAAACCTCCAGCATTCAGAAAAATTTTCAGCATACCTGACAGTAGAAGACATTAAGATATTAAAAAATGTATAGTGTTCCCAATTATCCATTATGATGATTTATGCCATAATTTAAAACTAGACTATCAATGGCTTTGGAGATCACTTGGTCATTTGTCCACATTTATAGGTAAGAACACTGAGGCCTGGGGTGGCTGAAAGTAGCAAAGTTTAGTTTCTTAAGTGGGGCTCCATTCTTCCTTAATTCAGTGCTCCTTCTTCATTACCAAATGTGAAAGGACTGTAATATGCATGATGTATCTGATATAAGAAATACAGATAAATTAATTACTTAGTTGTCACTTAAGCCAGATAATTCCTCTAGCTAAGAAGAGACTGTTCAGGGGCGCCTGGGTGGCTCAGTGGGTTAAAGCCTCTGCCCTCGGCTCAGGTCATGATCTCAGGGTCCTGGGATCGAGGCCCGCATCGGGCTCCCTGCTTGGCAGGGAGTCTGCTTCCTCCTCTCTCTCTGCCTGCCTCTCCGCCTACTTGTAATCTCCTTCTCTCTCTCTGTGTGTCAAATAAATAAATAAAATCTTTAAAAAAAAAAAGAAGAGACTGTTCAAGTGAGTATATTTTTGGAACTATAATGTAAGTTTAGAGACACATTGGCCTGCTAATCAGAAAATCTGAATTTGGTTTTGGCCTTTCTACTCATAAGCTAGGCTCTGAGTCTTTTGAACAATACTGGCTTTGAGGATTGTGAAAATCCAATAAGAAAATGTATATTGTGTTGGAAAATTGTTAAGTGTCACCTAGACAAAGCATTATTGCTGATATGATTACTTTAAAATGTTAGATATCAGATAAACATTAACACCTACAAAAATGCTTGTTAGAAGTGGGCTCCAGGAGCTTTCCATTAGGAGTGGGAAGTGAGTACTTACTCTCCTTTTCGATTTTTAGACAAGCTAAGAATTATTATTGGGAAATCAAGTATCAGTCCAAATGAGCTGACAAGTAGGAGACTAACTAGTAATTCTTTTGGAACTTTTGTCTCTAGTATATAGATATCTAAATATCACAATTATCTAAATCCTGCATTAAGTTACCATTTGTAAAATAAATGCTGCCACTGCTGCATTTAAATTAAAAAAATCTGAAAGAAACTTGTAAAGGAAGGTGGATGATCTAGGCCCCCAGTTTGAGCTTTCCCGGGTGATTGTTCCTATGCTATTTAAAATTCGGTTAACTTAAACTGGGACCTAGGATTTCTTGGTCAGAAACACATGCACCACTGTTTTCTTTCCAGTCCTGTTTGATGATGTGAGACCTGTTAGGGACATATGCTTTCAATATTTCCATCTGACTGAGTTCTGACACCACTGGTGCATGGATCTTGAATAGCCTGACTTGTGGTAAGTCAATTGGTGAAAGGCAAGGAGAGCCAATTCCCAGGCCATGCAAATATCATGTCTTCCAATGGATGTTAATGTCACAAGGTGCCCTATGTCAGCTACTCAAGGTGACCTCTCCCATTCCTGTTTTCTTCATATGCTGACTTATTTCATGGTATTGTTCCCTTGAATATATATGCAACAAAGTTCTCGTTTCTCTAGCAACTAATCTTCTAAGGAGAATGCAGTATGCATCCTCAGTATCTAGCGAGGAAAATATTTAAACAAGAGACAGGATAGCATAGGGATTAAGAGCACAGACCTGGGAGTTAAGACGTCTTAAACTGGGGCGCCTGGGCAGCTCAGTTGGTTAAGCATCCACTCAGGTCATGATCCCCGGGTCCTGAGATCTAGCCCCACCAGAGAACCTGCTTCTTCCTCTTCCTCGGCCCCATCCCCTTCCTCTCCATGCCCCCACCCCCCAGCCGCTGTTCCTGTGCGTGCCCCTGTGTGCTCTGCTTGAATGAGCATTTTCTCTCTCTCTCTCTCTCTCAAATAAATAAATAAGATCTTAAAAAAAAAAGACCCCTTAAACTTTGTTATTCTACTTTGAGGTAACTGGGAATGGGGAGGGGTCTTTGAGAAAAGTAGTGATTTAACCTCTCTTTGTGGTGGTTTCTTCATGTATGAAGTATGATTAGTAATAGTTCTACTGCATTAGGTAATGATGCAGGCAAAGCTCTTTTTATAAAATAAGAACATCTAAACAATGCTCTACAATGTCATTTTGAAGCCTTTTAGACTTGACATAGTGTATTAGGCAAAATTTTAGATCAAATTGCTAATTTGTACATTTTTCAATTTATGAAACCATGAAGACAAGGTTTGGAAAATAACTTTGTACTATGAATGGCATATTTATTAATATTTGGGCATGTTTAGTTTTTTCTCCTTACGAGGTAATGTCCTTGAAAAGCACCTCCTGTAAATACGTGCTAGGAAGCTTGGTTTCTAGACTAAAGTAACTTACACAATGATACATCTTACTTAATACGTCTTGTGTGCTGCTTACTGAAGATCTATACAATTATTAAAGTGATGAAATGCTTTAGCCATACTGTAGTTACCTTAGCAACTTGTTGCAGTGTGGGTTGTAAATAACTGCCTCTTTTATATTCTGAACCAATTTAAAAAAAAATGATCATGCCATATAGGCTACTTTAAAATGACTTGAAGAGCCCATGTTTTGGTATTTTAGCTTTGTTACAGCAATATTAATTTAGCTATAACATTCTGTAATCATGGCAATTCTACAGTTACCTTATCTAAAAATAATGTTCCTAACTCAATTACTTTTTAAAAGTAAACTATTATATATTCATTTGTTGGAAAAAGATAATACTTAGCATTCTGCTCTGCAAACACACTGCTCCAAAAAAAATAAATAGTGGTAACAAATCCCCTGCCTGTTTGAGCTTAGATTCCACTGGGAGACACAGACCAAAAACATGCCAAATACATATTAAAAAATAAAGCCAGATAAAATTACAGAGAATGGCCTGGGCTTGGAAGATGGGTATACAAGAAAGTTTACAAGAAGGCTTACAAAGGGAACACAGGAGGTTTATCTAGAGAGTGGATCAGAAAGGCCTTTCTGTAGAGGTAATATCTGAGCTAGATCTGAGCGAGGTGAGCAAGTTGTGAGAACATCCTGGAGGAAATTATCCCAGAAAGAGGAATAAAAACAATACAAGATGAGGAACAGAATGAAGGCCAGGACACTAGCTGCTAGTATAAGCTGACTAGATGTGGCATAATCTGCTGTAGTTGCCAAAATTTGCTCTAGCTGTGTATAGAAAGGATGGAGTGGGGTGGGAGTAGGGAAGGAAGGAAAGGCAATTGTGAACACTTGAGTGCATTGAGGGAGAAACCCCGGGAATCTAAAGAGAAATGTTAGCAACATAATCCAAGGTCGTAACAAAAGTTATGGTCATCAGCCTTTTTCAAGGAATATTTTGGAAGAAGAGTTCACAGGTCTTGAGACCTTCCTTAAATCAGGAGCATGGGATCTCTGACCACCTTCACAAATGGCAGTCATTCCCGGAGCAAATATCCTCAATTTGATTATTGACATTGTTGACATTGACTTCAAATGTCATGTTGCCCGATTTCTCAGCATCCTACCTGCAGATAGCTATTCAGTCTTTTTTAATACAATTGTATGGATATCTTTTATTTTTCTTATATTAAACCTAAAATTTGCTATCTGGTTCTCTCTTGGAAATAGAGAATGAAACAAGTTCACTACGTCTTTACAACTATTATTTCTTCTTACAGTGTTAAATTCTTTGGTTAGGGTTTTTTTAAAGGTAGTCTGTGAAACACTATGGTCACAAAATTTGGGGAAAATGCTGCATTTTATAAATTTCTCCTAAAAAATTCACCAGTCACCTTAGCAAAAATTTGAGATGTCCTTCGGTAAAAAAATCTTTTACTGTTTTGATTAACAGGAATTTAGGGATTTAGTAATTCCTAAAACATTTTCTACCATGGAACACTTAGATTCTTTTTTTTTTAACATGAGACTCATTCATATTTCAGGAAATTAGTGTGTGTTATAATCATCATAATTGACAATATACACCTAAAAATATGGCAGACAAGTGAACAAAACAATTCTGATGTGGTCTTAGTAGCAGCTTTTTTTCCTAAAAACATTTTATTTACCTATTTGAGAGAGAGAGAGACAGAGCACAAGCAGGGGAAGGGAAAGGAACAGAGGGAGAAGCAGACTCCTCGCTGAGCAGGTAGCCCCACGTGCCTTGGGCTAGATCCCAGGACCCTGATGTCATGACCTGAGCTAAATGCTTAACCAACTGTGCCACCCAGGTGCCCCAGCAGCTTTCTCTCTGCGGATTTTACTTCCTGTGAACCTGAAACCGTGTTCCTTTTGAAGCAACTGAAGACTATGTTAAATGTGTTGCAACCACATCACATCATCAGTCAGGATAAACACAGATGTCCCCTCCAGTGAAAAGTTGCCAGAGCATTTCTTCCTATGTAGCCAATGTTTTTAGCAAACAGGCTGAACCTAGAATTCTTGTTGGATTTCAAGAAGGATGAAGATGTGACCAAATCTCTTTCATTCTTGATTCTAGTTTTTATTGGCAATGTCTTTGTGCAATCTACCTCCTTTACATGTTTTATGTCATCTACATGCCTTATATATTTTTATCCTGGGAAATGAATGAAATTTGAGCTAAAAAAAAAAGAAAGCTAAAGACAAAATGTAACTCAGTTCACGACAGCCCTCTCCCGAGCTTGATACTAGCTTGTTAATAAAAACTCTGAGCACGGTTACACTACCAGGTTTGAATCCAGACAAAATTTAGCTATTTTATCCCAAATGAGGTAATTGGGATTGCTTTTTTGAAAATAAAATAGAGCTCTAGTATGTTTTAACATGATATATCAGCCTTTCTCTTATTTAAAATGTACGTATTTACTCATGTAGATTTTAATGCTCTCTATACTTTTCTAAATATTCTTATAAATCATCATATATCGTTAGGAATAATTAAGTAAATCATTAGGTAAATCATTATAAATCATTAGGTAAAAAATGTACCTTTCTTCTAGGCTGGTGACCTCTCTTAACCAACTTGTATTTTTCAGGATTCACTCATGCTGCTTTTTAGCAAAGCAAAACATTTGCTAATTTTCCTTTTTAATCTGTTTCAGGTCCTCTATGACTTCTCAGAGTTTTCCAAGGATAGTCCTGAAGTCACATTTACAAGTGCTTTGATAATGTAATTCTATGAACTTACAATTTAAATCCCTTCACAACTAAAACTAGGTATTCTTCATGTTGCTATGCTGGTGATGGAAGGAATATGCACAGCTAAGCAGAAGTGGAAAGGCAATTAGAAGTGAATCATAATTAAATGATTGCAAGATGAGAACAAAAGATGGGCACGTTAAAAAAAAGAAGAAACTGATTAACTGTTCAGATTTTCACAGCATCAATTATGAGCAAAATAGGCATATCTCATACAAACTCTACTAAGGTTTGAGAAAACTCTGCATACAAAATATTGTTCTGCCTCACCTAAGCTGTAAGATCACTAGCAATACATTAACTATATTAATTTTAGGCCCTGCCGTTCCCTTGATCTAACATATGCTCAATAAACAATGAAAGAGTAAGAAATGATAAAGTACGACATTTGAAAAGAGGTCTTCCCAGCATGAATGGTATTAGAAATCATAAGAAGATTTACTAATTCATAAATCACTGTATATAAATGAACGTTACTGGGATGCCTGGGTGGCTCAGTTGGTTAAGCGGCTGCCTTGGGCTCAGGTAATGATACCAGGGTTCTGGGATCGAGTCCCGCATTGGGCTCCATGCTCAGCGGAGAGCCTGCTTCTCCCTCTCCCTCTGCCTGCCGCTCTGCCTACTTGTACTCTCTATCTCTGTCAAATAAATAAATAAAATCTTTTAAAAAATAAAATAAAATAAATGAACGTTAGCGACCCAAATGATGGCATATAAGGCTCCTTTAATCATGTGTGACTCTGACCCTTCCTGAGTATAGGTTAGTAATATGATTCGATACAATAGAGAGTTTTGATCATAAGAAAGTATTTCCATGAATATGAATAAATAAAAAATGTCAGCACTTTATACATTAGAATGCTAGAATGCTGAAGACAAATCTAATAAAAAAATACCCGATAAACATTCATTTGGTAAGTCAGGGAGTTATTTAAATATTCACCAAGCACCTACTATGTGTCAAGGATTTTTCTGGGAAATAGAGAAACAAATATAAATGTAGTTTTATCCCTCCCTTCACGGAATTCAACAGGTAATCTTGTCTAGGATTCAGACACCTAAGCAAGTACATTATAATAATAAGTAGTAAGGATAACAAGAGATGCATGCATAAGATATAGAGGCAGAATTGATAGAACATGACCAACTCTATCAAGAAGGGCAGGAATATTGTAAGAAAGAATATGCTGTATTTGCATTCCTATAAGGGATGCATATTCTTTCACTGGGTGGTATTCAAAATAGAGAAATGATATTACAAGTTATTATACTTAAAATAAAAGGAGAATGGGAAAAAATTAACTTCTTAACAAATTAGGACACAGTCCTTAAAAAAATGAGCCACAAGTCATAAACTGAGATAAATTAGTGTTTGCTAATCGTGAATTTTCATTTAAGAGCATGGAAAAGAAACTATCACAGATTTCTCTTTCCTACTTAATGTTTTTTAAAAATATTTACTCTTATTGATATCTATTATAAATTCCTTCCTGAAATTTTAAGATATCAAATAAAGCAAATGAATTCAAATCATTATACTGTCCGGATGAGGAAGCTAGAAATTTTATGAGAAGTTGGGATTTCTGATTATCTAGGTAAGTAGGAAAACAACAGTGAAGATGTGAAGATGGGGAAAGAAATCCTAGTCATGGAAGAAAGTGGAAATGTGGGTAACAGGAAGGATATTGTCTTAAAATGTACAAAGGACTGAAAATTTTTTGAGTAGAATTCTGGTACACTACTTTTCAAATTAGTTCTCAAAAGACCTAAAGATTTAATGGCCCAGGGAGAACTACTTTAAATAGAAATTACATTTCCAAGTCCAAATGTGCACCCAAAAGATTTCCTTTCTAATGCTATGGTCAAGGTAAATGGCACAAAATCATCAATGCTGTTTCCAAATATTACTCTATGCAGGTGCTGTATTCGGGGGACATAATCATCCATAAAAAACCGTAATGGAAGCAATGTTTAATTATGAAGTAATAAACATGTATCCTCTCCAAAGACATTTTATTTGGGGCAAAGTTATCTTTGTACAATTTAATGTAACAGTGGTAACATTCTTAAACTATGGATCCCATCATAGATATTTTTGGCATTTATACATGTTTCCTGCTTGAGTTGGCAGCTGGCAGTGATTGATATCTATTTATTATAGCACTAATCTTTCTTGGATCATCTCTCAGGTAAATAAACATACTATGTCACAATATTTGATGTGGCTTTTTTATAAGACTGATAAAACAGTTTAAAACAAAAGATTAAACGTGAAGAAGAGTAAAGTCACAGGTGAAACCTGCAAATGAGGATAATGTTTTGGGGCTGACAAAACAACAACAAAAAAGGCAGATCAAAGAATATATTATAAAGAACTATAAATCAGTAAGGAGAGTACAAACAACCCACTAAAAAAATGAGCAATGAATGTAAGCAGGCATTTCACAGAAAAGGGAATACAAATGTTAACAAACGTATAAAGATGGTGAGAATCATAATTGATCACAGAAATGAAAAAAATTCCATACAAAAATGAAAGCCTGACAATACCTCACACTGGAGATGCTGTATATCCACATGATGTCTTGTATATTACTGCTACAAATGTAAATTTGTGCAAACATTTTGGAAAAGAAGTCATTATCCCCTTCTATGTTGAACAAGCCTATCCTCTATGATTCAACAATCCACTTATGTAAGGACAGCAGGGGATACATATAGGGATGTTCATAGTATAATTTTGGTTAAGAATTACAGTTAGTTCATTTCTGGATAATTTAGATTGTTCTGTATTTCATATTCAACCATTAACCTCTCTCTTACATCTCATAACCAATTATTTTTTTCTTTTTTTTAGAGAGAGAGAGAAAACGAACCAGTGGGGGGTAGAGGCAGAGAGAGAATGGGGGTCTCAACAACCCTGAGATCATGGCCCAAGTTAAAATCAAGAGTCAGTCAGTCGCTTTACCAACTGAGCCACCCAGACACCCCTCTCATAACCAATTGTTGATGAAAATTATCTGAGTACTGTTAGAGAGACCAAGTTGTCTTATTATTATTCTTATTTTGATGGAGGAAGGAAAGAGCAAATCATATCTCTTTAGTAGTAAGTTCACCTACCATTTAAAACTTTGTGGATTATGTTGTCATTCAACAATTTGAAGTATAGTGAGAAACAAAGGAAAATAAATGGTCTCTAATCAACTTAACCATGAAGCTAAAACAACTTAACATTGAAGCTAAAACAACTTAACCATGAAGCTAAAACAAGTACCACCCTCTCTATATCTATCATTTATACAATAGAAACCTACTCAACATTCATTTGAAAAGCTTTAAAAAAAAGGAACTTGTATCCCAGAAAAAGAAATAAAAAACATTTACTAAAATTTTACCATGTGTTCTTTTTTTCTTCCAACAAATCACTGTGTTGGGCAAGTGGGTCATTGCTTTCTTGATATTTGTCAACAGAGTCAGCAACTGAGTCTATCACTATGTTGCTTTATCTCCCCACTAAGAACGCTTGCGAATTGGCACTCTTTCAGACTCACATTCATCTTACTGTCAGTACATTCCTTGGAATAGAAGCTATACTTTGTCTTCTTGATGTTTGCAAAGCTTTAGAAAACCCAGCGTCCATTGGCAGAGGGTTGAGGTATGTTATACAACATTCAATTTAATGGTGAAATTTTTCATTGGTACTTTATGCTAAGTTACTGGCTTGAGGATAAAATTTCATCAACAACTTTAGGATAAAATTTTAGCAACAATTTCTTCAGAATTATACTCTATTAAGAGATATAATTCTGTAGACATGGGAATAGGAAAAAAGAAAATAGAATATTTTAGAAGCTGTAAATTTTCAAGGTGTCAAAAACTCTTGCACCGCCCTGTAATATCATCACCTGCTTTATGTGGCAATTTTACATGAAGATTTCATTATTTTAGACTTCAGATTATATTATTCGTACAATCATACTTTATTGATGAAAACATTTCAAAATCTATTTGCACTTACACACATGCAAAACCAAAATATTCAAATATATTAATATTTGATACCAGTTAGACAAGATAAAATTTAGGAAGGACAAAACATGTTTATAATTGAAGACAAAAGAACACAAAAAGTAAAAAAAAAAATCTAGAGAAATTTAAGGACGATCATAAGACACCTCTTTTTAATCATTCCGTGAAAATGAACTTAAGCCCCCCTCCAAAAAAACAGTGGCCCGGAATGGACAGTTTCGAACTTGAAAATCCATTTTCTCCTTAGCTATTCGGTAAGTGATCTCCAATTATCAGCAGGACATATTGCCATATGGCTGAAAGAGAACATATCCCCTACTCTGCCTTATCGTGCTGGTGACCAAGTGATTAAAGTCCCAGTGAAGTTTCATTAACCAAAGAACTGTGTGGGACATCCTTGAAGTTGCCTTTTTGCCTTCCTCCATCCTCCTTTGTTTGATGACTCGGGTTTAGGCTGACTTCTTGGATCACAAAATGACCTCGAAGATGGAAGCTACATGTAGCAGAACCACCATAGGGCACACAATAGAAGCACCACGCCAACCATGACTGCCCACAGACATCTTTCCCACAAGAGAAATAAAGTATTATATTGTTTAAGTAATGGTGTTAATCACAACTGAAATTTAGCCGTTACTAAAGACAGTAAATTTTACGCATCCCCAATATAATCAGGATAATGTAATCCCCATATTCATCCCGGTATTCAAAACTCCTTACAATAGCACACAAATTTAGTTTCAAAACCACTTCCAATTATATTCTTTCACTAATTGTTTTGTCCAACCTCTGTTTTACTTCCTGTGTATGCATATCTATTTCACAGTCTCACCATATCTTGGTTCGTCTAATCTTTGCTCATTTACTCCATCTCCCCATTTATCTTCATATTCTCGAATTCTACATCCTTGAGAAGCCAGCTCCAATCCTAAGGAATCCATTTCTGGAATCTCACTTCTTCATATTCATAGCATCTATTTTTTTAAACAAACATTTGTACTTAATTACACACTGCCTTAAAGCACATCTCACATTGTTTTGTTATGTGACTATATAATGTTTGTTTTTGACCTTTTTGTGTATTCATTTATAATTGTCACCCTATCTATGCTTGAATCATCATTTGTAACTATCTAGTAGCAAAAACAAACAAATGAACAAACACATTCCTTCCTTGTTTACTGTGTTGGCAAACCTTCATTTGGTTCTGTATTTCTCCCTCTCTATTGCCACACATGACAGCAATTGGTAAATCCTACCATTTCCCCCTTCCTCCCTCTGGAATCTCTACACCTTTTTCCATATTCATTTTCATTGCCTTAGTTCAGGCCACATCTTTAATTGCTAACTGACCTAGTCTGCCCCCTTTCATTCTTCTTTCTCTAAAGTGATTTTATGAGAATGAGCTTATTAATGTTATCCCAAGATTTTGAAAATAATTTATCCAAGATTTTTGCTATATGTTGCTTTTGTAACTGAATTTTGTAGCTATCAAGTCTTTATCAATAGTCAGCTTCAGGCTGGGCACCTGGGTGGCTCAGTCAGTTAAGCCAGTATCTTTGGCTCAGGTCATGATCCCAGGACCCTGGGATCGAGTCCCGCATCGGGCTTCCTGCTGCACAGAGAGCCTCCTTCTCCCTCTTCCTCTCCCTGCTGCTCTGCCTACTTGTGCTCTCCGCCTCTCTGTCAAATAAATAAATAAAATCTTAAAAAAAAACAAAAACAAAAAACAAATAGTCAGCTTCAAGCTGACTTTTTCAGTCCTATCTTTTTGCTGATCTTCTCTTCTGTATTAGCTTGCTAGGGCTTCCATAACAAAATACCACAGACTGGGTATCTTAAACTATAGAAATACACTTTTTCCTTGTTCTTCAGGCTAAAAATCCAAGATTAAAGTTCTTTCTGAGACCTTGTTCTTTGGCTTGCAGATGGTTGCAATCTTGTGATTTTGTACATATGAGCTCCTGATGTCTCTCTTTGCTTCATTATCTCCTCTTCTCATATGGGTATCAGTCAGATTGGATTCAGCTCTGCCCTAACAGCTTCATGTTAACTTAATTACTCTTATCTTCAAATATAGTAACATTCTGAGGGACAGAGGGAGAGTTGTTGCTTAAACTTAAGTTTAAACGTCTGTCTGCAATTACCCCAAAGGTAACAAACTCTCTCTCCCTCTCTCCTTCCTCTTTCCTTTCCCACCTTCTTCCAGCACTCAACCAATTTTTGAAAAGTTTGCATAGGTTTGTGCCTCTCACTTTGTATTCAGGCTACTGCCATCTTGCCCTGTCTGATTCTGCTTTGGAGGTATTCCTCTGTGTAGCAGTCCAGAATTTTTCTTCCTGACCCTTTCTCCTGTTCCTATGTCCCCTAAAGTGATTTTCAGGGTCCTTTTATGAGCCTCTGTGAGACCTTGATCGAATAGCTAACAAGTCTCAGAGCCAGAATTCGAACCCAAGGGGTCTAACTCCAGACTGTATAGATTTAACCGCTACATAGAAATGCATGAACCGAGAGAGAAATTTTTGATGAGATGGCCATTATTGTCAGGGTGAATTTCAAACTCTTTGGCCTTCTATATGAGCCCCACTGACAGCTGGCCCCGAGATAGCAACTCTGGCTTATCTGTCAAGGCCCATTCTAAGCCCTGATTTATGTTTAGGATTTAAGGAAAAAACAAATTTGAATAAGGGTAGAAGTCAAAGCTTTCTATCGGTCATTTCCTTTTCCTAAGGTGCCATGGAGAATGCTATTTTGACATTTTGTGATGGCTTTATGAATCCACTGACTGACAGACTGAGACACAATTTAGGAAAATAAGCAACCCCTTCTGTGTAAAAAATAACATAGGCCAAAGTTGCACAGAGAGGAATTTTTTTTTCTGACCACATTACCTTGTCTGATTTCCTCCCTTGTCAAAAAAAGTGTCAAAAATAATCACAAGGGTCCTCAAGTTGCCTTAGGAGGATGGCAAGTGGTAAGTCTCTGACTGTAGGTAGTTTCTTCAGCAAAACACTCCAACTGCTTAGAGAAATATTTATTCCAAGTCTGTATTTAGTTCCTGTTTATTTTATTGTAGCATGTGTTTTGAATTGGAAAAGTCAGAATGGTTATTGAATTTTAAGCAAGTGACTTTGTTGCAAACACAGCATTGTAGCTTAAAATAATAATTTTGAGGTAAGGCAGTGTGACATAATATTTGAAAGCAATCTGTCCAGGCTTAAGTCCTGGTCCTGCACTTAATGGCTGTAAGACTTTAAGGAAATAATTAGCTTAATACTGATTGTTAGAAGAACAGTAATATTACCCAATTCATGGGAGTTTTTCTGAAAATTAAATAAGATAAGGTATATTTTGTGACTAGCATAGTACATGGCACATAGGGGTATTTGGTTAATGTTATTGCCATTTGTACATCTCTCTTCTCTGTCCGTGTTTTTTTCCCGATCAAGAGTCATGTACAACTTGTGGTTCAGGGAGTTTGTGATGAATGGTACATCCAAGTCCCGTTCTAACAGGCCTTATAGATAACATAGAACCTTCTTGGGCAGGTTAAGGAGCTGTGCTCCAAATCAAGACAGTCAAGGTTCAAACCTTGCCTATGCTACTTAATCAGCAGTGTGATCATGGCAAGGTCACTAGCCCTCTTTGTGAATGTTTTCTCATCTATAAAATGAAGATAATAATACTTAATAGTTTTACTATTAGTATTAAATGAAGTCATAAATCTAGTTCTCTTAGGATTGTGGTACATAAAAAATGTCCAGTAAAGGTTGGGTTATAATTTAAATTAAGACTGCAACCTTTTGAGCAATTCATAGGACTGGACTTTTCAAATCAGACTGCTGTGAATCAGAGAGCATAAACAGTATCAACCTAAATTAATTTCAAGAATATGAACAAGGTGTTCACCAAGAGGACTCTCCAGGAATTTCATTCCTATAGCAGACATGTTACTCTACCCCAGAATAGATAGGTAAGGTGTGCATGGTTTCTTACAGGAGTATTTAAACTATGAAACATCTCAGGTGCCTGGGTAGCTCAGTAGGTCAATTGTCTGCCTTCAGCTCATGTCATAATCCTGGGGTCCTAGGATCGAGTCCCACATCAGGCTCCTTACTCAGCAGGGAGTCTGATTCTCTATGTCCCTCTGCCCCTCACCCCACTCATGCTCTCACTCTCTCAAATAAATAAATAAAGTGTTAAAAAATAAATTATGAAACATCTCTACTTTATAACTCAGAGTCAGACAGCCTGTATGACATTCTCCAGGGAGCCGTGCCTCATAGACCTTGGCTCTACCTCTTATAGGTAATACTTAGTCAGAGACATCCAACTAAGATTACTTCAGTGATAGACCTTTCTTTCTAGCAAATATCAGTAGTCTATTTATCCAGAGTAAGTCCATTTGACAAGAAGATCAGAATTGGTCACTTCCTATCATAGAGTGAATGTCTGTGACTCCTTCCCCCAATTCATATGTTGAATCCCTAATTTTCAGTGTAGCAGTATTTGGAGATGGGGCATTCAGGAGGTGATTAGGCTTAATTAGGGGGCCCTCATGATAGGATTAGTGGCTGTATAAGAAGAGGGAACTCTCTCCCCATATAGTCATCAAGGAAATTCCATATGAGAATATGCAAAGAAGGCGACAGTGTACAAGTTAGGCAGAGAGCTCTTTCCAGGAACTCAATCAGCTGACACCTTGATCTTGGACTTTTTAGACTTCAAAATCATGACAAATAAATTTCTGCTGTTTAAGCCACCCTGTCTGTAGTATTTTGTCATGGCAACCTGGGCTAACTAAGATACTTCCCTCTAGTTTTTGCCCCAAGGTCTCTCTGGTAAAGAGAGTGAATGAGTAAATATATCACAGGCCAGATTCTCTTACACTTTCCACTCCTCTGTCTTTTTAACTTTTTTTTTTCCCAGTAATGGTGGACAAGCACCTGTTATATTCTTCTTTCCATGCAATCCCTTAAGAACACTTTTTTTACTTTTGATAGGAAAACCTTTCACATGGTTCCAAATATACACACACATACCTACATACCTAAAGTCTATCTCAACCCTTATCACCATTTGCCCATTTACTTCTCAACTTTTATGAATTTCTGATGTTTTCTCACTAAACCTTGCTATTTTCACCTAAAAATATCATGTAGGCTTTTCCATATCAGTATGAAGAAAACTTTTTTATTCTTTTCCATAGCAACATAGTCTCCTGTGGTTTGGATATACTGTAATTGTACTATAATGATACAAGGCTTAAGAACTGTTTTGTAATGTGAGGGTCCAGAAATGACAAGTACATTTCTGTACCATGTTCCTATGCCATTCTATATTCAATGTCCTCTGTGTTTTCAGGCTCTTATTTTTATTTTTTTTAACTGGGTAAAAACACTTAATAGGAGAGCTACTCTCAAATTTTTAAGTGTACAATACAGTGTTATTAACTATAGGCATAATAAATACTGCAGATCTCTAGGGGCGCTGGGTGGCTCAGTCCTTAAGCGTCTGCCTTCAGCTCAGGTCATGATCCCAGAGTCCTGGGATCAAGCCCCTCTTTGGGCTCCCTGCTTCTCCCTCTCCTACTTCTCCTGCTTGTATTCCCTCTCTTGCTGAGTCTCTCTCTGTCAAATAAATAAAATCTTAAAAATCTTTAAAAAAATTGCAGATCTCTAGACCTTACTCATCTTGTATAATTAAAATTTTACAACAGCATTTCCTTCTTTATTTAACATAAGGATATCAATGTGGAAATAAACAATGGAAAGTTCTCTATAGCTTTAAATTCATGGTGGACCGATGCCCTTTCCTTCAAAAGAACTTAAAACTGAGCATTTGGCAGTCTTTTGGCAATAATGCCGAGAAGACAGTATCATATTTTAACATGAGAACTACACTGTTTTCAATGTTCCTACACTTAACTTGATATCGATTAGATTGCATAAGTGCTAAAGAATTTATTCTAACATGTTCTTTATTTGGCATTAAATACATATAAATTCCATTTAACCTTGGAAATTGAAAATGTGGTGCCTGGCTATTTGCACAGAGCAAAGTGGTTAATAGTTTAGGCTTCAGAGTCAGGCACATATAGATTCTAATCCCAACTCAGTTGTGAAAATAGCTTTGTCATCTTGGGTAAATTTACATAAGCATTTATTTCCCCAAAACGTGAGGATGTAGAATTTAGGTCAGAGGGTTGTGAAGAGACTCAGTTGAGAAAATATATAGAAATCACATCATATAGTAGTTACTCAGTAAATGGTAGCTTTAATTATCATCCCTAACATTACATGCATCTATTCTGTGTTATATTCTGTACTAGATGTTGGGGAACAGCAACTTATACAACACCATCCTTGCTCCCAGAGCTCATAGTACAGTGGGAAAGACATCCCAGTAAACAAAGAGTAACTTTAATGTATAACAAGCAATAAACCAGTAGAACAAATGCTATCTTCTAGGAAGAAAAGTGTCCTGAAAATATATTTCACACAGCAATTATCTTGAAGAAATAAAAGGTTCAAGAAAGTCTCCACTGAAAGAATACCTATATCCAACTTAATTTTCACTTGTCAAAAAATATAGGGAAACATATAACACTAGAACAATGAAGTAGTCATTTTAATTTGGTGGTGGGATTTGGAGGATTCTTGGAGTACCTTTGAGTGTCAGTTAATTTTTTCTTGATAATGTAGATTGCTCTAAGGAAATAGGGAATGGAGTGAATCCTCTGACCTTGAGATTTGCTTCTTCTGTTGATGGTCAACTATTTTTCCTCATAAAAGCAAAGTGTGAAAAGTGGGAGAGAAAGAGTGATTCATATCCCCACACCCCCTTATATTTTAAAAACAAATAACAAATGTGACTTTGGTTTTGCAACAAGTCATTGAAGAAACTGCATTTTTTGAGGAGAAGTAAATGCTTCTTGAAGAGAGTCCATAAATCTATAAGATTTTTTACTTCAATGAAGGTGTTTAAATGTCAAGAATATAACATCCCTGACTACCACTGCTGCCTACACATCTCATAAACCAAAGGCTCAGGGTGAGTGAAAAAGACACCTCTGTGGCTGGAACATGACGTTCCACAACATTTTTCAGAACTATAAGACACCTTTTCAGGTATTAAATGTGTAAATGGTCTATGTTTATTTATTAAGAGAGTCATTAGTAGCCCACAGTGGTCTGCACATCAACACCAACCAGGAAAGGAATTACAAGCCAGCATCTTTTTGAAGAGAAGTCAATTCGGAATTTTCTTTCACCAAGTGAGTCTCTGCATTACAGTTCTGTATTTCTATTAGTCAGCCACAATATTTTATTATTAGTCCATAGGCTTATGTAAACAGAAACCATAAGCTAGATGGCCTTTTGTTGGAAATAGTTTATTGTAACCATTATTGCCACTTCACTTCGTTTCCACGAAGAGTTATTACTTATTAATTAGGAATAAGAATCAAAATTCAAAGAAGCATCAAACCTTGTGTCAAGCAGACAATTTATAAATTTACACCAGATTAAAAAACACTGGGAACATCCTCCACTTGAAATTCTGCAAAAAGTCGGTGTCCATGATATATCTTGAAATATTAAAACTAAAAAGTCGCTCTTGGCAAACTAATTCACACAGAAATGAAATGCCTCTTTATCCCTTAGTATCTCACCACCAGATTCATTATTCCCTTCTCCTGCATGCAGGCTCCCCAGTTTAGCTTCAAGCTCTTCTCTTAACTGCAGGAGGAAAGCCGGCGCGTCGGATCCGAGCGCTCAGATTTCCCAAATGTGGATCTGTGAGTATTTGCACAGTCGCCAAGTTATCGGGAAGGTGTAGTCAGCGGTTACTTGGTTCCAAGGGACAGCTTTGATCCATCACCCTCCAAAACTGACAATCCCTCTCGGTCTCTGCTTCCTCCAAGAGTCGGTTCACACCGAATTCAAAGCAGGTTCATTCCTGAAATTGATAGCTATTGGTCCACAGACCGTGGGCGCGGCAAGGCTCACCTTTGAATGCTCTCCATCGATTTCTGAGCTGTGAGTAGTGCCGCTACAACTCCTATCTACACAAATTTCTTTTCCTTTCTTTTTTCTTTCTTTCTTTCTTTTTTTTTTTTTTTTTTTTTTTTTTTTTTTTTTTTTTTTTTTTTTTTTGCCGAGATCATCCAGTTATCCCACTTTTGCGCCTCGGCAACTGCACGATCGGCGTTCCTGCACTGTCTTCCCGACAAAGTCCGCCGCGTTTCAACTTGAACTGGACTCCCGCAGCCCGTCAAGAGCCCTGGTTCCACAGAGCAATCTAAATGGAGTCCTTGGCTGAGCGACGCGCCCGGCGCGCGGGCAAAGGAACCTCGCTGTCTCCACGCTGCGCAACTTTGTGTCTTCTTCCGGCAGGTCCCAAGCTGCAGAGATTCTCGAAGCCCCAAATGAAAAAACTCACAGCAGTTCTCAGCCTCGCCAGCCCTTGTGAAGGCAGAGTAACGCTCGGCTGGTGTAGTGACCTTCCAGAGCACAAAGGCGGACGGTAGTTAAAAAAAAACCGAGAGGGCAAAAGTTAACTTTCGATGAGCAGTTCCAGAAGCCCAGTCCGGGTAAGACAAACTCCCGCTAGGAGTCTCCTTCGCCGGGAGCAGTGAAGGAGCCTGGGGCGCTTCTGAGAGAGGAGTCTCTCCGGCTTGGGGTTCCCTAGTTGCGCGGCACCGAGGGATCCCTCCTGGTTCTCAGGGGAGAGGAAGAAGTTGGGACCGGAGCTAGACAGAGACGTGGACAGCTCTCAAGGTGCAAAACCTTGGAAATGGCTGCTGAAGGGGCCGAGTCTCCAGACTCCTAATCCCCTCCCCTTTCTCCAGCGGAGCTGTTCACCTGCTACCGTCCAGTCTACAATATAAGCGTAGACGGTAAATTAGCCCGGTTCCAAAAGCCAGGCGTCACAAATACCTAGGCAGCTCCTTTTTAAAAAACCTACTTGAGTTTCACGGGAAATGTTACGTGAGGGAGTGGGCAGGAAACAGGGGATGAGAGGGGATTGTGTGTTCCAGGAAAAGATGTATAGGCTCCTCTATTCGAAGGACCTCGGGGAGCCCTTCGGCTCCCCAGCTAGCAGCAGAAGCCACTTCAAAGCTCCACGATAGAAGGGGCGGTGGTGGCTCTGGAGGGTGGAGATGGGGACCGGGTTAATCTTTAGTCGGGCGACCTCACGCAGGATACCCGGAGAATAACTGGTCTCCAGGAAAGAGGCAGGGGGCCGAGATGCCAGGGAGGGCAGGGACCCGAGAGGCGGCCGAACTGACTTGAGGGACAGCAGTGAGGCACTGCCTGCCAGCAGCAATCGGCTAACTAGTGAGGAGTGACTGAGTCTTCCCATTTTCCGCACCCTGGGAGGCCCGGCCCCTCTCCGCACCTCCGGACTTCGCGCTCGCGGGTGGCCTGGGGCTTGCCGGCGCGGGGCTGGGCGTGCGAGTGTTGCTGTGCGCGCGCGCAGGGGTGTGTGTGCGCAGCCCGCGCGCC
>LNAC01000949.1:150922-192775 GCA_002007465.1 Ailurus styani | reverse complement strand
CGAGCCCGGCCGCCGGGACCCAGCCGCCCGCCGCCTGCCTGGCGTGCCTCCTCCTCGCGGCCACCTCCTCGCAGCCTTCTCACCTGGCGCCCGCCGCCGGCCGCCCGCCGCCCGCCCAGCCCTGCTCGGCCGCCACCGTCTCCCCTCAAAGTTTCCTCAGAGCAGACACCTCCGCCAAGGGCTGCCCGTGGAGATGGATTTCTGAAGCCGTGCCTTGGAGTGGCTCTTCTTCCAGCGCCTCTCAGCTTTGTCCCCACCTGAATCCGAGCAGAAGGTAGAAGATTTTCCAAATTCAGGGTAGGAAAGGGGGAAGGGTTTCTGTCAAGAGGAAGACAGGAGCGGCCACCACTGCGACTGGGCATCTTCTTCCCTGCCTGATGCCGGCAACTGACTGACTGATGGGCCTGGAGGGTTAAAGAAGAAAATTAATAAATAGAAAGAGAAGTTGACCCAGCCGGGGCTGGGAGGCTTCCGGATGCCAGGAAGGTTGTCCCTGTCTCCGTTTGTGCGGGCGTGAAGATTTCGCGGTGCCTCCGGGGCGAGGGCTTTTAAACCGCCATCACCTCCGGATCCCTTCGGAAGGGAAAGCCGGCAAAGCTGAGGCAGGGGGTGTCAAGGAAAAGCTTGGACTCGTGTGCAACGCATCCTTGGCTTTGGATTTTAAAGACATGAATGAGAACAGCATCTCAAGGTAAGAGGCAGCAAAACCGCTGCCGGGAAGAAGAATAACTTAAAATAGAGGCTGGAGCTAGAGTGTGGGGTTAAGCGAAGTTAGGATGATCTCTCCGGGCGTCACCACGGGGTTGCTCAGCCCGCGCGAAGGGCTTCGAGCGGACGAGTCAGGGAGTAGCCGCTGCCGCGGTGCCCAGCTGGGAGGCAGCAACCGAAGGCAGCGAGCGTTCTGATGTCCTGCCCTCACACTTTTTGGAACCGATTGGAAATAGGTGTCGAGCTGGGTCGTCTGTCCGGGCTGATTTATAGCGTGGATTCGTGTGTGTGTTTCTGGCGAGATTTTTTTTTTTTTTTTAATTTTAACCCGGCTAGCGCCGCACACCCTTCCCCTCGTTGCCACAGAGCGCTGTGGGCATCGGCGAACGCCGCCAGGGCGCGGTGGCAGGTGAGCCTGGCGCAGGTGGGCAAGTGGGGGCGGTGGCATCCGGCCGGCGGATTGCCGGGCACGCGAAGCCCAAGCCGCCGCCTGGCTGGCTTCGTGCAGCGGGCGTCGGAGCCCCGGCGCCGCGCGTCTGCTGCGGTTCCCTTCGCCTCCGCTAGAGGCTCCCAGCGGGCGCCGCGGAGCGGGTGGGTGTGGGGGCGCCGGGAGGCGGAGGGGCGAGCGCGGGGAGCGAGCGTGCCCGTGGGGTGGCGGAGCGGGCGCGGCAGGGGGAGGCGAGCCCGGCTGGGGCGGGGGATGTGAGCCGGAGTCCCGGTGCGCCTCCTGGCTGAGCGCAGAGCTGCGGGGGACGCGGGTCCGAATCTAGGCTGAGCTCGGTAAAGCTGTGCCCTGAGTCGGAGCCACTTCGGGAACGCGTTCCTGGCCCGCACCCTGAGGGCAGTCCCGGGAGGTAATGTCCTCTTTCTCCACTCTCGGCCCGCCGTTCTCCGTACCTGCCCAGCCAAACACGCAAGGTGGGAGGGAGTGGAGGGTGCGGGTTTGTAGGGTCCATACCTACCTAAAGGTGCCTTTCAGTCTTGCTCCGCGGAGCTCCGTGCAATGTGTATTCGAACTAATCTCTAATTTCATCCTCCTCCCCGAATTTTTGCCTGCTTTAAGGGAAGTTTTCTGCAGAGAGTGTCGCGTGGCTGGTTTTGGGGTCGAGCTGCTCCGAGGTGAGCGAGGGGATCCGGTGTGCTCCCCTGAGCCGCAGTGGACTAGAGTGCGCGACTCCAGGGTTGGGGTGTGGTGAAGAAAAGAGTACCACACCCTCTTCTTTACCTCCCCAGTCCTTTTCACCTGGTGACGAGGTCTCACCATGTAGCATTTTACTGATTTCTTTCCTCAAGGCATTGGCTCTTAGAACAGAGCAAAGCGGCTGAAAGACTTGGAGGGAGAGAGAAGGTGAGGGAAGTCAAGGCCAGAACATCAGGGGAGGAGGGAGGGTGAAGTTAAGCTGGTGTAGGGTTGGGGGTGGGGGGAGTTCTAGGAAATAGCCTTGGAGTTCAAGATTTTTTTTTTTTACGAAGTCCCATTCATTTCATATTTCACACTGTCTTTGATATAATCCTTGCTCAAGCCACCAACAAAAATAATTTCTGCTAGATATTGCCTTGGGCACGGTGGGCACTGAATATGTTTGATGATTGTGTCTAGGCCACAAGAAAAAAAAAGTGGGTATTGTGTGTACTTGGCGTGATTACACTGTGTCTGCCAGGCAGCAGGAAATGTATGTAATTTTCATTGTGCTGTGTTGTGTTTGTGCATACCATATGTGGTCATTTTACACTCAGTAATGCAGTTTCAGTCTTCTAAAGGTGGCTCTTAACAAACATGACTTGTGGTATTAAACCTCCTGCAGAATAATAGTGAAGGAAGGCAGAAAATGTGATGGGGCATGGAATATCCTAGGAATATTGGATAAAAGCTGAGATCTGGCATTTCTGAAATATTGGGCCATATACTGAAAGTGCAAAATATTTTTTCAGAGAGGAAGCAGTGGTTAGCATTTTGAAAGAAGGGGATGTTCTTTAGTTACTACCATCATCATCCTGTACCTTGCATTACTTCCAATACAGTGAGAGTGTGAAGCAGAAAAAAATGAGGCACTTCCTGCTGAAAACTAAAATGTTTTGTGAGATACTGTCAGGTATTTCACCTTAAGAATTTAAATGGAATGGGCTGCCTATTGATGACGCCTGAAGTGGTTTGGTTATCATGTATGTGTAGGACTTCTATTATTTCTGATCAAGGTAAATATGTGAGGTTAATATTATATAATAAGTGTAATTTAGTGGAAATGGAAGCAGGCCAATTTAATGATCTTTTTCATTCCAGAATAACACATAGCATGATCTCAAGGAAGATTTATATAAAGTTTGTCATTAAATGTATTACATTGGATAGAGCTCTGTATAGGAGACAAGAATAAATATCTTGAAATCTCAGAAAGGATGGCTTAGGTTCTTAAACTGTTGTAAAATTTTATTTTGTGACAAAATAATAGTTCCTAATCTAAATATAGTTATCTGTATGCATAGATGCAAATTATTTATTTGTCGAATTGAATTAACCAAGACAAATACATAATAAGGGCTCAGTTTTCATTCTGAAAGACACCTCTGAAGCCAGAGGAAGATGTACTAGTATTAGCAGTCTGTGTATAAAATGCATAAAAAAAAATGTTGTGTTTCTTGACAGTTAATGGAATCAAACTAGTGAGGCTGGTTTATAACATCAAATTCGGTTTTAGGACCCTAAGGATTTTTTTTTTCCTCTCTAGTAAATGTGATTTTAAGAGACTAGACATTGAAATGTTCCCTGAATGCCATGGACCTGAAAACTGTTTGGAGCCCTCTGAAACTTCATGTCAAGAATAAGAAGTGATAGGATGTTGTCACAAATTAATTGGCTTGATGCTTCAATTAAAAACTGATTATTATCTGGCTCTGGTACTCGTTATGGTTGATTTAATTTGGTTTCTAGATATTCTGTGAAAGGACTCTAGGTGGAAATGTTTTCCTGTAGTACAAAGAGAGGAGGTCACTATATGCAAAAAAAAAATAATAATAAAAAAAAATAAAGAAAAGAAAGAAAAGGCTTGCTAGTTACTGATTCTCCAGTTTGGTTGCATTTAACTAAAAGGGAGGATGCAAGCTTATAAAAAAAGTTTTCTGAATTTACATGAATGTTTCTGTCTTTGTCATAACCCTCAACCTATGGTACACCATTTATAATTTTGATAAGGAACTGTGTCACCAAGCCCTTTCCCTTTATGGTTCAGGGGTACTTGAGTGTAAAGAACTTTAAGAAGTATCTAAACATAGAAGATCATATTTCCTGAAAGAAAACCAATTGAACTTAAAAAAAGATCTTTTATGATGAAATGAAAGGAGAATAGGAGAGACAGGTTAAATAGGAGGCAAAAGGTTTCTTCAATCTAACTGCATGTATCTTTCTTCTTTCAGCAACCTTTTAAAAATTAAAAAAAAAAGATCTTTTTTCTATTTCCTTCCTTCCTTCCTTCCTTCCTTCCTTCCTTCCTTCCTCCCTCCCTCCCTCCCTCTCCCCTTCCCTCCTTCCTTCCTTTCCTTCCTCCCTTCCCCCTCCCTTCTTTCTTTCTTTATGTCATTTTCTCTCTTTCTTTTGGTTAAATATTTCCTTCAGAAAGATATCCATGCCAATTTATAGTAATTTTACAATTATCAGTTTATAATTTATTTTTAAATGGGAGATAATTTTAAAATATTGACTGTTCTGTTTAGTTTTAAATTTTAGATATAAGAAGCCTGCTAGGATGTGCAGTTGATTCTTTAGGGAATACCAGTCATCAGCTGATGGTTATCTCTTACTTGTGTGTGCTTCCTGTGTCTGGTTGCAGCTCCTTGTTTCTCCACAAGCATGGATAGTAGTCACTGGAGGTACATGGACTGCCTTGCAATATGGTGTATTGTGCTTTGAGTGACTTATCTCCACATAGTTAATACTTTCTCCATGTGCATAATGGCCAATGTAACCAAATCTGAAATGTTCATATTAAGCAAATAGTTGAGTTACACCTGTCAATGTATACCTGTTAAGAAATTAGTAATCCATTTTAGGAAACCCTTAACTCCATCTAAGTCTTTAGTAAATGTAACTATTTTTTAAAGTTGCTAGCTGGTTTTTAAATGTCCTCAAAGAGAAAATCTAGTGTCCAAAAATCTCCCAAGAGAAACTAATTCAGTGCCACCCGGAGGCAGCATGAAAAAGTAGAAGAATCACTGGATTTGGTTTTAGAAGACTTGAATTCTACTTCTCTCTTACCACTAATGGAGTCACTTTTGAAAAGCTCTCCTTTTCTAAGGCTCAGTGTGGAATTCTGTAAAAATGGGGAAAATTAATATCTATACACTTTCTTCTTATATTTAAAACTTGACCACACTTAGCTTTAAGCTTTGAAAAAATAAAAAATAAAAACAACAAAAAACCTGAAAGGTGCCCAGTAAATATCAGACATTGAAACACTTGATAGAAAATTACATGAAATATCTTTAAAGAATATCTGTAAAACTTCCATAATGAAGCATGGATTTTGAAATGCCCGTGATGAGAGTCGTTGTTCCCCCCACCCCCGGGGTGAGGGGCTGTTAGCAAGTGTCATGAATGAAAAATTTAAATTAATATGTGTATGTGAGATGATTTTCTCAAAGTAATTAATATGGCACAAATTATGTGATGCTTAGTGTGAGAGACATAAAAGTCAACCTGAGTATTTGAGCTGCTTTTATTTTTTTATTTTTTTAAAAGATTTTATTTATTTATTTGACAGAGAGAGATTACAAGCAGGCAGAGAGGCAGGCAGAGAGAGAGGAGGAAGCAGGCTCCCTGCTGAGCAGAGAGCCCATTGCGGGCCTGGATCCCAGGACCCTGAGATCATGACCTGAGCTGAAGGCAGAGGCTTTAACCCACTGAGCCACCCAGGCGCCCTGAGCTGCTTTTAAAGCACTATGACAATAAAAAAAGAAAAAAGGGGAATAAACTATTTTTGAATAATAAAGTTTAAATGGACTTCCCTCCCATCCCCTCTTTTTAAAAGCATTCTACATTTTTCTTTTTGTGTATGCTAAATGGGATGCAAGTAACAATTGTCACTGATTTCATTATTGTCAGGTCAGTTACCCGTTTTGTATGAACACTTTAAAAATATTTGGCTTTGAAATATTGATTCAGTAGTTTAATTTGTGAAGTTGGGCACAAAACTAATACAATATCTTAGTGTTCAGAATGGAATTTTCTCAGGAATATTGATAGTCTATTTGTCCTATTTTATTAAATGCTAATTATATTATTTATAGGTTATTTTCATCAGGTGAATTAGTAAGAAGTGAATGATAGATATTAAATGACTAACTGATTCAAATAAAATTTTAAAAGCTCCATTGAAATAATTATGTGCTCTTTTGATGAAGTATGAGGCCTGCTAGGATTTGAGACTAGAATAAATTTTGTTGCTTTTTTAAATGTTCACTGGTTAATATTAAGAACAGCTTATCTTTGCTGGTTGCAAGGATAAGACAGATACCATTTCCTCCCCTAGAATTTTAGTTTCACATTTTTTCAAATAATATTAGTAAAACTAAATGTAAACCTCGGAAGCTAGCCTAAAAAATATAATTTTTTGTTGTAGATATAATAGAACATAATATCAAATTGTTGATAAAAAAGAATTATTGTTTTTACAAAACTCTTAACCAAATTTCAGTGTAACAGAAGTATATGCAAAAATCTAAGTTTCCCAGCACATTTCAGTTTCTAGGTATAGCACAAGAGAGTTTTTGAAATGGATTCTAAATTGGACTGCATAAGAGGATTTTGTGTCTTCATACAATCTCATTCTATTATAATGTAACTATGGTTAGCTGCAAGATATCTATCTAGTAGCCAGCATGAAGGGAAATAATTAGCATAAAAACTGCATTGCTCCTGGTGTACCAGGGGAGCCAACAACAGTGCCTTGTGATAAATGTTGATTTTGAAACGGTGGGCTTCATTTGTCAAAGGTAAGGAGCCTTTATCTTCTCAACTATTTTTTATCAGGCTTTTCTATATTTTCTCTCTTCCCCTCTTTCTGTCTCTCTCTATAAATATGGTCTGTCTGTATACTAACTTCATATATACTGTGCTTTTATATAGTATATATAATATAACATATACATATTATATATATTGTATTATATTCTGTATTAGTATTTTATTTTATTTTTTAAGACTTTAATTATTTATTAGAGAGAGAGAACACAAGTAGGGGGAGTAGCAGGCAGAGGGAGAGGGAGAAGCAGGCTCGCCGGGATCATGACCTGAGCCCAAGGCAGATGCCCAACCTACTGAGCCATCCAGGTGCCCCCAACCACCTCATCTTGCTGGCACTTTCCCCAGTGGTACTGCCATGTACTTCAAACCTCCGTGCTAAGGCCAAGGCTCCTCCTGTCATCCTGTCCATGTCACCTGGCCCTGAGCGTTCTTTGCCCCTCCAAGTCTCCAAAGCAGAAGAACCAGTAAGGCCCCAGTCCCAGTCTTTAGTGCTCTTCATGGACAGTGCTTTCCAAACCTCTAACTTAAATCCCCCAAGGAGAGCCTTCCTTTGCTCTTCTCTGCAGAGAGAGCATGATCTGCTGCTGGTGGTGGGGCCACCTGACACATTTTTGCCTCCAGCTTTGCTCCCCTGCCTGGCTGACTGATCAAGAACATTGGGAAAGCTCTTGTCATGTGTGGCCAGGACCCTGGGATCATGACCTGAGCCAAAGGTGAACATTTAACCTATTGAGCCACCCAAGTGCCCAGTATTTTAGATATATTAGATAATATATATAGACTATAGTATAGATAAAGAATATAATATAGAATACTATATATATCTAATATATATTGTATGTAATATATGTATTATAGATAGATCGACTGATTGATAGATCTTCTGCTAGAAACAGTTCCTGGTTCTTGTGTAGGTATGTCCTCGACTGTCACCCATTGGCTAAGTCTATGATTATGGATTGCAAATGGTTTTTCTTTATGGTTTGCCTTTAATTTAACTGCAGGTAATGAAAAGCCCTACCTTTGGACTCAGTTAGTTAAATTCACATCAGTGAACACTCAAATATTTATTGATTTAAAGTGACTTTCGGTATGATATTCAGGATTTAATGGTGTACGTAAATTGTCCTTTGTTCTTAAGAATCTTGTGATCTTATTAAAGCGAAGGCAAAAAAATGGATGATAAGCTAACAAAGAATAGTCCATCAACTGATTTAGAAAATTCTTGTTACGTATTTATTGTTCACAAGAATACATAGAATAACCATACAATAGTTGTATAACCACGCAGTTCAGGATAGTGAAAGGTGAGAGTGGCCTGGAGAGAACTCATAAAGAGGGGAGGAAATTGATCTGAGGGTAGCAGAATTTAAATGAGCAATAAACATAGAACTTAAGTAATAATTGACACAATGCAAATTTACACAATAGTGAGATGGTCTTGGTGGTAAGTTGGGGCAAAGATGTAAACAATGATAGATTTCCTATGTTGGAAATGGACTGGGAGATAGACATTCAAATATATCATTGGAGATATTGTAAACTGGTTCAACCCTTTTGGAGTGAAATGCAAATGATTATTATTTAATATCTACTATATTGCAAATGTTCATAATAATTGGCTTCGTGGTTTCTCTTCTAGGAATTTATCTTCAGGACAATGCTCTCACAAATCGATAAAGATCTGTTATATATACACAGGAAAAATATATAACCTATATAGCTACCTATCTTTTAAAGAATTGTATTTGTAGTTAAGACCATCCTATACCAAATCAACTGATAAGTGGATAAACAAAAATAAGGTATATCCATACCACAGAATAATACTCAATAAAATGGAATGAAATACTTATGTATGTTGTACCATGAGTAATTACTCAGAAACATTATGCTAAGTGAAAGAAGCCATACACAAAAGACCACATATTGTGTGCTTACATTTACGCAAAATGTCCAGGAAAGCAAATTTACAGAATTCAAAAGTAGATTAATCTTTGTCAAGCACTGGGAGTGGGGATGATAAGTGACTGCAAATAGGCACAAAGAATCTTTTGGGGTGAGCCAACTGTTCCATAATTGGATTGTGGTGATGGTTGTACAGATTTGTATATTTACTAAATGTCATTGAATTGTTTATATAAAATGAGTACATTTTATGGTAAATAAGTTATATCTCAATACAGCTGTACAAATACCCATAATTCAAAACAAAACAATACCCCAAAGTGTTCCCACAAAGTGAACCCCAGGTACAGTGGGATTTATTAGTGAGATAACCTCACTAATAAAATCTCTGAACATTTAAGGAAGAAATAATACTAAATCTACACAATCTGTTCCAGGAAAATTGTAGAGAAGGAAACACTTCCCATCTTATCCTACAACATCAGCATTGCCCTGATATCAATACCATGAGAAGGCATTATAAAAAACAAAGGTACAGACTAATATTCTTCATGATCATAATGTAAACCGTATTAATAAAAGTTTAGTAAATATAAATCCACAGTATATAAAAAGATAATATGTCATGACCAAGTTGAGTTCATCCCAAAAATGCAGCAATGGTTAAACATTAGAAAATCTATCTGTATGGTTTACCGTATAAACAGAGTAAAAAGAAAAACTATATGATCATTTCATTAGATGGAGCAAAGATATTTGAGAAAATCCAACATTTGTTCTCGATAAAAATAGTTAGCAAGTATTCTAGGTATATAAGAGAGCTTTCTCAGCTTGATCTCCAACATCTACAATAAGTCTATAGCTGATATATTTAATGGTGAAAGACCTGGGCACCTGACTGGTCCAGTTAAATGTCTGACTCTTGGATTTATTTTATTTATTTATTAAAGATTTTATTTATTTATTTGACAGAGAGAGAGAGAGATCAGATCACAAGTAGGCAGAGAGGCAGGCAGAGAGAGAGGAGGAAGCAGACTCCCTGCTGAGCAGGGAGCCCGATGCGGGCCTCGATCTCAGGACCATGAGATCATGACCTGAGCCGAAAGCAGAGGCTTTAACCCACTGAGCCACCCAGGTGCCCTGGCTCTTGGTTTTAGCTCAGGTCGTGATCTCAGAGTCAGGGGATAGAGCCTCACCTGGGGCTCTGTGCTCAGTGTGAGGTCTGCTTAGGATTCTCTCTCCCCTTTCCCTCTGATCCTTCCTTCTATATAAATAAATAAATCTTTTTAAAAAATGGTGAAAGACCCACTGCTTTTCTTGTAATCTGAGAAGCAAGGCAAAAATGTCTGTTCTCATTACTTCTACTCAATGTTGGATTTTCTAACCAATCAAGGCAAGAAAGAGACTCAAAAAGGCAGACAAATTGCAAAGAAAGAAGCAAGCCATGTTTAAATACTTGTTTACTGAAGAACTGAAAACAAAACAAAACAAAATAAAACCTCCAGACATTCCATGGGAATATTGCTAAATAAACTTTGGGATACTCATACAATGAGTTCTATGTTGCTGATTTAGTAAGAAAGTAAATGGAGTGTTGCAGTTCTTTAAATACCATCATAGTAAAATATCCAGTAGGGATTAAGAAGAATAATGTAGGAGCACCTGGGTGGCTCAGTCATTGTGCACTTCCGCTCAGGTCATGATCCCAGGGTCCTGGGATCCAGCCCTGTATCTGGCTCCTGGCTCAGCAGAAAGCCTGCTTCTCCTCCATTCACTCCCCCTGCTTGTTCCCTCTCTCACTGTGTCTCTCTGTCAAACAAATAAAATCTTAAGAAGGGGAAGGGGAAGGGGAGGGGGAGGAGGAGAGGAAGGGGAAAAGTGTAGAACAATACTTAGTCTATGATAGATTGAATGCTATATTGAACAGGTATTTATTATATACCTTAGATGTATATTATATACCACTGGGGTAGCCCTAGGTATATATTATCTGTGGGAAGAGGCAGATTATAATCCTTCCTTTTGAGAGATTTACAGTCTAGTATGGGAAAGAACTAATATGAAACTGAAACAAATGGAATATGTAATGGGAAACCATGTTATATGCATAAAAGAAACTAAGTAGAATGGCATGGATTTACCCATGAGGGTTAGGAGAGGGATGGGAAGATTTTTCTAAGGGTATCTGGTACCTAGTGAGCACTCAGTAGAGAACTTTGTAATAAACTAATTCAAATCATTCTTTCCTACCTCACTTTATTTCTTTTATTTCCAGTAACTTGCCAATCCAATGTTTAAGAAAGAACATACATACTCTATTTTCCTATCACACTAACTTCTCCTGTGTTGTTACATGAATCTCTCACTTGGAATAATTTTCATATCATCATCAATATTCATTGAGCACCTACTGTAAATAAATGCATTATCTTAAATGCTATGGATTCACAGTTCTTTAAAGCATATGCTATTCTTTTAGTTAATATAATTGATGCCTTTTTCTTCATATGTAATTTTAAATATTTTTTTTTCTGATTAGGGAAGTAAAATATTCACATCATAAGAAGATTCAGTGTTGCAGAAATAATGTAATTTACAAAATGAAAGTGCTTCCTGGGGTTCTCTTTCACAAAGTAAGAAAGTATGTTGCATAAGAAATGAGAAAAGAGTGAAACTCAGTACTGTGTGGGTAAGGAGCAAGAGGATTAAGCAGTCAGGGACCAAAAAATGCTTGAAAAGATATCAAATGGGAATTTAAAAAATACAGTGTTGTACCTTGTGCACTGCTTCCTGTGATCTCAAAATCTTGAGCAAAGTGACACAAGTCTTAGTAACATTGATGCAATTGGATCCCTAGTACAGGGGGACAACAGAGCTTATTTTTGGGTCAGAGCTGGGGCAGCAACGAATGCAAAAGAGCCAGCCGGTGTAGGTTAAGGGGGTACTAGCAGATAGATACTCACATCACAGATGCTCCTCCCTTGCATCTTTCCTGTGAGGGGACTTAACCATCTAATCTACCTACCCATCGGTGTCTTGGAAACCTGCTTTGCAACATTATCTCCTCCAAGTAATGGTCTAACGTATCTTTAAGCAGTAGATCCTATAACATACTGTTTTGTGTTTCTGTACATGGCTTGAATTGACATTTTTTTCATTGTTTTCCATAAAAACTCATTCTACCCAACTAAACTAGATTGATGGCACTCTGTTTGCCCTTTCTTTGCTAAAGAGCTTTTTGAGATACAGAAGAGCATTCTAGAACATACTCATATGGTAATGATCTTATTTTGTAGAGGCCAAAATTAAGAAGAAAATATTTATAGTTGGTTCAGTATTCAGAATCTTGCAGGGCTCTACATAAACTTTCAGCAAAAATGTAGTATGTCTTTGGCAGAGAAACTGAAATCAAGATAAAAAATGAATTGTTTTGTCATTCATTATACTTGAAAATATGTGTGAATGAGGTTGATAAAATCGATGTGAAATATGAAATGAATTCTTCATGTTATTATAGGTGCATCTGTAGCTTAGCAAAATACTTTGGTCTGCGTGACTGTTGAGTAGAGGTACATTGGGTAACTGTCCTGTTGGACCTGGAGCTTCTGCTCCTGTTTGTCCATCTATGGGAGCACCTACTGTGGATTTTATCCACAGAGAGAGGGATGTGGGGAACAAAGCTCAGAAAAGAAGGTTCAATGATTATGTTAATATAAAGTTCAAGGGAGGGTGTGTAGCTTGATTCAATAGAAATTAATGATTTAAAATTATAGCTTTAGAATAGGGATGATAATCAGATGTTTTATCACTAGTAAAGGTAGAAAAACATGGAGAAGTTATTTGCATTTGGGGGGATAATCACCCATCTTACCATTTAGCTGTCTTTGTGGGAGAAGAAAGAATATAGAGGTAGCAAGTGTACTAATTGCTTTATAAGAATAAAGTGCTAATGAATTTAATTAATAATTCATACTAAGTTCTGAGATGTTGGAAACAGTATTTAAATGTAAAATAATCTAGTACTTACTGATAAAACTGTTCAATTTTTCATGTATGTGTGACTTTGCACTTTGGGAACCCCCCACCTGAAATAGTCTTTTCTGGAATATCCAGGCAGGCTCCTATTCATCCTTTGAAAACTAGCCTAATGTCATATTCTCAATAAACTATTCCAGAATCCCCAGACAAAATGCAATCTTTCTACTTTTATAAGCTTTTATTATTATATGTGTTTTTAAAAATGCATTATTCCTTTTTTTGCTGTTCTATGTATCTTTCCAAACCATGTGGTCCTTGAAGGTAAAAATTGCATCTTATTTGTCGCTGTTTTTTAAAAATAATTTAGAATACAGTCAGTTTTTATTAAATATTTTTTAGAATGAACGGAAATGTGATTTTTAGAACATTATAGACAGTTTTAAATTATATCCCAAACCATTGTAATACTATTCCCAATTGGTAAAGGAGATAGTGTACAATGATTAAAAGTTCAAAGATTTGGTTTCAAATCTTGATTCTGCCATTGCCTGCTAATTGTTGGACCTCATGCAATCTCTTAATCTCATGAAGTATTGATTTCCTAATGTAAAATAGGTATAATAACACTTTTCTGCCCTATACACGTTATGTGGATGTTATGGTGTTAGAATAAATAATGAATGAAAATAAACTTGTATACTCAGTACCTGTACAAATAAAGTGATTTTTGAATTAAATATATATGTAAAAGCCACTGGTAAAGTAATCTCAAATGCAATAATGTTTTTCAGTTTTAGAAACAAAATGGAGGATTTATACAGAAAAGCAAAATCAAAATGAATCAACTTGAAATTTATTTCTATTGGATTTTTAAATTGTCTTTTTGTAAAATAATTTAATCACATTTTCATATCATATAAGTTTTATCTAATAGATTATGAAGCAAAGGTACCAATAGATCAGACAATTATAATTTAAACTCCGATTATATAGGTGGGTTACTTGATAATGTTCATGTAGTCGTTTACACTTGGATGGAAGACTGTTGAAAAAAATCTTTTAGCACCAAATAAGCACCAGTGTTTACTATCTCTTCAAATTACAACCAATTTACATGAAATAATCTGTATTTTACTTTTTTATTTTGAACATTTGACTTCTTCAAACACTTGTATCCTATATTCTGTTTTCTTATTTGATACTTTCTAGATCACTGACAGAAAAATTCAAAGAGGAAATAGTTACTGATTTAATAGTAGTTTGCTTCTGGGAGATCCACTATTAATGTGTTGTGATAGTATAAAGGGTTATCGCTCTATGCCTAAATCTAGTTTGTTGAAAATAAATTATGTTTTTCGTCTCTGCCCAGCATTCCTATTTGGCCAATGATACAGAGTCTAATCAGATTTTCTGCCATTCATTTTGCTGTGATGGAGCATTTTCCTAGGTATTTTTGACTTAAGTCAGATTCTCATAGCATTTTTAGCTTTAATTTTGGTTTCATGTTTCTGAGAAAAACTCTAGGGTAGATTAGCCTGATTTCTAAACTTTTTTCCCATTTCTGTAATAGCTTTTTATCTTAATGCTTTTCAGATTGTCCTGGTTATATGTGATATTTTTTCTCTGACTTTCTAAAGGTATTTTGATAGTTTTGTTTTTATTTGGATTCACGTTGAAGTGTTTTTTTTTCTTACTTATATTCTTTTTGACCTTACCATTCACTGAAGATACATTCACATAGCACAAACTTGTTTTTTTTTTAATGCATGTTCCTTTTTTAGACAAATGAGTGTTTATCCCTTTTGCCTCTACTACTCTCCATATAAACATGCTCTATGGGGCAGATCCTTTTCTTGCTCCTGAATACAGTCTCAGGTCTCATGTCTTACTTATTTACTATTAGAAAGTAGAATGTTCTGTGATCAGTTCTAATTACACGAATAGTCTTATTTCTATTATAACCTATTTATTTAGTAAGGGAATCCTGAACAAACAAACAAACAAAAAACCAGACTCTTAAATACAGAGAGCAAACTACAGAGAGCAAACTACTGGTTGCCGGAGGAGATGTGAGTAGGGCGATGGGCAGAATAGATAAAGGGAATTAAGAGGTATTTCCTCTTATAAAATAAGTTCTAGTTATATAACTACCAGTTATAAAATAAGTAAGTCTCAGAGATGAAAAGTACAGCATAGGGAATATAGTCAATAATATTATAATAACATTGTATGGTGACAGATGTAACTACACTTACTGTGGTCAGCACTGATTAATGTATAAATTTGCCAAATAAATATGATATACACCTGAAACTAACATAACATTGTATGCTAATTATACTTCAAATATCATCACATTGCACACCATAAAATAATCATGTTTTAAAATGTAAATATATACAATATTTGTCAATCACACCTCAATAAAGCTGAAAAAAATTGGTTATTAAAGTCAGCCTCTCCTGTGTTTCCCTAGCTGACTCCCACATTTTCTGTCTTATTCAAGTAGGCTGCCTTTGGCTCCTATAGGGTTGAATCTCTGAAAAGTACAAGAGGTGAAGGTGAGGTCTGATTTATTTGATGTCAGTGTAACTTTCAGTAAGCTCTCTCAGGGCTTGGTGGACTCCTTGTTTTACCTTAGGATGGTGTGGTAGATGTTAATGTTACTCATCAAAAGTTTCCGTGCCTCCTAAGCACATGGTTAGGTTGAACTTCATGGCTTTCTGTGGTTAGGTAAGGCCATCTGACCAAGGAGTTGTGAACAGAAGTGACAAGTGTCATTGATAGGCTAAGCTGGTGTGAGTCTCCAGAGATTTTTTTCCTTCTGACACAGCAGTCAGGAACTTTAGAGGATGGTGGCTGTTCTGTCAATGTGAACTACTAAAACTTTAATGAAAAGAGCCAGTATCTGCCCACCCTGACACACAACAACTAGCATGAGCAAGAAACTAAGCTTTGTGATTTTAAAAGCTACTGATATTAACTGGGTTGTTTGTTACCATAGCATAACCGAACCTATGAAAACGGAAAGACACATGGCTTTCTCAGAGGGAAGGGGATTATTTGGTTACATTTTCTATGATGCAAGAAATGCATCTCCTTCTGGCCAGATGCATAATATTTCTTTCCTAGTTCCTGGAAATCTTGAAATCCATTTCTTCCATTGGTATGACTCTATCCCTCTATGTATTCTTCTTGGACTGGTTTTGAAATGTCTCTAAACAAGCTTTTTCTTCAAAGTTGCTCATTTCTGGTCTTCTGGAAACATTTACATAATCTTGTATTTTCTGAGAAAGTGTAGCTAGCATCTCTCTGTGGTTTGCCAGTGTGGGAGCATAACCTTTCATTTTTCATTCAATTTATGAATGGGTTAAAAAATAGGAGATGACACAAACTATGTTCTAATAATCCTCTGGAACATACCCACAGCAATGGTCTTAGTATTCTAAGATACGTATCAGACATTAGCTATTGCATCCCTCAGGCATCAAAGTATATATTCCAAACTTTTGAAGTGGTTTCCTTAAAGCTTCTTCAAGGTTTGAGGTGAGAATATGGTGGTATTTATTGCACATCAACAACTCAAAAAAAATGTTTTTTTCTTCTGCTTGGTTTCTAACCTTTTTGACCACTTAAACTGCAAGGGACATTGACCCACAAAATTGGCTTTTGAGAGTTTCCTTTGCAAGTTTAACATAGATGACCTAGCACTTCCATTAAAAACATGAAGGTACTTATCAACTATTATATGTGTTTTGGCTTTTGGGTCTAACCGAAACCCACATAGAAAATGTCTGATTTTACATCCTGCCTAAGACTACTACTGTTGAAGGATATGTTCAAGAAGATTGTTAGAATGTGGTATGTGTTAATCAGTATTTTTAAACCATTCATAAATTGAATTAAAAATACATTTGCCTGCAACTGCAGAGTCATGACATCCCTGAATCACAAAATGATTTATGGGAAGCTCTGGCAAGTTATTTTTTTGTTGTTAAAATCAATATGATGCTATGCATAAATAGTGTAAATTCACTCACTGGTCATTAAAGCTATTTGGTGTTTCTGCAAGTGTTGCTAAGTGGAATTTACTGAAGAGATTTAAGAACAATGTATTTATTCTTGCCATTTTAGGAGTACCTGTACTAAAACTTCTGCTGTCAGTCACTGCCCATTTATTCCAAAAGATTGTTCTGGCTAAAACAGTTAGTGAATCAATCTTTCAGACTGATTACTTATGTTATAAGTAATATGCAACACTCTTGAGTTTGAGGAGAGAGAGACTGTGGTACTCTACAAATGCATAATGCATATTATATATTAATATTATCCAGAGCTCACTATAAAATTTTAAGCTTAATGAAACCATGAAAGGAGATGCTGCATTTTGCTACCCTGAAATGAAACATTAAATCGTTTTAGTTAGCAAACCTCAAATAAGCAACAATTCTAGTGTATAAGTACCATTATAACTTTATAAGTATTATTTTATCGATTTTTATTATTCTTGTTATTTTCTGATTCACAGTCTTTTATGTGACAAATATATTATCACACTTGAAAGATCTAAGCCAAATTGATGAAAAGAAGTAGAAATTTTCATACAAAATATTTTTGGACTATTGCCTCTTTGGGGATGATCTAATTAACAATTGATGAGTTTGAGTAGTAAGATTTGGGGTAGATTAAGAAAGGAACGTATTCATACTCCGGTCAAGGCTGGGTTATTGTATGGCTGATAATTATACAATTTTAAGTTTCTGTTCTTGAGAGAATGGTAGAGATTTAAACTATACATTTCTGAGCACTAGATGTTTCTTTGCAATATTTGTAGAGTGCTACATCTTTTATGTACAGATGATCTAGTGTTAGAACTGGACACTGCCATCATCTGGTAGCCTTATAAAATTCCATCACTTCAGTTTGCAGTCTGAGTTTTTGGGGCATCTATTTATTTATTTGTTTTAAAGATCTTATGTATTTATTTGAGTGTGAGAGAGAGAGAGAGAACGAACTCAAGCAGGGGGAGGGGCAGAAGGAGAGGGACAAGCCTACACCTTGTTGAGCACAGAGCCTGACAGAGGGCTTGATTCCAGGACCCAGAGATCAGGACCCTGAGATCATGACCTGAACGAAAGTCAAGAGTGGGAAGCTTAACTGACTCAGCCCCCCAGGCGCCCCAGGGCATCTATTTAAACCGCTTTAGTGAGGTTTAGTGGATTTAGAGGCAGAAAAAAAAAAAGAGGGGAAGAAAGAATGGTATTTGTATTACCAATTGCAACTGAGTATGCCTCACAGCTCCTGGTAGTGGGAAAAAGAGTAAATTACCCAACCTGGAATAATAATGAATAATAATTATATTACATCTATTGGTCCTGAAGTTTTTCTAGTACTTGTGGTATCTTCTTTCAAAGTCTTTTCTGCCCCAGCTCATAAATTCCGGCATTTGTTTTCTACCATCTAGAAAATTTTCCGCATATTAGGCATGAGACCTCAATTACCTGTCTCCACTTTCATAGCCTTTGTATTGCTTTTTAATTAGTTAATTTGGGTTAATCTTTTATCTCAAATTAGACCATCGGCTTCTTTAGGGCAAAGACATTATAGATTTCTTTTGCCTGCTTGAGACCTAGCACACTTAAGAGTGTGTTCAGTCTTTGACACCTGGGAAAGGTTTTCTATCAATATAATGGTGGCATTAAAGAGACTCTCCCATCACAGCAACAGTTTTCCAAAGTGATAAGAGGAAATTGTGACGTTTTATTTGTTAATTTTAGTATCTCTTTATAACTTAAAAAACCTCAAATTGTGAGGGTTACTGGGGGGTGGGAGGGTAGGGATAGGGTTGATGGACATTGGGGAGGGTTTGTGCTTTGGTGAATGCTGTGAAAGATGTAAGCCTGATGATTCACAGACCTGTACCCCTTGGGCAAAGAATAAAAATAAAATTAAAAACAAAAAACCAAAAAACCAAAAAAAAACACAAAAAAACCCCTCAAATTGTGTATATGTTAAATATAATCTCTGAAGATGATGATATTCTGAAGAATCAAAAAGAATACCACGATACGGTAGACACCTCCTTAAACATAAGAAATATAACAGGAAAGAAGTTGTTTATCAGTCAAATAAGTATAAGAACAAGGGAAAAACAGTGGACAATCAAGTTTTTATGAAATTAGGTAGGTAGAAACCATACATAATTTAATGCTAGACAACATTTCCCTGATTGGAAGGAATTTGTCACAAGATGCATGAAAGTCCCACATATAGTTTGATAACTCAGTGCCGTGTGTGTGTGTGTGTGTGTGTGTGTGTGTGTGTGTGTGTGTCGCAGGTGGTTGTTAGGACCATTGAAGAAGAAAAGAGTGAACCACAATATATCCAGAAGGTACAAAGTATCAGCTGCCTTCCCCAGTGTTTCTTAACTGAGTTTTCTCATCTAAACTGGAGCACATTGAAATGATTTGTGAGATTTTATTTTCTAAAATCTCCCAAGAAGAGTGGGTAACTAGTACCATGCTAGATGCAGAGAAGAGGAGTTAACTTATTACATAGAGTGATGGCTTAGGGGATTAGAGCCTTACCTAGGTATAAATTATTGTAGAGGTGAGGATATCTGCAGCATCAGGAGATGCTCAATTTATGATTTTATGGCAGAGAGCTGCAAAGAAATGGATGTTCTGTTGAATATTTGCCTATGACTGAATCTTGGTATATTTAATACCATAGAGAGTATTGGGATCAGATTTAGCTGTTTTGATAGTAATTGAAGTTTAATATGAACAAAGTATTTTTTCCATGTGAAACTTTATAAATATTTCAGCATTGCCCTTAACAGATTTTTCTAAATAGTAATTAAGCAAAGATTAAAGATTACTGGTTAATTAAATAATTTGCTATTATTTTTCTAGATTGTTTCGCTTTTTTAAAAAAATATTTTATTTATTTGAGAGAGACAGAGACAGTGAACAAGCATGAGCAGGAAGGAGGGGGAGAAGCAGACTCCCCACTGAGCAGGGTCAAGCTCTGGATCCCCACCCACATCATGACTAGAGCCAAAGATAGATGTTCAACCGACTAAGCTACCCAGGTGCCCTATATTATTTGGTTTTAATAGGTACACTCTTCCTGTGCTTTCCCTTAACCTTCTGAGTTACTTAAGCCTGGTGTAATTGCTAGTTATTGATGATAAGCACCTTAATGTGGACATTAATTCAGAGATAAATTCACTTTTCTTTGACTAAATCCAAATGTGAGCACTCAGGAAATACAAACTCTGAATACCTACTAAAAAGTTCTGTATATGCTGGAACAATTGAATATCTGTAGCCAAAATATGAACTTTGAGCTAAACCTAACACCGTTACAAAAGTTAACACAACTGGAATAGCTGACTTAAATGTAAAACATAAAACTATGTAACTTAAAAAAAAACAGCAAACATGAGAAAAATCTTCAAACTTAGAGCTAGGCAAAGAGTTTTAAGATTTGAAACCAAAGGTACAATCCATTAAAAAAATTAATATGTTAGACCTTACAAAATTAAAGTCTTTTGCTCTGCCAAAGCCCATGTGAAGGATGAAAAAGGAAGTGACAGACTCAGAGAAAATATTTACAAGGCATAGATCTGACAAAGGTCTAATATCTAGAATATATAAAGAATTTTCAAAGCTGAACAGTAACAATATAAATAATCCAATTAGAAAATGAAAAAAAGATATTAAGGAATATTTCACCAAGTATCTATAATGGCAGAAACACTCATGAAAAGATGTTCAACATTATTAGCCATTAGGGGCATGAGAATATAAAATTCAATGAAGTATTGGTGCAAAACTATCAGACTATGTAAAATAATGTGAAATACTGCTAAGGAGGCAGAAAAATTGGACCACTCATACTTTGCTGGTGGGAATGTAAAGTAGTATAGCCAATCTTGAAGACAGTTTGGCATTTTCTTATAAAACTAAGTTTGTCTCTGTTATACCACCCAGAAATTTCATTCTTGGGCATTTATCACAGAGAAATGAAAACTTATATTCATACAAAAATTAGTACACAGATGGTCATAGCAGTTTTATCCATGATAACCCCAAACTGAAAATAATCAGATGTTGTTCAGTTGGTAGAATTTTAAACTGTGGTATTCATAACATAGAATGCAGTTCAGTAATAAGAAAGGAATGATCTAGAGATATAAGTAACAATTACACTGAATCAATACTGCCGCTTTCAAAAGGTTATATACTGTATGGCTCCATATATAAAATATTTTTTAAATGACAAAATTATAGAAATGGTAAACAGATTGGTGGTTGCCAGGTTTGGAGGCGAGGTTGGAGGTAAGTGTGGTTATAAAAAAGCAACACAGCATTCTCTGTGGAATTGGAGCTGTTCTGAATGTGGATTGTTGTGGTAGATACATGAACTTACTCATGGTATGACATTGTATAGAACTAAAAATATATACATAATTCAAAAATAAGTGAAAGGAATATCGGGGAAATTTGAATATTATAAGTGGATGGTTTCAATGTCAATATCCTCTTAATGATATTGTACTATAGTTTTGTTACATGTTCTGTGGGGGAAATCTGAATAAAGGTTGTACAGAATTGCTCAGGAGAGATTGGAGGTTTCAGAAGAGTCACTTACATCTTACAACCTCCTGTGTTGCAAAACCACTCAGGGACCTCTTGCTACCTTGTGATGAGAGCTGATTTGATGTGGGGGAGGTTGATGTTGGGAAAATTTGACTTCCATTCCTTGAAGAGTATAGAGACTGTTGCCTGATACCTTTCTGTGAAAAAGTTAAACACCAAAGTCTGGCTGAAGCTGTCTGGTACATAGAGGAAGAGAAAGCTGCAGTGAAAGTAGGTTGCACTTCTTCCATTGATGAAGGGAAGGAGATCCTGGTGCTGGTGAACTGCAGAGGGCACTGGATACCTAAGACGAGTCATTACCAGCATGAGAAGACCCCATAATAAGTCTACATGCAGTGGACCATGGCAGTGGGGTGGGGTGGTGCATAAACAGTCAGCTGTAGAGCCATGGCTCATCCCAGTGAGCATTGCAAAGGAAGGTTGTCAGCAAACTTGGAGTGAATTGTGGTGGAGAGTTAACTTCAGAGTCCCACAGAAGCTCTCCTTGAAAGAAAGAGCCAACATTTGTGGGATCTGCTGTGTCATTATTGAATGTGACCTTTGCAACCTTTTCCTTTTTGTTCACCTGCCCATCTCTCCAATTTAAGAGGCCAAAGACAACACAGTGAGTGGCAAAGGAAGAGTGGAAGAGTAAGATTAAGTAGTGAAGATGTGAGCCTTCCTCTTCAACCCCCTCCTCTTCCCAGCCCTATGCAGATTTCTAACACTGTGACAGATATGAACTAAGGGAGAAAAAAGCAGCTTTAAACTGAATTACAAAATGAAGTTTTGTACATAAGAATTACACTGGTTATTAATACCTCAAAGAATCCGGAAAGTTTTGGAATTGGCCTAAGATATTTTTCAAGGACAGGAGGTTTGAAAGACAAATGAAGACAGAGCAAAGCTGTTTCCTTCTTTATACTCGAGTGAATCTAGCCCGTTCAATAAAGTGCTATGGATGCATATATATAGATAGATACACATTTTTTTAATATCATTGTCTTGATATTAAAGACAAGAAGTTTACATAATAAAATATTAATGATAGTTATGTCTGGGTGATGTTATTCAAGCTATTTTGTATTTAATTATTTAATCTTGTATATTTTCTGAATTTTTTACATTAATAACATACAACTTTTATAATTAGAAGAGTGTTATTTTAAAATAATGTTGAAAGCATTTTGGAAACTAATTTCAGTGGCATATAACTATGCCCCTGCATCTGGCACTTTTTAAGTGTTTGAATTTTTTTGCTGATTGGCCAGACTTCCTGGATTTGAGAAATCTATATCTGGGAATAACAGCTAAGAGTAATTTTTTTCATCTATAATTGAAGGTTCAGTTAGATGATTGTTAATGTTTTCTTTTCAGTGCTGTAATTCTTCCATATTTTTTCTAAATGAATAACTTATTCATTATCCTTAGAATGTAGCAGTGCTATTCTAGGTAATGGGATTATAACAGAGAATAAGAATCCCTTTCCTCAAGCAATACAATACCACAGATGAGATAACAGAGGATTACAAATCTGTGTGGTCAGTGCATCAACAGGAGCACCTATAAGGAGTAGCATCTCTTCCAAGACGGGGAGGCAGGAGGGCTAATGTTGACTTGAAAATCAACAAGCTAGGCGGAGTAGAAGTGAAGGAGCAGAGGATGCCAGGCAGCGGAAACAAAGGAGGAAGATCCTGAAAACTGAGAGGGTGTGTTACAGTCTGGTTCTCACCAAGTGTGAAGGGACTGACTGTCGACACTGGAGATGGGCGGAATGATCAGATTTGAGGTGGGGTAGTAAGCAGGCTGTAGGGATATGAACCAGAGTCTCAGTACCTAGGGAGCCTGGAGGAAAGACCAGTCAATTCCAAGGCAGTCAGCATTCCAGCTGAGATGAGCTGAAGTCCTAAACAAAGGCAGTGGAAGAGGGGTAAGAAAGAGATGTGTTGGTGTGTTTGGATGTGAAGAATGAGGTCAAGAAAGGAGTCAGGTGATTCCAATTTTATATATTTGTAAAGGCTGGCCTATGTTCCCCTGTAGAGTGCCTTGTGAGAAGGATTAAAATGTGTGTCCTCTTGGCAGATGAGTGGCAGAACGTGACCATCCCTGAGCAGAAATTACAAAGAGGTGCACCTTCCGCTAGGATGCTGCAGAGTGTCTCAATCCTGCAACAGGGCAGATAGTTTGGTGAGCAGAGCATGAAATGGATTTCAGTCCTAACTCATCCCTGTAGCCAGCATCCTTTGTGCCGTGAACAAACTGCAGAACCAGAGGCCCATGCCCTGACTGTAGCCAAATAGGTGGAATTTCTTAAAGCTCATGACATTTTCTGGGTTTGTACCAGCGGAGGCCTGTGAGGCGCAGAAAATCAAAGCAGCATCAAAGCAGTTTTACCTCTGCTTAGCTGAATTGAGACAGATTAACAATGTGTAGTTTCAGAGCAAAGAAGACATTTATGAGCTGTTCTATCACCAGTAAGTTGTTCTTCCTCCCAGCGTTTGAGAAAAATGTTAATAATATTTCATTAGAAAAGTATTTTTCTGTATGTATGAAAAGATCAGTTGTTTTTCTATATTACTTCTATTGTACTTTGGGACTAACATTACTTCTGTAGAAATGAATCTCCATTGTAATAATGGAGATTATTGAAAAAAGATAATGTGAAGAATACAAATGCAGGTTTTAGATGCTCAAAATGCTTCTTTTTGCACAATACTTCTAGAAAAATACAAAATTTATCCTACGACCCATCTTCAAATTTCCCTTCATAATTATTAGCAGATCAATAGCATTTTTAGAAACTGTAGAAGCAGCCCTAAAGCAGGTGTAAATTAACTGGATGCAAATATGATAATGATATCTCATTCAAGTCACAACACTGAAACCTTTATGCAGCATTCATACAATATATACATTTGAGAACCTATGTATAAATGCTACTAGTATAATATATAACATGGATCTTAAAGTTGAGTAGAGGGTGGAGAATGCAGGTAACTTCATCACAGATTATATATGAGCAATTAAGTCAGGAAAAGTGACCAGTTTCCTACCCAGCAGACACCACAGTGTATTTTAAATTAATGTTTCTTCTACTTTAGTGGGAGAATTGAATTAGCTGGAAATAGTAACATAATCCTGAATTAAAGATGAACTCCGTAGTAAGAAAGCTTGGAAGAGTCTTCAGAAAACAGATGTGATAGAATTCATAAGAAAGACTGTTTACAACATAATTGTGACATAACATTTTTTACTATTACTATTTAATCTTACTCTTCTTTATATCCCTGGATCCTAAGCACAGTGTCTGACCCCTGGCAGGTGCTTCAAAAGTATTAAATAAAGTACTCATCAGAGGAACATGCATTATATTTGTATTATCTTACTGATTTTTGGGGTTCTGCCATCTTGAAGCTGGTAACAACATAGAGAAATTAGGCAGTGAAATATCTCTGGATATTGTGTGTTCTTAGCAGATCACACAATTTTGAGACCCTGACGATGAACCTGACAGATGGAAAACAATGAGAGTAATAATGATAATTAGCTCTGAGATCAACAAAACTAAGTTGAAAGTGAGCAGGAATGGTTATTTAAAATTGTTGTTACCCAAAACAACCAACCAAAACAACAACAACAAAACCAGTCATAATAAAAATATTAATTTATGTATTATGACTAAAATTCATCAGAATAAATAACCTTGAAAATAGAGATCCAATTCCTTTTTATTAGTAACCTATTTGGAAATGAAATTTATGAATAATACACATTTGAATAACCTTCTGAATAACAGAAATTCTTAAGCCACACAACATCTTTCGAATTCTTCTCCCAGTCATAGCAGTAATGCTTTTAAACATATCTAACATACCGAATACTTATTTTAACAACTATAGTAATATTGTGCATCTTATTTCTACTTGTTTATTGGGGGTCTTGCTTAAATTATATTGGACATTTTGATTCTTATTGATAGCAGATGTGTGGTATCTCCCTCTTTCTCACTACGGACTAATGGATTTTAATGCAGTTGATGTTTACAATCATTTAGAGATAATCTTTTTGATGACCAAATTGTTCCAAGTTGGTACTCAAATATTAGCTACCATTTGTTTTAGAGACCATATAACAACTTCTTCTCTTTGATATTGACCTACTTTTTACTTAGTCTCTTTGTCCATCCAAGACCAAGAAACCTCTGTGACTAGCACTGGAAATAACTTTTTTCTTATGCATATTTAGAAACCTACAATAATATTAAAGTTAGAGACAATACCATATCAATTAATGTACATTTTTGAATGCTTGAAAAGCTGTTTATAATTTCAAAATTATAATTTTTCACAATATGAAAATATTAATATGGAAACTTTGAACAAAGGCAAATATAATTTTTTAGAAACATAGCTTTCCAGATTATAGTGTCTTTGTTGCTTGCCTTACACTGATCTGGGTTTTATTGTTGTGCATAGATTGTATGAGATTAGCATAAACTGCCTAGTTACAGTGGTGGCATTTTTAAAAAAAGATTTCTTTATTTTATAGAGAGATAGTGCATGCATGGGGGAGGGACAGAGGGGAAGAATCTTCAAGCAGGCTCCCCTCTGAGTGTGGAGCCCTTCAATGAGGATGACACAACTCTGAGGCTTGACCTCATGACATGAGCCAAAACCAACTGAGCCCAATAGTGATGGCATTTTTAATGTTAAATTATCTAGCAGTACTTCCTACTTTTTTTAAATCAGATGAGCTAAAAGGAGCTATTTTCCGAAAAACATTGGGAATAAGTAGAAAATATAACATGAAATTTCCTTACACTATTTTTAAAATGTATATTAGTTTTATTTGAGCCATAAAAATGTTTGGCAATCCATTATTGCCATGCTATTAAGTAGAAATGGGTACAAACAAGTCAGTTTACTCAAATTTTGTTATAGTTAGTTTTCTTCAGTAATTTACAGTAATTAGCAATTAAAATATGTTTAATTATTATAATCATATATTTTGTGCACTTTATTCTAGTTAGATTTGCCATCTGTCTGATGACTTTTTAATCTGTTGCTTGTGGTAACAATCACTAGATTATGATTCAATACCAACTGCTCTTTAACAAAGAAGATTTTTAAAGATTTCATTTTATTATATCTTTGAATTATGAAGTTCAAAATAAAACTGAAGTTTAAAATTCTTTTCAAAGAATTGAAATGTATACTTTCTGTTTTCAGATCATATTAGACAGACAAAATATTACAGTTACATGGCCAATGAGATGGGATTGATTTATACATACTTACTAGGTTTTGGATTTCTATAGAAAATAGATATGATGTATTTTCCAGATGGAGCAAAATGGAGTATAATAGAAGATGGAGCATGTGATAGAAGATGCAAAGTTATGAATTGAACCTGTTTTTTCTTACATTATCATTGGCAAACACTAAAGAAAAGGAGCTAAATCACATCACATTTTTAATTTGGAGTTTTAGATACTTCCGTGAACTGGGTGAAAATTGAATTGAAAGAATTAATAACAAAGTGAATTAGTCTAATGCAGAGACTTGAATTTGCATAGTACCCTTAGGGGTTAAAGCACTATAAAAATATAAGATTCTACATTTTGATTTTACTTATCAATAGGTGTCAAGTTAAATTGTGTTCTTGTAATAAGATGCAATGGGGAAAGAGGATTCTCTTCATAGGAATTTGATTTATAATTGTCTTTATTCAGTTCTCTAGCAGAGTGAGGCATGCTCATATATTCATTTTTAAAGATGTAATTAAAAATTCACTTGAACTATCTGTAATGCTCTATGCAAGTGGATTGATTGTGAAAGAACATTTTATAATGAGGCTGTGGTACAGCAGGAAATGTACTGGACCAGGACACAGAGGACCTGTGCTTCTTTGCTAGTTTCGTGAGTTTGTGCAAGGAACTTAACTTCATTGAAACTCCAGGGGAATTATAATGATTTGTCTGCCTACATTTGAAATTTGTGTGTGTGTATAAAAATTAAAAGGAGTCTACATGAAAACCCTTTAACTTAATCATTTGTATAGTGCAATTTTATTATTGTCATACCTAATAATATGCAAGTTTTATTGCTTTTCTTGTGGCCAAGGGTGTCGGTGTGGCTTATCTCATGTAATTCTCATTGCACATATATTTAGTAGGCATTATTAGCAGCCCTGTGTGATAAATGAGAAAATTGGCATTGCCCAGGCAGTGGTGAAACCAGGATGCAAACTTAATCTTACTAAAACCCATGCTTTTAGCTAGTAGGGTTTTGCTACGATTTCACTTTTATCCTGTTGCTTATACTAAGATACCCTAAGATATCCTAGAAATTAAGTGGACCTTACAAGTCATGAAATATTTTAGTGTCAATGAAGTTCTTTTCAGTCATTTTATAAGTATTATTCTGATGGCTAGTTAACAAGAAGAACAGCAATTCTCTGAATTTCTCTACTTTTTTGGGGGGATGTCATTTCATTTTGTATATTAATTATAAATTTTCAAGTTTGGCAAGAATAAGGTCGTTATGAAATTTTAGTGTATTTATAGCCTTGGTTCTAAATATGTAACCCTAACCACCTCACCAAACTATGTGGATCTTTGTGGATCACATAAAATGGTAAAATGGGAATTCTCTATTCTTTGCTTTTATTTTTTTTGAGACAGAAATTAAAGCATTGTTTGATGAATTGTAAAATTGGAGAAAAACAGATATTTATTTATACCCTCCCATAGTAATTTAGATTGAATTTTTAAATATAGTAAGAATTACTTTTTGAATTTTTAAGGTTTTGGTTATTTAGAGTCTGAGAATAGTCCCTGTAAGGGTTCTGAAAAACCATATACAGTTGTCCTTTGAACAACACTTATTTGAACTTTTCAGGTCTACCTATATGTGGATCTTTTTTTATAAATATAATGCAGTACTGTAAATATATTTTTTCTTCCTTATGATTTTCATATAATATTTTTTTACTCATTTCATTTTCTCTTTGTTTTCTCTAGCTTATTTTATTGTGAGAATATAATACATAATGTACAAAATATGTGTTAACCTACCATTTGTGTATTATCAATAAGACTTCCACTTAATAGTCGGCTATTACCTTTTGGGGGGGTCGAAAGTTATATGTGGATTTTCTACTGCAGAGGGATTGACACCCCCAACCCTTGCCTTGTGCAAGAGTCAGTTATAGTTCAAGCTCCTCATTTCATAAATGAGAAAAGTGGGATGTGAGAAGTTACTTTTCCAAAGTCAAATGGGAACTTACTGGTAGAAGTTGGTTGTATACGGAGCAGGAAAAAAAAAAATGATTGATTTATGGAAGGTTTTGTTTGGGTTAATAAAAATGAACATACATCCTGTTTGTCTTTTAGAAGGTCCTCAGATGCTGGATGGAATTTGATATTACAACTTCCCCATCCAGTGGCCTTTTTTGGATTACTTTCAGCAAAACCAGCTGCTTTTGAGACATGGCATATGTATATCCCTTTTTGAATTTTTTTATTATTTTATTTATTTATTTATTTATTTATTTATTTTTGCATCTACCTTGCTTCTGTGGTGTTTGGAAATGCTATAAATCATTATTTACTTTGGGTCATGAGGTAGTAAGATGATAAAGAGCATTGGTCTCAGAGAAGACTGAAGTTGTACCAATTCACACCGCCTTTCAAAACCATTTATAAAATGGGGATACTCTCTACCTACTACCATTGTACAAATTAAAAGGAGAGATGATATAAAAGCCTTTTCAAAGTATAAATTGATTTTTCTCCTAAATTTTTATGGAGGTTAGCTATATGCGCTTGGTAGGCCATTATTTCACTTCTTTAAACATTAATTTCCTCTTTCCTTTCTCATGGGGTTATTTTGGGTATAATTGAAATAATGCGTTTTAAGTATGTAATGTAAAAACCAGTGCCCGGCATATAATAGGCATATGTGGTAGGTTGAGTGCAGAAATTGTCCCAGTTTTTCATTTTTCAATGTGACTTTGCAGTTTCTTCCCATCAAGAAGTGGAATCTATTTCCCACCTCTTGAGTCTTGTTTATTCCATAGAGTGCAGTTCTGAGGGGTGCCATTTCTGGCCAAGTCTCTAACAGCGCAGCCTGTTCTGTTCTCTCCTTTGAATTCCTGTTGCCATCATCAAAATCTGCATGGAGTGTCCTAGAGGGAAATGAGCTACCCCATGGAGTAAAGCCAAGTCATAGATCAACCAGTCCCTTGCCCAATCACCTTATGAATGAATGAGTCCAGCTGAGATCCCCTGAGCTGGGCTCAGATCAATGGGACTTCCCAGCTATCCCTAGGGAGTCTATTTAGATTTGTTAAAATAATTGGTTGTTTGTTTTAAACCATAATGTTTTGAACTGGTTTGTGACATAACAAGAACTAACTGATAACACATAAAAAAAGAAGAAGAAGAAAGTGGGCATTATTATTGTTATTAGGATTTCTATATATGTAATAAACATTACAATGATTACTTGGATTTGGTAATATTTATTTTGGCTATAATGGAAGGTAGGTTTTTCAAGTTTATCAATCCCCCCAAATAAAACAAAACGGAAGAAATAAGTAGAGGAATTTATGTTATGTAAAAGTATTTAAAACATAACTGTGTGTGGTTTCATGTAATGGGTAATTAATCCAATCACCAAACCCTCCTCCAGAGAGATGTATGTATTCTCTTAGAAGAATTGTTTCATGCTTTAGTCATCAACCTGAATAATGATGCTTGGAAAGAGAATCACCCTCCCTTCCACTCTTTCCCTCCTTGCCCCCAGTAGAGCATGAATTTAATGTGCTTTAAAATACATCTACTTGGCAACTTCAGTAAAGACATCAACCAAAACTTTTAGCATGACCTTGAGAACATATTGAATAAAACTCCCTGAGTTGATATAAAAATATTTTTTTTAATTTTCAGAACACATATTTGTCTGTTCTTTCTTTATTATGAGCATTAACGAATTGCAAATGCAGTTGACCACTTTCTCTTAGTTTGATAAAATCCTTCCATTGTTTCATCACAAAAGGGAAATGGTGCGTTGAGCCTGCCCTGTGAAGACTTGGTGTTTAAACAGTGGTTTTCGCTGCAGAGCACACTTAAGCAAAGATATTTACATATGCATGTATATACTTGTCCAATTACTTTCTCTATCCTTGTTATTCACGTTGTGGTGCTTTAGATAAGAGCAGGTTCTTCCACTGCAATCTTCTTATTAAATTAACTTTATTTTCAAGAAGCTCTAAAGATGAAAAGCACTCCGGATGTTAAATATCATTTAAATATTATATGAAGTGCTTCTTAAGTGTTACATTTGTAGGTAGTAGAACAAAGAGGAACAGGTAAGCAATGTTGAGCGGAAGGCTGAGGGGCAGCCCAGCGACTCTCTTACATTTTTGGAGGGTTGCTTTGTGTTAAGAACAAATGCAGCTATGCTCTGTTGTGATCAGGGACTTTACAAGAGCAGAACATGAGGAAATAGCCTTAAATCGCAATAGGAAAAAAATTTAGGGGATATATAATTTATTCATTCAACATAAATGCGACAAATATTTACTGAGGGCGTACTGTGTAAGGCTGTGTTCGAAATGCTCAGGATAAAGGTGAACAGACCGGACAGAAGTTCCTGCAGTCATTGTAAACATCCCTTCTTCTCAGAGGATGATTTGGAAACTCAGATCCAGGTCTGCTGGCTCCTGGACTTTCCCCTAATTTACGGAGTTGCAAAAGGAAGATGGAGGTATTGTAGATGGTATAAATGATGCTGCAGAGTATTATTGGCAGCATCAGGATGCTCATCTGAGGCTTCAGATGGTCTCAGTCACAGCCTCAGTTTTTTTAGGGGAGGAATGACCAGAAAGAGGTTTAGACATAATTCATCCACTTTACACTGAAGATTTTGTGATTAACTTTTTCATTCAATAAAATATTTTGGGGGGATAAGTAATTTCTTAGCTTATTCAAGCAAGATTTCTTGTTTCTGGGTTGTGGCAGTTCATCTCTTGATGATATTTTTCTTAGTTTGTTTCCATGAAAATAGAAAGTTGATTGCCCTTAGCATTCTGGTTTATATTTTATCATTTGCAAATTTATACTCCTATTGCATTCATTTTCTTTTTGCTAATATGGGCCTTTGTCATGTTCTGGCTTTATTTTTTGTCATATTCTAGATACAATTAGCATTTTCTTTTGCCCATATGCAGATTTTGCTCATATTCCTTTCATGGACTTCTTAGTTTACATATACTAAGTAAGTGTCACTTTTTACTACTTGAGATGTGAATTGCTCTAGTTTTATATCTCGTTATGCTTAGAGGGCCTGCTAATTTAGGTGAGTTCTCCTTTCCTTTCAATCTGCCTCCTTGAAAGAATAATTTTAAAATGTGAATATATTGTTTTCTTTTCTAGCAAATATGAAATGTTGTGGTTTTGTCTTCTGACAGCATTTATCCATAGCTATAGATGATTGATTCACAGACTAGATCACCTAAAAAAAGATGGAAGGGAGGGAGGGAGAGAAGGAGGAAGGGAGGGAGGAAGGAGGGAAGAGAGGGAGGGAAATGTAGAGATTTATTTCTTTGCTTGACTCATAGGTAGAATACTTAAACCAAAGGAGATTAATCTGTTGACCCATGTTTGGTTCACATGCTGGCTTTGCCAGGTATTAAGATCATTGGGCAATATTTCTCCCTGTTAAGAGAACTAGAGGAATATTGAGTTTATTGTCAGTCGTTCTGGGAAGCGCCGGTATTCACATCTGTAGTATTTACCTTTTCTAGCCTGGCTGTCTTTCAACTGTGAATTTTCCTTTTCTATTATTGGAAACTCCAGCTGGGTTCTGAGTCTCAATCTGTGATTAATTTTGTGTGTGCTTCCTGTTTGTAATCTGCTTGTTGACCTTGACCTGCCATACTTAGGACTTGGATCTTGCATCCTGATTCCTGCCAGACAGATTCCTATCCATGGGGACTTTTCTTCTAACTGGTGGTTAATGCAAATCTCCAACAGAAGGAGAGTTGGGTTCCCAAAAAGTTATGTTCCCTGTGATATTTTCTCAATTGAATCATTTAAAATGCTCAGGGGGTACTTGCTATTTTAAAGGCTACTGGTAATGAGGCATTTTATAAAGTGGAAGACCTTTTTTTTTTTTTTTAAAGATTTTATTTATTTATTTGACACAGAGAGAGAGATTACAAGTAGGCAGAGAGGCAGGCAGAGAGACAGGGAGAGGAGGAAGCAGGCTCCCTGCCGAGCAGAGAGCCCGATGCGGGCCTTGATCCCAGGACGCTGAGATCATGACCTGAGCCGAAAGCAGAGGCTTTAACCCACTGAGCCACCCAGGCGCCCAAAAGTGGAAGACCTTTTTATAAGACAAATTATAGCCCTTATCCCCCAAATTCATCTCTCTCTTTTCTTTTTCTTTATGTTTTGTACTGAAATTCCTCAAGGCTGGGTACACCAGGGCCAGCTCCTGTGGCCACAACAGCTGTGTACGGTGCCCTTGGGGGATGTCATTCATAGGTACCATTGTGTCTGCAGCCACACTCAGAACTATATGGAGGGGCGGATTTCAACATTTCTTTTATCTTTCCTTCAACCTGAATTCAATAAACTCATTATTGGTCTTTTGTTTGTTTCTCTTTTGAGGTTTGTGGTAATAGATAACTCCGCTTTTTTATTTATTTATTTATTTTTGACTCATTTGTAAAAAGTTGGCCACTGCTGGGGTTGTGTTGCTTGTTTTTTTTTTGTTTGTTTGTTTTTGTTTTTAAGATTTTGTTTATTTATTTGACAGAGAGAGATTACAAGTAGGCAGAGAGGCAGGCAGAGAGAGAGGAGGAAGCAGGCTCCCCGCTGAGCAGGAAGCCCGATGCGGGCCTCGATCCCAGGACCCTGAGATCATGACCTGAGCTGAAGGCAGAGGCTTAACCCACTGAGCCACCCAGGTGCCCTGTGTTGCTTGGGTTATGTGGTATGTCACATTGGCTAGCTATACAAGCTCATGTCCCTGTAGTGGAAGAAAACCAGTGTCTGATTCCTTCGCTCATTTCTTGCTGTATCAGTTTATTTCAACTTCAGCTGGTTGTTTCCTTTTATTCTTCTTTGTAGGATTGTTTTAGGTTCTCACTAAATTCAAAGGACCCTCTTAACTCCTCTTCTGGTCCTCATATTATCATGGCATCTAAAAATGTCATGTGTCTAAGATGTATACTTTTTTTTAATGTAAATCTTTCCAAAAAATTAATTCAGCAAGAGAGAGATTGCTAAAATTTTTTTTAAATTCAGAATTAGTCACATAAAAACTTTTGATCTGATGATGGTGCGTAAGTGATGGGGTCAACTTAAGCATCATTATAGAAGATAATATATTTTTTTTTAGAAGATAATATTTTTAATAATAAAATCTACCTTATGTTGAATGTTCTCTCTGTACTACAAAGAAATCATTAATGATGTTTTTTCTTTTAAGATTTTATTTATTTGACAGAGAGAGAGAGATCACAAGTAGGCAGAGAGGCAGGCAGAGAGGGAGGAGGAAGCAGGCTCCCCGCTGAGTGGGGAGCCCGATGCGGGGCTCGATCCCAGGACCCTGAGATCATGACCTGAGCCAAAGGCAGAGGCTTTAGCCCACTGAGTCACCTAGGCACCCTATCATTACTGATTTTTACAGTAACTATTTGAGGTCAACATTTCTGTTTCCAATTTATAGATGAGGAAGCTATGCCTCCTGGTGGTTTTGTAAATTGTTCAATGTCAGACCTCTAATTAGTATATGTGAATTCTGCCTTTATAATTCCAAAACTCATTCGTTTGATTATAACAAGCTGTTACATATGTCCTAATTTTTTAATATATATAGCAGTTACTTTGCCACTATGAATACAAAGTATTCTTTATTAGGTGTTGATTGTGCTTTTAGGGAAGTAAATTCTACTCAGAACTGTCATGTTAAGAAAGTGATAAAATGGATTAAGAGCCAGTCAGTTTTACAAAATTCATTACCTGAGAAACATTCCTATGCTGTGTTGTTGTTTATGTTTGTTTTTCTTCCTTCTATTTCTTCCCCTTGCTATTGTGTTATAGCCTTGAATATTACATTTATAATATCATTAAGCACTTGTACCAATGGCTCTTCTTTTTTTACCTATTTTCCCTTTAATTGTTAAAATATAAAAGGTACATAGAAATTGTAGGAATAGCTCAGATGTTTTCAGATACCCTCAGGTGTATCTGGAAGTCCTTTATACTTTTGGAATGATTCCTTCATGGAAGGAAGTTATGCATGGGAGGAAAGATGGTATACACAAAAGGGAAGCAGTCTGGAGAATTAGAAATTTTTTATCTGTTGTTTTCGATGATGCTGGAAAATTGAGAGAATACAGGAAAAATAGGCATTTATATAGTCTTTTGCTTGTTATGGTAGTCTGGATTTAAAACTACTGGTTTTTGAGGTTAGTGTTAACTTGCTTAAGTCAGGAGAATGTCTTTGAAGTATAAAATTTGGAAGGATGGGGCACCTGAGTGTCTCAGTTGGTTAAGCATCTGCCTTCCACTCAGGTCATGATCCCAGGGTCCTGGGATCAAGCTCCACATCAGGCTTCCTGCTCAGCGGAGAGTCTGCTTCTCCCTCTCCCTCTGCTGCTCCCCCTGCTTGCTCTCTCTCTCTCTCTCTCTCTCTCTCTCTGTAAAATAGATAAAATCTTAAAAAGAAAACCACCAAACAAACAAACAAACAAAAAACCTTGGAAGGATACGAATTCTTCCAAACCTGGAAATATGCATACGTCTCACATGTAACGTGGGAAACTCACCTACTAAAGTTCCTATAATCTAGTAGATGCATATTTTACATTCTTACTTATGATCACCTAGTTCTGCAGAGCCATAGGTTCAAGTAGTGTTTATTGAAAGGAGCAGAAAACACGAGTAAAAAACATATTCTCGTTTCTTCTCTATTTTCATGTTTGTATGTGTGGAAGAGAAAGGAGGGGGTAATTGTGTATGTGTTTGCTGGTGTTGATGTGATAAATGAATGAAAGTTTAATTATGAGATTCTTTTTCCCTCCCAATATGGTATCTTCTATAATTTAATGCTGCCTTCCTGCTATCTACCTACCTATTGATTCTTTTGCATTTTTTATTCATTCAAGCTCATGGAATAAATGTGTTTTTCAATAAGGTTATTTAACTGAGTTGCTCCCTTTTAACTGCTATCTGATTGAATTTTAAGTTTCGATTTTGAAATTAAATCATTGTAGAATGTTAAAAATGAATTGAATATTATAGTAATGATAACTTGAAATTATAATGCATACTTTTACCTGGGGTCCACTTTATTCTATATTTTAAGATTTTATCTGTTGTTATTTGTGATGGAAATATACTGCAAAAATGTGCATCCACCCATGCATATTTTTAAAGTATATTAGGGAAGTAGTAGAATACTACACATATAAGCACTTAGAAATAAATTCTCACACTGATCAGGAACTGAGCATTTTACATAGCCATTAGTATCTATCCTAGAAATATATCTAGGTTAATTGAGAATATAACTGTGTTTTCTTGGGAAACAAGCATACCTGGTATCTAAACAATTTGTCCAGAAGTTTAACTTTGTTAAAAGATGATGAACAATAGAATTGTGGAGCAAGGAGTGAATGTGGTATGTATAATATCACAGAAATGATGAAAAGAAGTATTATCTTTGAAATAATTTTAGATTTAGAGTACAAAAGGAACATTTTATCATATGACTTTCCTTAGGAGGGAAAGACAAGCATCTTTAACAAGATACACGGCCCTAGGTGATTTGGTCCTGGCCTCTGTCAACAGCCTCAACCAACTCAACCTATAGCACTCTGAATTAGCTACAGAAGCCTTACTTTCCTTTCTGGAATGCCCTAGTCCTTTGTGTCTCAGGGGTTTGCTGCTTCCCTTTCCTCTTCCTGGAGGGCTCTACCTGTCTGCTTAGTTTACCTCAACACATCCTTCAGAACTCAGCTTTGGAGATACCTCTTTGAGAAAGTTTTCTCTTTACTCCCACAGAGTAAGATTTCCTCTCTATACTTAGAGCTTCCAGTAAGTATCTTTTATAGCTTGTAATACAACCTAAGTTAAAAATATATTACGCTGTCAATTATTTACTGTACTTCTTCCCAGAATGTAAGACAATGAAGATCATTTTTCTCTTGGTGCACCATACCTCCTGTCCCTCATGCTTAGTGTAATGATGGCGTGTAGTTGGTGCTGGGTACATACTTGTTGATTGATTGAATGAACAAATGGATAGAAAGTATATGAATGTGAAGATAAATTCATGCCCATAACAATGGAGAGGAAAGGGGTATAGAATAGAAAAAAAGGATCAGATAAAACAAGGAACATAATAGAAATACTAAAGGTGAGTGAGATGGTAGGAGGTAATGGTGGAAGAAGTTGTTCTGTGCTTGGTAACTATTTAAAAAAGGGTGAGTCTGGAGATGTGAACATTGGTAAGAGAGGAAGAGGGGAATAGTGTTTGCCTTTATGATTTTAACTTAGTCAAGTACGATATCCTTGGCATTTGATTTTTGAAGGGAATTTTCCACACAGTGTCACTGACTCTGTATTCATCACCTTTCTTTGTAGGGTCTTAGGGAGTAAACCCCTCTTATCTTTTATCTAAAAGTTCCAAAAAATTAACATTACCTAAAATATTACATTTGTAAAGATAGAATCAGCATCATGATTAGTGGAAGAAGAAACTAAGAGATATAAAATTAAAGACCCTATAAGAGGGTTAAGTTTTTTAAAAGCTTTGGATTTGAGATAAGAAGATCTGAGTAATGGTTTCCTTTCTGGGTAAAAATCCAAGGTTTATGGGTACCCGAAGATTATATATTTTGGAAGGCTCTTTTAAAAATATTAATATAAAATTAGATACAGGGCTTTGGGAGTAGTCAGTGAAAATAAGGACCCAAATTTAATTAACTGCACTAAAATGTTATTTTCTTAGCCAGGTTCTTACTGACTGAAATTTTAGGAGACCACATTGACTTATTTATTTTATTTTATTTTTTTAAAAGATTTTATTTATTTATTTGACACAGAGAGAGAGATCACAAGTAGGCAGAGAGGCAGGCAGAGAGAGAGGAGGAAGCAGGCTCTCTGCTGAGCAGAGAGCCCGATGCGGGCCTCGATCTCAGGACCCTGAGATCATGACCTGAGCCGAAGGCAGAGGCTTTAACCCACTGAGCCACCCAGGCACCCACATTGACTTATTTAAACTTCAGTTTTCTCGTCCATAAAATGGTGCAAGTCATAATTTCCAATGAAATGTTGGTGTGATTTGTAAGTATATAGTTTGTTTTATGGGAAAAACTACTTTGTAACTTGAAAGTGATATAGAATTAATCATTGCTGCTATTATAATATTAATTACTTAGTTTATTTTATCTTTATGACATTGACAGTATTACTTTTTTTTAAAGTGGAAGAAAAGACAGATCAGTCCCTTTTTAGTATTTCTCCCAAAGAACTAAAACTTGCTGACCAATATTTTAAGGCTCTTTTTACTAACTCTCGTTTATTTACGGAGATCATGTTCCTTAAGCATTGGACATTTATCTGGCTATGCTGAACCAGGTGTGGACCTCAGCCAGCTGACTGGCTAGGGCTAAAAATAGTCAACTATCTACTATTACTCAAAGTTTTTTCTTGACTCCAGCTCCTACTTGTCAGTCAAATTCTAATTTTTGTCTTCAGGGAATGGAATTATTTGATAACTCCCTTTTCCTTACTGCTTCTGGTTCTTGTCATTCTGTCAGAAAGAAAAAGAAAAATATTTTTTATAGTAAAAGTAAAAAGTTATATTGAAGTTTGTATAAATTTCAGTTATGTTTTTATATAACATCTGTCTCTTTAACTTGATGTGGTTGTCTCATATTTCTGCACTTCTAATAACATTCCCTGGGGCTGCAATTCTTAGAAGCAAATTATTATATTTTCACTTCTTTCTTAGGTGCTGGGTTTTCTGCACCAAATGTAATTAGTTAAGCTCTTTATTTTGAGTATAAATATAAGGACAGACATATAACATTATGCATGGTTAACATAATATACCCTTTTACCCATTTTGGATGCTGAAGGGAAACTTAGTACTCTTAGTCCTCATTATAGCACAAGTGTGTGTGTGTGTATGAAAGTGAGAGAGAGAGATACAAAGAGACAGAGAGAGAACATGCCAGAGTTAGAGAGAAGGAGCGGTCAAGGGAAAGACGAGGAGAGGGAAATAATCGGAATGTGTCTGATTATTTTACCACCTTCCCTAACTATCAGATCCATTCCAGTCCCCAAAAGGCACATCTGTCTCCAAGGCCACCAGAATAGTTTTAGTCACAGTCTGAGAGAAAACAGAGAGAAGATAACAGAAAAGGCAGTCTTGGAGCAAGGTAACCCTCGGCCTGTCTTCTGAGAGCCTTATTTTTCTCATGTGCAAAATGGGAAATATCATAATTACTCAATAGGATTGTTGTAAAGATTCAACCTGATAATATATATAAAATGCCAGTTTGTAAGTGCTTAGTAGTATTTGTCCCTCACAGAAAGGGTTTTAGGTAGAGTAGGTGCATATCAAGGGTTTGGTGCCAAGTCTAGCCCCTGGGAAGTGATCAGTGAAGATTCTAGGTAAAGACTTAGGGGCAGGAGCCAATGTTTATGGTGTTTACAGCTTAACACCATCTCTCTGTGCAGAAGAGAGTGGAAAAAGGAGTGTGGAGAGAAGGGCAAGTGGAATGTTGTGATGAAAAATTTGAAGATTAAGAACATTTTTTTGAAAGATTCTATACTTTTTTAAAAATTATTCCCTCAGGACTCATGATGTGAAGATGTTGCTTTTTAAGTAAGGCTCTGAGCGCCCTGAGAGATGCTACTCCTTAATGTTGCATTTTAATGCAGATGTTCAAAATATTCAAAAAAGCACTACCTACTATCCTAGAAGTAGTGAAACTGCTGTTTCTTCAAAGAGCAGAATCAGGACTCTGTATAGTCCTATTTATACCAATAAAAGCGAATGTAAAAATAGTAGTCCATTGATTTCCATAAACAACGAATACTGAGATAGGTGTCATTATTTTAGTGAAAGCCTCAGAGAAGTAAAGGATCTTGTCCAAGTTCACAGAGCTGTAACTGACAGAGCTGGAATCCGTCCCTGGCCTGGCCTCTTCATAACTACCACACTCAAGTGTTTTAGATTTTTTTGAATGAAGTTTTTTAAAAAGTCATCCAACAAAATTTTCTTTAGCTTTTGGCCAATTGCATCTGTCACCTATGAGTATGGGGGTTTCTTCATACACACATAGCCATCACAGACATCTAAATGACACCCTGATATATATTTATAACCCAGTCTTTCTAGACCCTGATTCAGCGCTTTATGAGCTTCCTTCTCCTATAAGTGTTGTGATTCCATCTGTCATGGGTCAGCAAATACACTTCAATAGCCTCTTACATTCTTGATAAATAATTGATAAGTTTGGTTGACATGAAGCATGAAGGGGATTCAACATGTAATTGCATTTAAGATTATATATTTTCAAAAGCTTGGTTGAAAGATTTCACTGAAACTTCTGTTGAACAGTTTTCCAGAAGTCAGTCTAAACCTAGGAGGTAGTATGAAATACTATTCTTAGAGTTACGAATGTTTTTTAAAGACACAACATGAAGGTTTGGAAACAGTCAGACTAAGTATATTTTACCGTGTTCTTCAGTTCAAGAAAATTTGATTTTACTTTTTCACAATATGGTACACATGAAGGATGCCAGCTGGTAAAACTTACTTCTTATTTATCATCCATGCCTTAGGGAGGATAAAGGATGAGTCCCAGGGAGAAAATGAAAACACATGGTGTACAGTTTTATTTGAAACAATGCAAAACTTCAAAAATACAATGTGGAATAGATCATCTTATTTAATTTCTGATTCCTGTTCAAAACAAAAAAGAGAGTACTTTTGTACATTAATATTTTCAATTTTTAGACAAAAGCATAATTTCATTTTATAGATTTTCTCTAAATTGTTCATTATTTCAGATATGTAAAATTCATGCTTGTTCTTATGCCTGACTAATGGTTTTTCATAAACTTACATGGTAAATCTTTTATATATTTGCATTTAGCTCTGATTCCATTACATATGCATTGAAGGAAAAAAAAGATTTTTGAAAGAATACAAAACACTTCAAATAGTCTTGATCATTGTGTTGATGTGGTAAAATACGATGAAAAATTTATTCTCATTTTCTGAAATGTTAATTTCCTTCTTGCCCTAGACAGATATTCTCATGAATTATGTATTTATAATAAATTTTAATAATTGTTTCACATATATGTGTGGATCCTTTGTAGCCTATATGTGGGTGGTTTCCTTTGAGTTTTTAAACTAGACTTCATTTTTTCTTCGTGACACTTAATATCTCTTCAAAAAGATGAAATCAAAATGGCCATTATAATAAGCTTAGTAGGATTAATCTCACACATGGTTTTCAAATGGCAGATGTTTAAGATTGATTGGAAGAGACATGTAAAGTGCAAACTGGAGAAATGGCTGGAAATTTTTTTTCACTTAATCATCTTTGATTTTTCCTCTCTTACCACATCAAGAAACCATAATCTGACAGAGACCAGAGCACCTGAATAGAAAGAGCTTGCTTCTGCATAGCAGTGACTTAATATTAGGACTGTGGTATAAACTGGGAAATCCTTTATTATAGCTTTTACTTGACAATAACTCCAGTTTTTGAGATGCCATGGGTGTAAAATGTGTGTTGATGTCTTAAAAACCTGAAATAAAACATACAGGGATAGAGAACCATAGCTTAATTATTGCAGCATTAGAGGTGATAATTTTTTATTATTGATTTCCAGAATAGTCAGTTTAACTGAATCTTAGGGTAGCAATCAAGAGACCCTATGCCATAGAGGGTACATACCTCAATATCATCAAAGCCATCTACGAAAAACCCACAGCGAATATCATTCTCAATGGAGAAAAACTGAGAGCTTTTCCCCTAAAGTCAGGAACACGGCAAGGCTGTCCACTATCACCACTGCTATTCAACATAGTACTAGAAGTCCTAGCCTCAGCAATCAGACAACAAAAAGAAATAAAAGGCATCCAAATCGGCAAGGAAGAGGTCAAACTCTCACTCTTTGCAGATGATATGATACTTTATGTGGAAAACCCAAAGGACTCCACTCCAAAACTGCTAGCACTCATACAGGAATTCAGTCAAGTGTCAGGATATAAAATCAATGCACAGAAATCAGTTGCATTTCTATATACCAACAACAAAACAGAAGAAAGAGAAATTAAAGAGTCAATCCCATTTACAATTGCACCCAAAACCATAAGATACCTAGGAATAAACCTAACCAAAGAGGCAAAGAATCTGTATTCAGAAAACTATAAAGTACTCATGAAAGAAATTGAGGAAGACACAAAGAAGTGGAAAAACATTCCATGCTCATGGATGGGTAGAATAAATATTGTGAAAATGTCTATGCTACCTAGAGCAATCTACACATTT
>LNAC01000949.1:48846-149826 GCA_002007465.1 Ailurus styani | reverse complement strand
CTAATCTCACAAAACAAACTGAGGGTTACTGGGGGGTGGGAGGGTAGGGATAGGGTGGATGGGTTATGGACATTGGGGAGGGTTTGTGCTTTGGTGAATGCTGTGAAAGATGTAAGCCTGATGATTCACAGACCTGTACCCCTTGGGCAAATAATAAAAATAAAATTAAAAAAAAATGAAAAAAAAAAAAAAGAGACCCTATGCCAGTCTTGACTAAGTCTTCTCTCCCCACCACACTACAGATGTTCCCATATGTTGGATGAAAATAAGATAATTGCATAATTTTTCTTAACCTTACCTGTTTACAAAATGGGATATACAAGTTTGAGGTAACATCTTCAGACCCAAAAATGTGACATGCTGAATAAAATAATGTTATACTGAAAATAATCACTAAATCAGTTTAGGAATTATGAGTTTGTTTGATAGTGTATGTCATGTGTATGCATGTTTATGGGTTTCTGGAGAGAGACTACTGTTATGTTACAGACTAAGATTGTAGGTGTCGGGCGCCTGGGTGGCTCAGTGGGTTAAAGCCTCTGCTTTCGGCCCAGGTCATGATCTCAGGGTCCTGGGATCGAGGCCCACATCGGGCTCCCTGCTCGGCGGGGAGCCTGCTTCCCCCTCTCTCTCTCTCTGCCTGCCTCTCTGCCTCCTTGTGATCTCTCTCCCTCTGTGAAATAAATAAAATCTTAAAAAAAAAATTAAAAATTAAAAAAAGATTGTAGGTGTCTGCAGAAAAAGAGGGTAAGGGTTAGTTGCCATATAAATTAATCATGGATGATTCATGTGTCCAGGTGTTCTGCTGTGTATGTGTGTCTGTGTCTTTTATTATTGTTTTCATGCTTTCAATACAGACTTGGAGGAGGTTAAGTACAAGGAATAATATTTGGAACACACTGATATCAAGTATAGATTCTCTGTCATTTAATTTACCTAGGATCAGCTGCTCTAAGACATTGTTTTTCTTCTGCAGCTTTGAATTGTTTTCATACTGCTTTGGTTTTACTTACATTTAATTTCAGCGATTCTTAAGTGTTTTATAAGCAACAAAACATCTATGAAATCAAAAATTACCTAATGATATATTTTTCTCATGTTAAGACAGTGCTTTCTTAATGCAGAGTTCTCTTTTTAATGTTATTTCTCTGACTAAATAATTCTTTTTTGAACTTTATAATAAATTAAATGAGATTTAAGTTCACTGAGAACCCAACTTTGGGTTCTCTTTTGTAAGTAAACTGAGAAGAGTCATTTCTGTGATTAGTTAAAAATTAGTGAAGCATCACTACTTGGGTAGATTCATATTAAAATAAGTGGATTGATTGAGATTATCTGTGTTTGCTAGATTACTAAAATTGGCTATCTTCCTTCATTACAGCTTTTGTGATAAAATAAATAACTCAAAAGTATTATAGTTACCATTTTATAATTGTCAAAAGCAATCAAGATTTAAAATATGATTTACTCTTTGAAAGTCCTTTTATTTTAGGAGATTAGCCATAATCTATAGGCAGAGACTTTCTCACCTGTCTTTTGGTAAAATACGCACTGCTATATTAATTTTAAAGAAACCAATAGTTTTTTCTCCTAACCACTTTTTCTCTTTGGAGGGAAGATAAACTTGCTTATGGTTTTGTAATTTTTTACAAAACATGTTAATAAGCATTACAGAATTTTCTTTCTAAAAAAAAGATTTGTTTATTTTATATATAGAGAGAATGTATGTGTGTGTGCGCGTGCACGTGCCCATGTGCAAAATAGGGGGAGGGGCAGAGGGAGAGGGAAAGAATCTCAAGTAGACTCCCTGCTGACTGTGGAGCCTGAGGTCGTGCTCCATCTCAAGAACTTGTGATCACCACCTGAGCCAAAATCATGTGTGTCGCTTAACTGACTAAGCCACCCAGGTACCCCAGAATTGTAGAATTTTCAAAGTGTGTAGAATAATGTAGAAAATTTTGAAAGTCTGAATTTTTACTTCTCAGAGTTAAAAACTGTAAATTGTTCATCCTATATCTTTCTAGTACTTTTCTATCAATTATGTAATATAGGGATATATCATTTACGAAATCTAAATGCTATGCTATGGTACATATTGCAATACAGGTCTGCTTTTTATGTATCAGTATATGTGGGAGACTTTCCTTGTAAGACATATTGGTCTACCTCACTGTTTTTAATGTCTGTTTAATATTATATTAAAGAACCAGTCATTTATTAAGCCAGATTCCTCCTTTCAGATGGACATTTAGGTTGTTTTCAGATTTTCCATTAAAATTAAATATATACTATGTAATGTAAATATATATAATTTAATATGACATAAAATATATGTGATTTATTGTGAAAGGGAGAGAATATTTGAGTGTATTGGTATTTTTTTAAAAGGACTATTGGAAATCTAAATAAAATGAACTCACATGCCCAAACAGAAAAACAATCTTTTGATTAATACAAGAAAACTTTTTTGAGGTGTATCAGTTTAAGGTATGGAAAAATCCAAGTTCCAAGTTTTTAATTGTCTCTGAAACTCTGATCTATACTCCTCTGTGTGAGATTTATCCTCAGAGAAGTTCATTCCATGTGTCAGAAAAGATAGCTACCAGTTGACTTAGGTTTATGAAGTCCTTATATACATTCAACTTCTAGCAGAAATTCTTTCTCTTCAAGGAACAATGTGAAAATTTTCCAATGGGACTGCATCTACTTTTGTTGTTACTAAATTTTGAAATACTCAGCCAGAGGGGGTGAGAAGTCCATAGTACTGCATGCCCAATGCTATCACTGAGAGTCTCCACCATGATAATGTAGGATGGAAGAAATTCTTCAAATAAAAAAGGCAAAAAAAATAGATACAAGGAATATTAATCCTTCAGATTTGGGTAGATGTAGCCAAATTATAATTCCGAAGCAATTTGTACTACAGTCAAAGTATGTGAAATAATTTCTCTGCATTATACCAATACTATATCACATTGATCATATTAGTTTGATGAGTTTAATGAAAAGTCTCATATTTATTTTATTTTGTATTTCCCTGTGAGTTGTGGTATTATGTCCATATACTTACTAGTCATTTCTATTTCTTCTGTGGATTTTTTGTTTATTTTGTATTAAGTGATTTGTCTTTCTTACATTGTTTACACGAAATATTATATTTCCTGAATAGTAATACTGTTACCTAGGTAGCACATAAGTTCTCTAGTCTCAATTACATCTTTTGGCTTCTCTCTGTCCTTCATTATACAGTATTCTTTATAATTTCAGTTTAGTGCATATTTCTGAGGAAGGCTTGCCTCATAACAAGATAGTCTCAGTGTTTCTTCTAACATTTTTGAAAATTTTAAAAATAGAGTTATTTTATATCTTTAATATTTAAAAACAAAACAGTGATAACCTATTGGAATATATTCTCCCATTAGATGGGTAGGCAAGCAACCATGCTTTGGCTGGTACTGGAGAGGAGATTAAGGCTTCCTGTAGGAGAGCATCATGGCTATTACTTCCTAACCACATACATCAGTAAGGAAGTGTCTGTTTCATTTGTGTCATCTGGACCCGCTTCCTTCCATCTTTCTGTACTACCGTCCTCAGAATGTTTGCCCTTGTTTTCAGACTTATCTCACCTTAGTCACAAGATGCTAGGCTTCCTATCTTTACTTGCTGGCGTCCAAAGCAGAAAGGAAGGAAATGCAAATGGTGGAGAGGACTTCTTCATATTTGAAGGGAAATCTTTCCCAGAATAGTTCCCACCACACATTCCCCTATATTTCTTTAGCCAGAAATGAGTCTCATAACCACCTCCCCAGGCCAGTCCCAGACATAGGTGGGTTCAATCTTTCTAATCAGTTTAAACCAGTCATTATTCATCCCCCAGAGCCAGGGGCATTGCCACTTGAACATATTTGTTATCAAGAAAAATGAAAAGGAAAAGGTTGATGAATGGGCAAACAATAGAATCTAGTATACGAAATATACAAATACTTTAGAGAGGTTTTTCATGTATTAACTTGTTTGCTTATCTCATAATCATGTAAGGACAGTTTTTTTCTTCCAGAATCACAGATAAGGAAGCTGAAATCTAAAATATTACATGCTGTGTCTATGGGGCACCTGGGTGGCTCAGTCGGTTAAACATCTGCCTTCAGCTTAGGTCACGATGCCCCATGTTGGGCTCCCTGCTCTGCGAGGAGTCTGCTTCTCCCTCTCTCTTTGCCCCTCCCTCTGCTTGTGCTCTCTCTGTCTCTCTCTCAAATAAATAAATAAAATCTTAAAAAAATAAGAAATAAAATTACATGATATGTCTAATATTGCAAAACTAGTAAGAGATGGGAGAGAATTTAATTCTGGCCTCCTAAGTCCTGGTTTAAGACTTTATTCTTAAGTTACAGTGTCTATCACTTAAATAAACATGTCTTTAAAATAATAAGAATATAGTAGTATTAGATACATGTCTGAAGCATCATCCACAAAATTCTAATTTCCTTTTTTTCTTACATACATCAAAATTGTCTGGGGAGTAGACAGGACTAGAGAGTAGCCTCTCTGTAGAAAGAAATAGTAGCTGCATAGCAAGATCCATAAGTAATTTCTCTCACAGAGGAAGCTTGCAATTATTAAATTAGGTATAAGACACTTTTTCACAGATGTGTTCAAAGCAAGTTGAAAACATGAATTGGGTGGTTTCATGGGTGATTTTCATTTCTGTGGGAATGAGATACAAGGCAAAGCTACCTTGTGTGTAATATTTCACAGTTCAAAAATATGTATGAAAGACTTGCTGTAAAGGACTCCACTGGCTTGAAGATATTGCCAGATTTTTGTTTTGTTTTCTAAATAGAAAAAAGCAGAACTGATGCTGTTTTGTTTAGAGTCTCTTCCCTAAATACTCCTATCTTTTACAGAATATCGTTCAGGTTTTTCATTGTCTACTATAGGAATTCATTCTAAAGCAATCCTGACATGTCACATATAAGCTCTTAAGACTTTAGCTCTCTCTTGTTTCAAGTGATAATGCAGTGCTAAGAACATTAATGTCTGAGGATCTCTTCTGCTGACAGCCGGTCTGACATCCTGGTTCAGATAAACTAAATTTCAGTGTGAAAACAGAAGTAAACATTTGCTGCATTATGAATATTCCAAGCACCTAGGGTAATAAAAGATGATCTACATGGATCCTTATTATGTGAACGTTGTTTGTTTTTATTTAAAATATCCTTGTTCAGTAGACATACATGATTTGCAGAGGTGCCAATTTATAATTCTTTTGATGTTTTATGGCCTGTTCTTGAATATCTGGAAAGTAAAGAGAAGAATCCTTTCCCATTACTTTTTATGTGGTAGAAGATGAGTGGTTTTTTTTTGCTTGCAATGTAGATTTTAGAGTGCTGGGTTTCTGGATCAATCTGTTGATCTATCTGTTTATCTATCTATCTATCATCTTTTGAGAATTCTTTCTGGTTGCTTATATTTTTAATATTTTATTTCTTTTATGATAAGAAAGAGTATCCAGTCATATGAGGAGGTACATGAATTTTGAGGTGCCTGTGATAAATTTACAAGTGATTCATGTGAATGGATTAAAATAAAAGTTTAACAAATTGGAGAAAGTAGTGAAGTTATGCAAGGAATTTATCAAACATTTTAGTTGAGTAGACTTTGGACTAGAGCTTACATATTATAGTGCAAATATCAAAGAATGATTCGAACATCCCTTTGTATATTGTCTATTGTTAACATTTCATAAAATACCACTTATACAATAATGATAACATCATTATTATTGAACAATAATACTTTAATAATAATACTTGAATAATAATACTTTAGTTTTTCAGCTGTAAAGTGAAAGTGTAAAGTGCCTTGAATAATAATACTTTAGCTTTTCACCTGATGAGCTTACTAGATCAAGGTCATAAACTCAAATGCCCATGGAGGACCGTAATATATAGGGAGCAGCAAGGCATCTAGAACTAGAGAGTGCATGTTTTGTCTAAGGTGGTCTGCTTGTCCATTCCTCCCTCTTTTCTTTCCTTCCTTCCCCTTAGACTACCTGGTTCAAATAAAATATATTTGAGAGCTGAATTTAGCCAATGGGACTTCATGTTATGATTTCTGAACTAAGAGAGTAACTAAGCTCACATCCCAACTTTTAAAAATGGATATTTTTTTCATACCAGTTAGAGAACCATTTCTTCACTTGAAACTTTTACTTGCTTAATTCTCTTACACACACACACACACACACACACACACACACACACACACACACACAATTAATTTCTTTTCTGGAGACTAATGTTGTCACCGGTTTAGAAGTTAGATAATATGGATGAAATCATCCTTTGCTTTGCTTGACTAGATTCTTAAACTTTAGGTATCAGTAGATCATAGTCACTTAATTTTATTTTTATAAATACTTAAAACTAATGGGAAAAAAAGAGTAAATTCACTTAAAGGTTTTTTTTTTTTTTTTTTTTTTTAAAGATTTTATTTATTTATTTTACACAGAGAGAGAGATTACAAGTAGGCAGAGAGGCAGGCAGAGAGACAGGGAGAGGAGGAAGCAGGCTCCCTGCTGAGCAGAGAGCCCGATGCGGGCCTCGATCCCAGGACGCTGAGATCATGACCTGAGCCGAAAGCAGAGGCTTTAACCCACTGAGCCACCCAGGCGCCCCACTTAAAGGTTTTTATTTTCCTCGCAGTTCACATTCCTCCCCCTGTTATCTAGTATTAGTAGTTATGAGTCTTGAATACTTAGGACTATTTAGAGAAAATCAGTTACAACTTATCCTAGGCTCAGTAGACATTATACAATTATGGTGATGTTCAAGTTTAAGATTATGCCAGGATCAAGTTATGTTCAGTATCCTGTCTGTGGGAAAATAATCAATCTGGGTTATTCAGTTTACTGCAGTAAGTGTTCATAAGCTCTTGGATCTCCTGGAGCATAATCTGTACAAGAGTAGGGACTTTGCTGTTTTTATTGCTGTATTTCCAGTGTTTACAGTAGTTTTACTCAGCATTGAGGACAGTGTGTGGATATATCAAGTGGTCAATAAATATGTGTTTAAGTAATTATTGGATTGATTTTGAGAAAATATTTTAGAATGCCAAGTATAGATATAGCAAGTATTATTTGAGGGAAACTGTAATAGGAAGATTGAAAAATATTTTCTTATTAGGTTTTGAAATTATGGGATGAACATTTTATTTCTCATTGATGTAATAGCAATTTCTGAGGGAAGTTTTGGAAGTTAAAAGAGTTTTTCTTTTTTTTTTTAATTTCTAAGGAAAAACTATGAAAACAAAATGAGACATTTACCTCAATGGTACAATTGAATTCAGTTTGTAAATAGACAGTTGATTAATGTAGCCTTACTGAAGCTATCCTGTACCTATTAAATTTGTAAATAAATGAGTTATTAACTATAATTATACTTACTTTTAGTGTCTACAATAATTATGGAATTATCTTATTTTCATTCATTTCTTATTCTGGCTTTGAACAGTGCTTCGAAGAGTGTGTATACACACACACACACATACACACATGTACATGGCTGAAGCAGATTATGTATCTTTGTTATTTGTAGAAATTCTCCTTCTTAAGTGTATTGTCTGCAATGTGCTCTGCTTAATTATATATTCCTTATTATTTCAAACTGTCCACCCAACTGTAGGTCATTTAAATGCTGATAGTCTCTACTTTATAACTAATATATTGAAAATAGCATTCCTTAACTCATTGATAATGTGTCATTTGAGTTATGGAATGCCTGTTTGAAAACAAACTCCAGCTCATATTTATACTGTGTCCTCATTGTTTTATTTCATGCCTGTAGTGCAGAACATTGATTGGTGATTTATGTCATTTATCTACTGCTGCATCAGAAATCATCCCTACTTAGTGACTCAAAAGACTAATGATTTGTGTTGCTCATGAATCTTCAGTTTGGGCAGGACTTGTAGGTATGGCTTGCCTCAGCTGGGGCTGTTTCAGGTGGGAAGTGGATGTTCACTTTTAAGGTCACTCATTCACACAATGGCATATTGGGGCAGATTGTCGGCTGGAAGCTCAGCTGCAGCTGTGGGTTGGTGGCCCTGCTTTCTTTCCATGTAAACCTCTTGCTGCTCATGAGTTTTCTTATGGTAGTTAACTTCCAAAACATCATAAGAAAACTAAATGTAAGTGCATGGTCTTTATATGCCTAACTTTGGAAGTCACATAGCATCATTTAATCTGTACTTAATTGGCCAAGGCAGTCTCAAGGGCTCACCCAAGTTCAGGGGGAGGGGACATAGACCCCATGACTTAATGGGGGATTACCAATGTTCTAGAAGAGCATGTAGGACAGGCGTTATTGTTATGTTCACCTTCGAAAACTAATTTGTCATCATGCAAAAACCTCTTCTTTTTAGCTTTCCAAAACAATTTTAGAAATGGAGTTGTTGCCTTTGTCATCCTGAATCACTTTCTATGCATTTACATGATTCCCTTCTGAATTGGAGCTTTCATAGCCTTAGAATTTAGCACCTCTTATTGTATTTTGTAAGCCACAGTGTAAGTCTATTGGATGGATACATGAATGAATATTTGCTCTTCTCATGCCAAGATTTTCTTACAGTTTTTCTGATACTTAGAAAGGACCTTTTCTAGGAGTAGGAAAAATCATGAGAATAGGTCATGAGCATGTTTCTGTGTAATATTAGATTCTTAAGCCCTGTTTCCTACTTATTCTTTCTTTCCATCCATAACTGCATATACATGTAGAAGAGTAAAATTATTTAATGTCAGAATCTAAATCTAATCCAGCTCTTTTCTGCTGAAGATGATATTTTGGAATGATGAGTATTTTACCTAATATTTTACTTAGGTATGTGTTTTTAATACTCATGACTTCAAGATATCTTAAAATTTTAAGGCAAACTGAAAAAATGATTAATGCAGTCATAAGCTCTTCATTTTTTGTACTGAGAACTAAATTTTAGATAATATGTAATATTCAACATTCTTCTCTCTTATGCTTTTCTTTTTCTTTCTTTTATGGAATCTATAAGATTCTTAAACTTGTCAGACTAGTGAAGCCAGAAATTGCCTTTAAAAGGCAGTGCTACTGAAGCTAAAATATAATGAAATAATCTTTGGAAAGTGTTCTTTGGAGTAACTTGTTTGTTGCTGGTTTCCAGTAGATTATTTTTTCCTAATGATACTTAATAATTTTATATTTGATTCAATTTTATATTAAGTCTAAACATACTTCTTGCTATATTTTTTTAAAAGATTTTATTTATTTATTTGACACAGAGAGAGAGAGATTACAAGTAGGCAGAGAGGCAGTCAGAGAGAGAGGAGGAAGCAGGCTTCCTGCTGAGCGGAGAGCCTGATGCATGCGGGGCTCCATCCCAGGACCCTGAGATCATGACCTGAGCCGAAGGCAGAGTCTTTAACCCACTGAGCCACCCAGGTGCCCCAACTTCTTGCTATATTTTTATATTTATTTTCTCCCAGTAATTGTTCATTCATATCATGAAGAGTATTTTGTTTGATTCATGTTATATACCAACCTGTTTTATTTCTCACACCATCCACTTTTGGAAGAATATTTGGTACTCAAGTATTCTGTTGAACAGTGCCTTTTGTATCCATCCATTGATTAGTTTATTCTTATATTTAATCATTTATTGTGCCTTTCATGATTATTTATTCAATAAGCATATATTGAACTCTTTCCATGTGCTTGACTCAGTGTTGTCTTTAGTTAAATAAGGTACTCTCTCTTCTCTAAGGCTTACAGTTTATTAGAGAAGGTTATCAATTTTTATTTTTAAATGTTAACATTTGAAAAGTAAGCAGAAGTCTATTTAAAGATTAATTTATAAGAAAGCTTCTTTGATAACTCACTTTTATAATAGTTCTATTTTTATAATAATCACAAAGGATTTCTATATGAATTTATTTATTTGTATTCCTTACATTATATGGACTTTTTACACTATTTAAGTCACTTCTTGATAATAATAGAATATTTCCATCCTTATAAATGGACTGTGATGAGGTTTATATTATGGTTCAAACCAATAACAGGCCACAGATTCATGAAAATAAAAGCATTGTAGTTTTTATTGTTAAGGTCTGGTGGCCTATTACACGAAGACCGTTTTCTTCAGGTATTCTCTGTTGCTGTGATTAAGCTCCTTCACTGTAAGGTGATAGTTTCAGTGTATTGTCCTTGGACCAGCAGAATCAACCAGGAAATTGTTAGCAATGTGTATTCTCAGGCTCCATCTCAGACCTACTGAATCAGAAACTCTTGAGGGGCAGCCTAGCAATCTATTAAGCTCTCTAGGTGATTCTGATAACACAGTAAAGTTTGAGAATAAGTGTTTTTTTTATGCCTTTTTTTTAATTTTATTTTTATTCTTTGCCCAAGGGGTACAGGTCTGTGAATCATCAGGCTTACATCTTTCACAGCACTCACCAAAGCACAAACCCTCCCCAATGTCCATAACCCATCCACACTATCCCTACCCTCCCACCCCCCAGTAACCCTCAGTTTGTTTTGTGAGATCAGGAGTCTCTTATGGTTTGAGAATAAGTGTTTTAAAAAAGAATTCCAACACGTTTATATCTCTGCATTAAAATTTTGAGACATCTGCAGGGTATAGTTGCTTTACTCAGTTAAAATTAGTGAATGGAAGTTAATATAAGCTTACCTTGTTGTTGGTGAGTCTGTGCTATGAGCTAAAGACACAAAGCACACTTGTTTATTTGTCAGATTATCTGTATTCCTTAGGAAAAATATCAAATATACATGTGTTTCTTACCATGCATGGCTTTGGCATTTAAAAATATCAAATCTGTATGTAGTTTTATGGTAATTACCTCTGTACTAGTAACATTCTTTCTGATTTATAATCAAATGTTTATTATTTTTGGAGTGTTGATCTAATTTAGAGGAATTGTAACAAGATAAGCAATTTTTTAAAGTTCAGTCAAAAGTAATAAACCACATAATACTATGAGGAAAATAGGTAATATTTAAACAGCACCTCTTAGTTCTAGGCCACTTTAAATACACTATCTCAATTAATTTTCACCAACATTCTGAAATAGGTATTATTACCACCTCCCTTTATGATTGCAATCCAAGGGAAAATAGAAATGTTACCTAATTTGCCACAGCTAGTGAATTGTGGAACGACTTTACTCAAACTTAAGAGTTGAGGCTTCAGAAACAACCATTGTAACCAAAATGTCTCATTGCTTCATTGGAAAATAATCTTGGGTCTGGTGTTAGAAAATATAGGTCAATGGTTCTCAAAGTGGGGTTCCTGGCCCAGTAGTATCTGCATGATCTAGGAACTTGTTTGAAAGGCACATTCTTCAGCCCTGCCTCAGAGCTACGGAAGGAGAAAGGAGGTTGGGACCCAGCACTCTGTTTTAGTAATCTCTTTAGATGATTCAGATATACTGTAAATTTGAAAACCATACATCTAGGTTTAAGACCAGTTTCAATTATTTACCTTCTCTAGAATTTTGGACAAATCTCTTAATATATTTTTTTAAAGATTTCATTTATTTATTTGACACAGAGAAAGAGATCAGATCACAAGTAGGCAGAGAGGCAGGCAGAGAGAGAGGAGGAAGCAGGCTCCCCCTGAGGAGCAGGGAGCCCGATGTGGGCCTCGATCCCAGGACCCTGATATCATGACCTGAGCCGAAGGCAGAGGCTTTAACCCACTGAGCCACCCAGGCGCCCAAATATCTTAATATTTTGAGTGAAATTCTTTATCCTAGAAAGGAGGCTGATAGGAATTTTTGCATGTTATGTGGTTGTGAAAATTCTGAGGTAACTCAGGAGAAGGAATTTTGTGATTTGCAAAGAACTCTTCAAGTGTTACCTATCTTAATTTATCACAGCAGCCTGTGAACCATAAGTGAAACTTTCAGCATAAGTTATGCCTCCAGGAGGATGATATTGTCTTAGGAAGCTTCTTTGTTAGCTTCTAAATCCACGACTTTATTTGATCACAGTTGATTGGTGTGTCATCTTAGCTGTGTTATTTAGAGCCAGACTTGACAAGACAGGATGAGGGTGCCTGAGAACGATCTGGCCAGTGCTCACCTTGGGAGGTGAGCTCAGTATGTATGTAGCCATCAGGAATTGCAGAGTTATTGAAAGAGGAGATTAGAAAGAGAGTTTACTAAAATATGCTAATACCAACCCTTACCTGCTAGTTCTTCCTATTCCCGGTGACTTAGATCTTATGCAGTCTTTCATGCTGGCTCAAATAACTCCATCTTCAGTGTTTAACAGTAGCCCTGAGATTTGGAGCAGGGTGCAGGGGCACTTTGTGTCACTTAAGGAAAGTTTCCAAAAGAGGACTATAGCTCCCAGTAGGACAAGGCCATCTGATCTGAGCTCTGAGACACAACTAGTGTGGGAAGGATCAGGGGTTGGGCACTGAGGCTGGGTGGGATCTGTGAAAGCTTCCCTTTCATAATGAAATGGAATCTCTGAGAATTCAGATGGATAAAGGTCTAGGATATTCTCTCTCTTTGTCTCTGTGTCTCTGGCTTCTGTCCCGGTTTGTCTCTCTCTCTCTCTCTCTCTCTCTCTCTCTCTCTCTCTCTCTCTCTCTCTCTCTCCCTCTCTCTCACATAAGCACGTAACTAAAGTAAAGACTGAGTGGGGAGAGATGGAGTGATACTTTAGTAGGCTTTCGAGGTTGTAGTATAACCTAACCCACTGGCACATACTTCTTTCCTCTTCCTCAATAGAGTTGAGACCCAAGAGTGTGATTCTGCGGTGCTTTGGAGACAGTAGGCTTAAGAGAACATTATTTTATATTCCACTCAGATGCTTCCTCCAGTCTGCTAAAGAGCCTATCCAAATTCTCTTTCATTTGCAGGTTCTTGTGTAGTTATTAATAGAATGTACATCACTGATTAATAGAATGAATAAAGAATAACTCCAAAGAATTAGGAGTAATTTTACAAGCAAATTTTTTTTATCAAAGAGAAAATTGTCCATACAGATGAATCTAGAAAGTTGCTTCTGAGTCATATAAAAAATAGGTTATATACTTTAGTACATTTTCTTCCGATACCTCCTTTATCTTTTAGAAGACAAAATATATTCTTGCAGAGGAGCAAGTGTGTAGTAATGATGCATAAGGAGGTTAAAATTCTTTTATTTTAAAGATTTTATTTATTTGAAGGAGAAAGAGAGAGAGGGGGCACCTGGGTGGCTCAGTGGGTTAAGCGTCTTTCTTCAGCTCAGGTCATGGTCTCAGGGTCCTGGGATCAAGCCCTGCATTGGGCTCCCTGCTCAGCCGGGAGCCTGCTTCTCCCTCTCTCTCTCTCTGTCTGCCTCTCTGGCTATTTGTGATCTCTCACTGTCAAACAAACAAACAAACAAACAAATAAAATCTTTTAAAAACCAGCAAAATTAATAAAAAGAAAAAAGAAGAAGAAGAAAGAGAGAGAAAGGGCAGGGCCAGGGGCCAAGGGGGATAGGGAGAGGGAGAGGGAGAGAAAATCTGATGCAGACTCTGCACTGACTGTGGAGCTCCACTCGAAGCTCAACCTCATGACCGACCACTAGATCACGACTTGAGCTGAAACCAAGGGTTGGACACTTAACCAACTGTGCCACCCAGGTGCCCCTCAAAATTTTCTTTTAAAGTCCCTGAATTTTGCATAATAATATAAAATAAGAAAACAAAACCAAATCAAAGATTGCCACACACCCACAATTTGAACTTGCATATGAATTTAAGTGGAAAATGAGTGGAATTATTTTGTTGCACAAGCCAGATAACTATTGCTTTCATGCAACCAAGACTCTCTGTTATCCTTCATGATATCAAAAGAAAAATATAAATGAAGGAGTGTCAAGTTACGATTAGGTTTAAATGAGAAATTGCTTGTCTACCTAGATCTTTTAATATAAGATTGGGTCTCTTTAGTGTGACATTATTTTATATTAAGTTTCCCCCCTAATTAATACCTTGCTGCTTGTAGACATAGTGGCAGTTGTGGTATGTGTTTTATATACCACAGTGTATTTCTATTTTCAGTTTATTCCTTGACTCTCCAAATGTTAAAACAAATTTAAAGTAGGAGTTAACAAACCTTATTACTCATATGTTTTCAGAGTGATTCATGCTCACCTTTAGTTCTTGGCATTCTCTCTCAGGATTCATTGTGTTTACAAGTGTGGTTGAATAGCCAGGACAGCATTCCGGTATGTATAAAACACAATACTTACATTATTGTAAATATCACATCGTACCGTGATTATTTATTTATGAGTCTCTCTCTCCAACAGCATCCTCAAATTGTGAGCCTTTCTTGGAAAGGGAATGTTTCTCATTTAGTTTCATGTGTGGCAGATCTCATATGCTCAGTGACATTTTGTTGAATTTTAAGACTGAATATTTCTTGAGTGGTATATATGTATTTAAAAAAAAGCTTTTATTTAAGTGGGGATGTTGGAGAGTATATGCAATTTTATTCTTTATCTGTCATTTTATGGAGTCTAAATAACTAGTGGATATGCCTAAATATATTGCTTTACTAATTAAGCTTGTTTTTCTTATTATTTTCAGTTTTATTTTGTCTTTGTTCTATAACAGGGTAAAGCATATATTCTAGGAAGCAATAAAAATTTAGATATTGGGCTTAATATTTAAATCTAAGGTACATTAAGTGATACCTTGGCTTCCTGAAAGAGTGAATATGCTCAGTTTATTCCTAGGTAGTATCTTACAATAAAAATATGGCTGAGTGAGTTTCCTGTTACGTTGTAGTGGATATATCATGTGAAATTGATATTCAAAGACTTATCTAAGAAGGCTAGCATTTTATGAAGTGTTCTGTTAGTAATGAAATGTTACTTTCCAAAGATACAAATAACTTTTTCATGTCCTTCAATCTTGGAAGTTATCAGAAGAAATTTAATGGCATGCAGACTATGCTAGAATTTTGGTTTTATTTATTGATACTCCATCTATATGCATAAATGAGATGTAATCATGTACCAAAGTACATTTATCTACGGTTTCATGTCTAGGAATAGGTAAGAAACCCACTTTTAAATGAAAACCATTTGTTTTATCTTCTTTTCTTGCCTAAAGCCAACAATTGATTGACTGCTATAATATGAATTTAGAGGTAACTAAAATCCCAATATTGTTGAAACTACACTACTTTATAACCTATCAGTTCTTAGTGATGCACATAAAAGCCAAATACGTTTTCAATTGCTCAGTGTATTGTGAAAAGTCTAATGGGCCTTTTTTTTTTTCTTCTTACAAATTCTCCGTGGGCTTTGAGTTGCATCTTAAGGGCTGTGTTGTAGTTTTACAATTAATCTGTCGTAGTGAAGAGTACACACTGATGTTTTGTTGAGGTTGCTTCCTTTTATTCCATATTCCTCCAGTATGTATTTACCAACAGCAGTTTGTAGTAGCATTGGATTAGAAGAGGACAAAGCTTTAATTTTGAGCCTATTTTAGAATTCCCTGTGTGATTTTTGTTGCTATCGCTTCTCCTGGAATGTTGTGGTGAGAAAGCTTCTAAATTCTTAGTTTATAATCACAGTTGTCTGTGTCTCTTTCATTCTGCGGAAACTCCGCCATGACGGAAGTTTTTGTTTTGTTTTGTATGTGTGTTTGTTTCGACTAACAGAGATGATTTTTTTCTATGCTCTTAGCTTCCTTGAGATGGCAGTATAAGCTGTTTACTCTGGAATAAACTGCCTTTTTTTCAAGAACAGCTACAGCTTTATTTAACACTAATAACACACTGCATTGTCTCAGTTTTAAAAGTTCAAAATCTTATAAAAGCTAATTATATACTAAATATTACTCTGGGTGTTATTCTGCTTTAGAGTATATCATTCAAATAAAATAGTAATCATTCATGTACATTTTAAAGAGTATTAATTTTCATTTTGTGATTTTTTATTCATTTTTAGGTTATTATTTTAAAAATCTCACAATATTCTATAAGATAATAAGAAATATCTAGGTCATGTATTTATTTATACTAAACTGATTCTTGGAGACTTGTGGAGGGGAAGAATTGTAGTTAGTGAACTACAATATTCATGATCATTAACATCAATATTATGTAGGAGGAAGACAGTAAAAAAATTTTAAGAGCTTAGAAAATTAAGATCTTTCAGCTGTGTGAACGATGAATATAGCAACTTTTTAAAAATTATTTTTTCACTGTTAAATATGTCCTGAGATTTAACATTTATAAAGGGAATAGATCTTCTTAGGATCAAGGAATTAAGTACATAGTAATTTATTCCACGGTTGTAGAAAGAATAATGTGAGAAACTGAAGTGTAATATTTCTTCTTTCTTTGGGAACAGAAAGCAAATGATTCATTATTTGTCCTCATGGAGAGGTAATAATAATGATAACCATAGGAGGAAAACATTGCCTATAAGGCCTTAAGACAAGTGCTTTCTGTATATTGCTTCATCTAAGCCTTTCCAAAGTACATGACACTATTCCCATTGCCAGGAATTAGATTTTAAGAGACTGATATCCCTGGAAGATCAGAAATGGAACAGGATGCATTAGCCAGCCAAGGAGACTCCAGAGTCTGAGATGTTAACTCTACAGAGATGGATTTTTGTATTAGAGGAAACAATGACTTTGACACTTCTCTCTCCCCTTCTACCTCAGCATGTCTGCTTTCTCCTTTTCTCTTTTTTCTTACAAATAAATCTTTACTATTGATGGTATGCTAACTGCAGCTTCCTGTACTAATCTGAAAGTTGAGAAAAGATAAAGCTGTGGTCCCATGGACTCCACAGGACAAAATATATCTGCATTTCTTTCCCTGTAAAATCATTAGTAACAAAACTGATCACATTTTTCAGTAAGTTGGGATATTTAATAAAGTTTTATGAGAATTTTCCAATGGCCAATATGAATTTAATTCACAAATTAAATCTGAAGTTATTTCATGGCGGCCTATTTTTAGTATAGAGCCCCCCCCTTTATTAGAAACATGTTGCTTTTACAGATTCCTATTCAGTAGTGTTTGGAGCCATGTGAGAGCTTAAAGCAGTTTTCTTAAGGTGATTTTTAATTGTTCAATAAATACCATTAGCCAAAACAATTTCAATTGAAGAGTACTATAAAATTCATAGGATGCTTAATTTAAATCAGAGTGACTCTCTTGTTTTTCATGTATCTGGATATCCCCATCAGTGGTTTAATAGAAGTGTGTCTGTCCCTTTGAGTAGAGGAAATATCTACCTGGATCACATCGGAAAAGGTCTAGGATGAGGCAGATGTTCTATGCCTTGATCCCTTTGTCATTTGTTCAGGTTTATAAAGACCCAGGAGTTACATGGGCATTGGTCTAGATTATATTCTATTTATAGTTGGGTTATTTCATGATCTTTTGCATGAATAAAGAAACGTGAACATATGGGGTAAGGGCTGATTTTGTTGTTACCTGTTTCTTTCATCCCCTTCAAGAGTGAAAAAGTAGGTTTGGCTTGTAAGAAAAACAATTTCCTTGGATTTATTTGGTAGATTAAAAACTACTGTGCAGTGTTATTAGATGATATTGTTAAGCTTAAGCTTTTATTTGAAATAATATATAGGTAAAATGATATCTTTTTTTGTTTAAAAGGTACTTCATTTACAAGGGCACATATTGCTAAAAATAAACACTAAAACGCTGTTTTTCATAGATATTAAAGTCTATGGTAGTCTTGCTGTCTACCCAGTAGATGCTGCCAAAATTATGAGTCTTAGCAAAGAATGCAAATTGGATCATTAACATTGGAAGTAAAAATGAAGAAATTGATTGGAATGAATTATGTTAGCTTTAATGAATGCTTGGCAAAAATGGATTCTGCTTACTAATCTAAATGGCCTTCCTAAATGAGCAAGCAACTTTCTATTCTTAAGACATATATAAAAATACATAAGGAATAAAGAATAAAGAAATGAAGTAAAATAAAATTAAATGCAAGGAAATATAATGGTGAGACCAAATTTGCAAGAACATGTATAGGCCTGGATAACACTATATTTCTTTATTCTTTTCTTAGTATTACAGAACATAAGTTATTTATTTATTTCTTAATTATTTTTAACAGGGCATATTTATTAAATAAGTCAAAAAAGTTAAACGTGTAACTTTTGGTTTTGGCTCAGGTCATGATCTCAGGGTCCTGGGGTTGAGTCCCAGGTCCGGCTCCACATTGGGAGTGGAGCCTGCTTGAAATTCTCTCCCTTTGCCCCTCCCCACCCCACTCTCAAATAAATAAATAAATAAAATGTGAGTCCTTTTTGCTATGTGTTTTTACATGCATTGTGCCACTTGATCTTTACATGTGAAGTAATATTTTAAATTCCCATCTTGTGTATTATTAAATAGAAATTCAGAGAGTATACTCTGTAACTGGTATTTTAAAAGCTACCTCTAAGCTAATAAGAGATACTTACCTTATTTCACGTGAGATCGATGAGGATATTGCTGATGTTCTCACCAGTTTTTTATCTTTCAGACTCTATGCTCTGGTTTTAAATTTAAAGGCTTTTTTTTTAAATTTTGAAATATTAGCAAAAATATGGAGTCCAAGCTAATAGCCTATTCCTGTTGTTCACTGACAGTTGCTTTGACTTTTTTGGCATTGTTATAAAGAATATATCTTACCAGGTTGTGCATTTTGTTGGATGATGATAGAAAGTCCTTTGTGCCTGTTTACCAACTGTGACATAAAACTTTAAAAAGTGGGAAAAATGAATAGGTATTCCTGGGTTTCAAATTCTAAGTCAATATATTCTGAAGGATTTTTCTGTCACACTTCCTGTGAGGACACTGCTGTCAACTCATAGGAATCTGAACTTGGACTTTGACCTAGTTAGCTGATAATTGATGATAGGTGTGTACCAATTTATCCCAGACCTTTGCACAGGTCTCCAGGTACAGCCTAGGTCCTTGAAATAGGCTGACACTTAACAGTACATGTGGGGATTGAATATCAGTTCTGCCCATTAATTAACATTTAATCACAAATTATGATTAATTAATAGCATGAATAATATTCAATTTGTAAGATATCTAACCTACTTAAAAATGAAGACTTTAAAATATAAAATATTTGATTTAATTATAATTAGTTAATTGTATTAAAAATGCAGTAAGAAGTCTAACCTACAAAAAATTAAGATTTTTAATCTACTAGTTCTATGAGGTGTGCATTCATAGTGCATATTTTAATTTTATAAGAATTTTTCTGGGTAAGGAAACTAATACAAAAAGGATGTGCTTATAAGGATGATTAAATGAGCAGAGAGGTTGTTGGAAGAACATCAAGGAGAGAAAGTAACTCTGGTTGAGATGAAGGAAAATAAAGGAAAATGATAGTGACTTCAATCAAAGAAGAATCAAAAGAAGCCCTAGTGGCCAGGGCTTCTGAAAATCTGCTGCTTTTTGAAACTACTGTGGAGTTGGTTACAAAGGGCCCATTCTGCTCCATCACCAGAGGTCCCTGGAGGTTAAGAAGTGGAGCGACAAAGCTGGAAAAATTCTTGAATAATTCACAGGATCAACCATGCATTGGAATCTTGAGAATGGCAGCGAATGGCCCCCAAGTTTCCCATTGCTACTCAGGAGAAGCAACAGATGATAATGTTTGCAGAAAAGACAGTTGGACACTTATGATTGGAATTGGATAGGCAAAAGCTGCTCATGTACTATTTAATGTGGATTATACTGTATAGTATATTCTACTAACTTAACCTCCTACCATCATTTTTTGTAAGATTACTTGTCTTTTGTTTCACATATCCCTTTCTCTGCTGGAGGTTCACTATTGATGGGCATTGCTAAATAGCAAGAACCACCTATAAAAAAAAAGATCTGCTGGAAATTTTTGAAAGATGACGTTGGTTATGATGCTACGTCCATTTTCAGCAATATAGGTTTGGGTAAATCCAAAATTGACCAGCTGATCTACATTTCTGTGTGTGTGTGTGTGTGTGTGTGTGTGTGTGTGTATCTTTCTGTGGCTCTCCTTTTAACCACTTTTGGCATGAGGAATTAAAAATAAAATGAGCTATTAAACCAAAATATAGTTAGAAAATGTCACTCTGATATTCTTACTCTTACTGTGCTTGTACGGCTGAAGTTTAACTCTGTTTAATGGATTAGGAAGCTTTAATGACACCATTAAGTCTCTGAGAATTTTATCTAGAGATATTTAGGAATTAACACCTATCACCTCAAGGACACTCTTCTGTGACAATCAATAAAGACACTCAACTTCCAGAAATTCTTTTTTAGTAGATGAGGTAAAAATAACTGCATAGATAAAACACTCTCCCCTATTCAAATACAATATCGTAAAGCTTTAAACATTTGAAAAACAACTGGCCATACAGTTTTATTTATCTGTTTATTTTTTGGCACATGGATATTTTCTTTCATTATTCTTGTAGAGCAAAATCCTGTAGTGATCATCCACATTTGTAGAGAAAATTATATCCTTTCCCCTGAACATTACAATTGCTGTTAAAAAAAATCGGCTTTCGGGGTGGGAGGGTAGGGATAGGGTGGATGGGTTATGGACATTGGGGAGGGTTTGTGCTTTGGTGAATGCTGTGAAAGATGTAAGCCTGATGATTCACAGACCTGTACCCCTTGGGCAAATAATAAAAATAAAATTAAAAAAAAAATCGGCTTTAACCAATAGAAAGAGTGCATATGAATTTATGTTTTCTATGATTATATATGCCTTCATGCTCTTTGTTCCATTACTTTGTCTAGGTATTGAAGTGTACAGTACAAATTAAAAGGGAATGAAAATGTTTTATGTAAAATGATTGCTAAAAAAAGAAAATATAGCAGAAATACAATGTTTGGAATTATAGGAGGTGACACTATAAAATGGCCAGATATAGTGGGACCACCAAAATTATAGCGACCAAAAGTTTAATCCCAGCTCTGTCATTTATTAACTCTGAAACTGGAAGAGTTACGTAGCCTCTCAGCCTCTCTTCTCATCTGCTTCTGTGGAAGGGTGAAATTGAACACCAGTACACGTGAGAATTTCTTTGGCAAAAGTAGATCCTTAAAACACGTTGACTGCTCAATGAAATGGCTCATGTGCTACAGTAAGGATCAACTAAGAGCATGTAAAATTTTAGGGAGAGGAGTATGAGTAATTAAAATCATACCCAAACAAATTTAGAATTAAAATAATATGCACTTTAAAAGAGGAAATATGCAGTAGAATGTATAAAGAATTTTCACCATGACCATCATCAGCATTGTTATCATTAGACATTGTTTTAGATCACCATAGATTTGTAAAATAAATGCAATTTAAAAAAATTGTTGTTATAAAATTGGCTACTACCCAGAAATACCATCAGGTTAAAGAAGTGTATTTTTTAATATAATTCTGAAATCACTATATGGAATATTTGGAAATGGTTTTTGGAGATTGGCCAATGAGTCACTAAGGAGTTACAGAAATAATTAGCTTTATTAAATACCTTATTTTGTTTTCTGGAATATGCTGTATGTTTATTTAGTTTGCAGGTGGTTTTAATTTGTGGTGGTTTAAATAAAAAGAACTAAATGTTCAATTATACAAACAAATAAGAAGTAGTATATCTGAAAGAATTTTGTGGATTTTCCCCATAGAAATAAATATGGTCTAGAAGTTTTAAGATTCTAAATATCAAATTTATCAAGATAGTTACAGAATATCTAAGATGTGTTTATGATATTTGGATATATTTGGAAGATAATTATTGATTTCTGTCAGGCTGTGCTTTGCCTATCAAAAGGTTGGATTTTTTTGAAAAGAAGTATAGACATTGATTCTGGAGTCTGTGAACATAAATAGGTCTGAAATTATCAAAGCTCATTGCTTTTTGTGATGCATCTTGCATGTTGATTATTTAGAAGTCTTGTTGGAAGTGGAATCAAAATGAGGAACTGTATTTCTACTTTGGTAAAATTATGTCCTAATTAAGCTTCGGGATAAAGAAAAGTATAGAATATATCATTCATTTTATTTTTTAAATAAAATAACAATTTATTTTTAAAAGAAATACTCCATATGGCATATGCAATTTGAAGAAAATATTCAATTTGAGAAATACAGTGAAAAATATACCCATACGAATTAAAAATATATACATGGTTTATAATATTCATATTAATTTATTCCATTACATTTTCTAGATTGACATCATAAGAACAGCAAATGTGCAGCTATTAGAGATTCTGAAAATTATTCTGATCCTTCAAAATAATATTTAATCACTGTATGTAGATGAAAATTTGAAATGGCTGATATCTTTTGAATGGACTTCATATTTCTAAGCTTATACTCTTAAAGAAATGATGCCTTGCTTTAGAGTGTTTGTGTGTGTGTGTGTGTGTGTGTGTGTGTGTGTGTATTTCTCCATTTACAGAGGACAGTATTTGAAGAATTATTTTATTTCTAGACAGTCCCAGGTTTTCTGCCACCTTTGTCTTGATTTAAAATTACCTCAATTTCATAGTTCATTATCAGGTCTACTGTCTTACTGCTACCTTATAAAAAACAATTGAAACATATATTAATGAGATGAGAATATTTTTACTAATTTATGAAAATGGTAATAAATATATTTTTTAAAGATTTTATTTATTTATTTGACAGAGAGAGAGAGAGAGATCACAAGTAGGCAGAGAGGCAGGCAGAGAGAGAGGAGGAAGCAGGCTCCCTGCCGAGCAGAGAGCCCGATGTGGGCCTTGATCCCAGGACCCTGAGATCATGACCTGAGCCGAAGGCAGAGGCTTTAAACCGCTGAGCCACCCAGGCACCCAATGGTAATAAATATTTTTCCCTAGCTTTCCTACTAAGTCTTTTAAAGCAGTAGACATTCAAAAAGCTGTGCAGTATCTTTTCGGCTTGGTATGTTCTCGCAAAAATACTAAATGTTCATGTTGATGATAATAAGGCTATCCCAAGCCTTGGCAGTGGTCTAGGTTTGTGTCCAAGTGGTATGGTGGTGCTGCTTTTATGTTTATTTTTTTAAACTCTACAATGATAAGAATGAAAAATTAGTGGCCATATTTTAGAGACAGCAGTATAGTAGGTTTTTGGTACCAATGTGTGTGTATACACAAACATATATAAGTATATATATATATTACATATATTTACCTCTCTGCCTCTATACGTGTATGTTTATTTATCTATAGAGAGATTTTTCCACAATATTCGATTTTTAAAATATATTCTTTTTTATGATTTAACACCAAGAAGATTACCATTCCATATGAAATGGAAAACAGATAAAATATAACCTCAGTGTCCATGGGCATCATTGCCATTCTTTCATATGATTACTCACTCAGTATTAAATTAACTCACCACTAATTGCACTGGGAAAATTTTTTTTAAAGATTTCATTTATTTATTTGACAGAGAGAGATCACAAGTAGGCAGAGAGGCAGGCAGAGAGAGAGTGGAAAGCCGGCTCCCTGCTGAGCAGGGAGCCCAATGCGGGACTCGATCCCAGGACCCTGAGATCCTGACATGAGCTGAAGGCAGAGGCTTTAACCCACTGAGCCACCCAGGTGCCTGCACTAGGAAATTTTTTTTGAAATATTTAAACTATTTAAATTTTGAGAGGGTAAATTATTCCTGTGCCATGGAAATATATCTTTTTTTTTAATTTTATTTTTATTCTTTGCCCAAAGGGTACAGGTCTGTGAATCATCAGGCTTACATCTTTCACAGCACTCACCATAGCAATATATCTTTATTCAGTAACTGATTGGCTTAAGGTAAAATTTGATATTACTGCTGCACAGATAATTGTTAATGTGGCATTTACAGGAGTTTTGATAAACAAACTACAAATCAGGATAGTTTGAATTTTATTACCTTATTGTCTTATGTAATTATGTTACTGATGAAAACAGTATGTTAGAAAATGGCCACCAAAGATAATAACACAATATTTTCTTCTGTCTTTATTCAAAAAGTTATAGAGCTATCATAAGTTCTTGGATCTGGCTCAAGATATTTCTTGCTCAAATTTAGATGGAAGAGAAAACAAACCATCTCTAGTAACAGCAAAGAAAATTGGCCAGATGGACATCCATCTCTACACCTGGATCACCACAATGTGTGCCTAGAACAATAAAAATGCATGACTGATGACATTTGCACAATATGAAGTTATAATTACATGGGGGATTCTTAGGGTGTTTTATTTTACTCTGAGCAATAGCTGCCAGGACTTCAACTCCATGTGAATTATCTAGAAATACTTTTGAAATTAAGAAAAAATAAAAGTAAATGAAGCATTCTTTTTTTTTAAGATTTTATTTATTTATTTATTTGACAGAGAGAGATTACAAGTAGGCGGGGAGGCAGGCAGAGAAAGAGGAGGAAGCAGGCTCCCTGCTGAGCAGAGAGCCTGATGCGGGCCTGGATCCCAGGACCCTGAGATCGTGACCTGAGCTGAAGGCAGAGGCTTTAACCCACTGAGCCACCCAGGCGCCCTAAATGAAGCATTCTGACAAAGAAAAAAATCTCAAAGAAAATATCAGACATCTATTGTCTATTTTTATTCTGAACACAAAAAAGTAATGCATATAATGAAATATCTGTATCGAAATCATGATAAGCACTGTAAAAAAAAGGAAAAATAAAAAACTTCTATGCATGCAGATAAAAACCAATAATCTTCAATGTAGGAAAATTTATCCTTTTTTTTTTTTTTTGCTTACCCAATTTAAAATTTTCCTTGCATTAGCATTTTAATGAGGGGGCAATTCCTATTAGAAACCAATCAGCCATAGTGTCACTTGGCACTCCATGAAGGAGCACATGAAATAAACTCATCCAGTCAGCTGCACCATTGCATGACTTTGATTCTTCAGCCCATGGCACAAAGAACAGAGCAATCACTCAGTGTAGTGGTGGTGGAATCAATGAGTTGAGTGTACCACACCTGCTACACCTGATACTGCTCCTCGGTTTTTCCTTACTGATATTCAGTGCTGCCTTGGCACTGACTTGGTGTTTAGCTGGCTCTCAAGTCTTCAGCCAATTGCAAGAGCTGGGTTATGTCTCTAATACACTCCCCCAAATTTCCCTTTTAAAACTTAGCTAGGTTTCGGAGCACCTGGGTGGCACAGTCAGTTAAACATCTGTCTTCAGCTGAGATTGTGATCTCAGGGTCCTGGGATCGAGCCCCACCATCTCTGCTCAGCATGGAGTCTGCTTTTCCTTCTCCCTCTGTTCTTGTGTTCTCACTCTCAAATAAATAAAATCTTAAAATAAAATAAAACTTTGGGTTTGGGTTGCCTGGGTGACTCAGTTGAGCATCCAACTCTTGCTTTCCACTCGGGTCATGATGTCATACATTGCCCCTTGTTGGTCTCCATGCTCAGTCTCAGTGGGGAGTCTGTTTGAAGATCTCTCCCTCTGCCCCTCCCCCCCTCTCCTGCCTCTCTCTCTCTCTCTCTCTCCAAAATAAATCTTTAGAGTTTAGATAGGTTCTATTTCTGCTGTTTGCAACCAATTACACTAATTGATGACTTTTTACTTATTACCTAATGACATTGTTTGATTTTCCTCTGTTATTTTCATGGGACAATATATGTGAATGCTTGGTTATCTAAAGAATCTCTAAAATAACTGAGAAACTTTTTCTATTTATCTGCATGTGTATACCATCTTCAGATTACAGTTTGTTTTTAAATCTAAAATGAAATATATCCTATTAACAAGTTTCTAAGTGGACACTACAGTATTGTTAACTATTTATGCATTGTTGTATGGGAGATCTCTAGAACTTTTTCATTTTTCATGACTGAAACTCCTTACCCATTGGATAGTAACTCCCTATGCCTTCCTCTCCCCAGCCCCTTGTTTTGCTTTCTGCTTCTGTGAGTGTCTGCTCTCTGCTTCTGACTCCTTTAATGACCTTGTAAAAAGGAGAATCCTGTAGTATGTGTTCTTCAGTGACTAGCTTATTTGACTTAGCATAGTCTGCAAGATTTTTTTCTATTGTAGCATAAGACAGAATTTTCCTTAACGACAGATGTTGGCGAGGTTGCGGAGAAAGGGGAACCCTCCTACACTGTTGGTGGGAATGCAAGCTGGTGCAACCACTCTGGAAAACAGTATGGAGATTCCTCAAAAAGTTGAAAATGGAGCTACCCTATGACCCAGCAATTGCACTACTGGGTATTTATCCTAAAGACACAAAGGTAGTGATCCTCAGGGGCACATGCACCTGAATGTTTATAGTAGCAATGTCCACAATAGCCAAACTATGGAAAGAACCTAGATGTCCATCAACAGATGAATGGATAAAGAAGATGTGGTATATATATATACAATGGAATACTATGCAGCTATCAAAAGAAACGAAATCTTGCCATTTGCAACGACATGGATGGAACTGGAGGGTATTATGCTGAGCGAAATAAGTCAATCAGAGAAAGACAATTATCATATGATCTCTCTGATATGAGGAACTTGAGGGGCAGGGTGGGGGGTCGTGGGGGGTAGGGAGGGAAAAATAATGAAACAAGATGGGATGGGGAAGGAGACAAACCATAAGAGACTCCTAATCTCACAAAACAAACTGAGGGTTACTGGGGGGTGGGAGGGTAGGGATAGGGTGGATGGGTTATGGACATTGGGGAGGGTTTGTGCTTTGGTGAATGCTGTGAGAGATGTAAGCCTGATGATTCACAGACCTGTACCCCTTGGGCAAAGAATAAAAATAAAATAAAAAAAATTAAATAGCATTTTAAGTAACCATAAAAAAAAAGACAGAATTTTCCCTTTATTTAAGGCTGAATTATATTCCATTGTACATATACCATATTTTCTTATCATTCATCATCAATGGACATTTAAATTGTTCTCCCTCTTGGCTATGATAAATAATGCTACAATGAACATGGGTGTGCAGATACCTCTTTGAGATAGTTTTCAATTCTTTTTGATAAATTGGATATGGGTATTGGATAAATACCCGGAAGTGGGATTTCTGCATCATATGGTAGTTCTATTTTTAATTTTTTTATGTTTTCCATAGCGGCTGCACCATTTATATTCCCACCAATAGTGCACAAGGGTTATAATTTCTTCACATACTAAAATTTGTTATTTTCTGCTTCTTTAAAGTTCTCTGCATTTAAAATCATGTCATCTGTGAACAGAGATACTTTTATTTCTTCCATTTCATTTTGGATTCCTCTTATTTATTTTGGTTGCCTTATTGCTCTGGTTAGGACTGTCAATACTATATTAAGTAGAAATGGTGAGTATGGGTATTTTTGCTTTATCTTTGATACTAGACGATAAGGTTTCAGTTTTCCCTGTTGAGTATGATGTTAGCTGTGGGCTTGTCATAAAGGCCCTTACTATATTGAGGGAATGTTGGAGTCCTTTTATTCCTAATTTGTCATATATGGTCTCTATTATATTGAGGTTCTTCTACTCCTAATTTGTTGAGTATTTTATCATGAAGGGATGTTGAATTTTGTTGAATGTTTTTTTCTGTATCTCTTGACATGAGCATGTGATTTTTATCTTTCATTCTTTCAAAGTGGTGTATCACATTGATCGATATTTCTTTGTTAAAATATCCTTGTGTACCAGAAATAAATCCCACTTGGTCATCATGTGTGATCTATTTAATGTGTTGTAGAATTCCATTTGTTGGTGTTTTGTTGAGGACTTTTGTGTTTCTATTCATCAAGATTATTGTCCTATAGTTTTATTCTCTTGTTGAGTCTTTGGCTGGCTTTGATGTCACAGTAATTCCGGCCTCATAAAATGAGTTTGGAATTGTCAGTTTTTTGGAGGAGTTTGAAAAGGATTAGTATTAATTCTTCTAAATATTTGGTAAAATTCACCAGTGAAGCTATCTGTTCCGGAGCTTTTCTTTGTTGCAAGGGTTTTTGATCACCTTGATCTGATGCAATCTCCTTTCTAGTTATGGGTCTGTTGAGATTTTCCATCTTTTCATGATTTAGCTTTGGTTAAGTTTTATGTTTCTAGAAATATATCCAAAGCCAGGCCTTTCTATTCTGTCATCTTGCTGACCAGACGTCATTAATTTCTAAATGTAGCATGGTGGGGAATATAATCTCATACAGCATTAGCTGTAAACATAAAAGTTATAATAGTATTTGAAACTAGAGTTCGTTATTTATCACTGTATAAAAAATTACCCCAAAACCCAGTGACTTAAGATAACAATGTTTGTTATCCCTTATCCCATAGTTTCTGTGGGTTGGGAATCTGGGCATGGTTTAGTTGGGTCCTTTAGCTCTGGTTTTCTCACAACACTATAATCTAGGTGTCCGCTGGGGCCACAGTCATTTCAAGGCCCTTCTGGGCGAGGATATGTTTCCGAACACCCTTATGTGGCTGTCCCTTACATTCAGTCATGGGCTATCATATTAAGATCCAAGTCCCTCTTTGGCTGTTGACTGGAGGCTGCCCTCAGTTCCTTGTCTTGTGAGCATCTCCATGTGGCAGCTCACATAATAGCAGCTGGTTTCATCAATACAACCAAGGGAGAGATCAAGGGAATGCGAAAGACAGACAGAAATCACAATATTTAGTAACCTAAACCCAGAAGTGGCATCCCACTATTTTTACCATATTCTGTTTATTAAAAGTAGGTTACCAGATCAAATCCATACTCAAGAGAAAATCATGCGGTGGTATGAGTAACAGAATTATATGATACATCCACTGTGTTGTTGAAAAGTTTGTATGAAATTTGATAAATTGATTATATACCATGAGACTTAGACTGTTCATTTGCAAAATGAAGGTAATGATTCCTACCTTGTAAGGGTGTATAATGTATGTGAGAAGGCTTTTAGTGTGTAAAGTACTATAGAGATGACTGATGGATATTACTAATATGCTCTATACTCAGGTACTGAGTTTCATGGTTGAGTAGAATATTTGACTATCTCACACTCAGAATTTGAGAAATAAATTATCTGTCAAATGTGGAAGAGTGAAATAAAAAATACGAACTAAAACATTTTTTAAATTGGAAAAAATATACTGTTTAGTCAGCCACTATATGGGTAAACATGTGATGTATGTGTGTACCTGCACATAGTTCTGTTTAACTAGTATAGTAAGTATAGTATAGTAGTATAGTAAGTAAGGGGCAATGATGAAAGATAAGGTCAGAAATGTATTTTGGGCTCTGAATATCTGGCCAAGTCGTCTGGACTTTTTCAGTAAACCTATGGGGAACTTTAAAGATTTCTGAGCAAAGGAGAAACTATCTTAATTTAGACAGATTTATTGTATTTTTTGTATTAATCATAAACCTATGTTTCAGGCATTGTCTACAGCTTCCATTTTTGGAAGAATTTTATTTTCATATATTACTGTTTGACTGGGAGTGCTGTAGAATAAGACTGTGTCTGGGAAACATTATTACATAATCTGTATTTAGCTTTGATAGGCAAACTACGGAAATATGAGTTGGAGCTAGATTGAAAGAGAAAAAAAAAAACCTCATCCAATGCTAAATATTACCTCTACCAAGTATGTATTATTTTCCAGGTACTATTTGAAGAACTTGGCAAGATTATCTCATTTTATCTTCATAATAGTCCTATAAGGTCTGTATTATTATCTTCTCCATTTTATAGATCAGAAACTTGAGATTTAGATAGGGTCAATACTTGGCTCATATCATAGAACTAATAAGTTGAGAAATCAGGATTTGAACCTAGTTGTGTGGCTCTGGAGCCCTACTACTAAAAGTACCATCTGCTACCCAGCAGCATCTGACCCCCATATCACTTGAGAGATCAATGAAAATGCAGAATGTCTGGCCTCTGCCCAAATCAACTCAGTCAAAGATCCACAGGCAACTTGTAGGCCAAAGGTTTGAGCAATTTTGAGCCCATGCCCTTGACTGTTTTACTATATGGTAGAATGAATGAAAAAGAGATAAAAATCACTTATAGCAACTTATTGTGTAGGGTAAAGATTTCCAAGGTTTTGTTATGAAGCTACTCCAAGAGATATTACTATCTCTTTGGACCCTGCAACTGAAACTATCTAAAATAGTAATAATGTGATTTTACTTACTAATCCTCCTCCGTCATACACTCATCTCATTTCTGACCTTTGATCTATTTAACTGAGGGCTGATGGGTATGAGAAGTGATGCATTATGACCCAGTCAGAACATAAGTGTGACAATGCCTTGAACTGTTAAATATTCAACCTACTTTCATGAAGTATGAGAACTAGAAGGATTATTAGAGCTCATTTAGCCTTGTCTGAAAATACCAATGAGGAAATTAAGGTTCCAAATGGAAAAAGTCACTAGTTAAAGTCATGGTTAAGTGGTAGTATCCTGTGGGGATATCTGAAATTGTAGCTTCGTCAGTACCCTTCTAAAAATTTCAAGGGAAGGATAAAGGTATAAAACAACTCCCTGGACAGGATTCAGACCGTTGGATTTAAGGAACATTTTTCTACAGTGCTGATTTTCTGGACTTGATATGATTTGCTTGGACTGGGAAGGAGCTGGACAACCAAATAGAATAATGATTTTAGGGGCGTGAAATAATTGAAATTGTCAGGACAGATATATCTATATATAAGTATATCATCCATTTATTCTTTTATTCATTTATTCACAAAAGAAATTTTTATTGAGTTCTTACAAATGATATGTAGTACAGTATTTGAATCTGAGATGTTTTTAGGGCAGCCAGAATGATGTGGGTATCAACTACGTAGTTATATTTATGAGTCTGAAGGCAGAAGGGGGCTGTGTCATTGCAACTGAACAACACTTGAAGCCTGGGTTATGGATGATATCATTCACGAATGTGTGATGATTTGTAGAATGAGAAGGCAAGCAGTCTGTGGCCTGGGAACTGACACCTGGGAAAGAGTAACATTTATGAAGAAAGCGAAAAGTGAGGATGCAAATAACTGGAAAAGAAGAATTCAGAAAGAAGGGAGAAAAACCAGCAGGGAGAAGTACTGCATGAGTCAATGATAATGAGAAAATTTAAGATGAAAGGCATAAATAACCATGTTGAGTGCTCCTTAAAAGGCAAATAATAAAAAGAATCAATATCACTTAAATTTTACAAAATAAATATGGTTACCATACACAGAATAATTTCTGAGGGGTTGGTAGAAGTGGAAGGAATGCCTGGGTGATCAAGAAGTGGAGAGAATATTTGTAAACTACATTTTGAAAATCAGAGAGGGGAGTGACTACAGTGAGACATTCCTGGAAAGAGGTTTTTAAAGAAAACCTGGTGAGATTAAGGACATTTGAACAAGTTCTGTGGTGAAAGAAAAATTCCATCGAAGAGCTGAAGATTTGTATGATGGCAGAATCCAAGCCAGGCTTTCTTTATACTTATGTTTCCACTTTGGATTAATAATGGATTTAGGTATATCCCTTGGAATTGGGACAAGGGATGCTTCCATGTGTAAGAGGTCATCAGTGAGTGTGGGGAACAGAATGGTAAGGAAGTGAAAGGAACATCAAACTGTGGAAATTGGAAGAGATTTCTTTCTTTAGTGAGCTGGCACCATGTCAGGTGATCTGAGAAACTTAGAAATTAGGCATCTAAGCCCTAAGGAGGAAGGAAATTCTGACACGTGGTATAGCATGGATGAGGCTCAGTGAAATAAGCCATTCACAAAAAGACAAATACCAAATGATTCCATTTTTATGAGTATCTGAAGTAGTCAAATTCACAAAAAGTGGAATGGTGGTTGTGGCTAGGGAGAGGGGAAAAATAGGGATATGTTTAATGGGTATGAAATTTCAGTTTTGAGAGAGAGAAAAGTTTGGGGGATTGGTTGAAAAACAATTTGACTATACTTAACACTACTGAATTATACACTTAAGAATGCTTAAGATGGTAAATTTTATGTTATTCGTGTCAACGCAATTTTAGAAAAGTTAAATGTGTACATGTCCACATCCATTGGAACCTGTTTAGAACACAGTATCCTTTTTCCCTTTTTTTTTTTTTCCAGTGGAAAGCTTTCTTTTCCATACGTTGGGAAGGAATATGAGATTTACCTTCTTGTGTATATAAAGAGACTAAATTAGTCATTGATACAACTAATATATGAAGTTATTTGCCATATCCATACACAATGTCTTACCGTTAGCAAACAATACAAGCAAATCCAACAAAATAGCATGCTTATATTATTTATTCCATCTGTACTGAAAAAGTTCAAATTAAAACAGTAAACAAATTTGGAACCTAGAAATGATCATGGATTGGAAGATTAGAAAGAATTATAAAATGATTTAAAAAATCTCGAGCTGATAAGGCTGCAGTTAGCTCTAATGTATCCTGTGACTGGAAAAGTAAGTCAATGCAACTGATTTGCCACTACTGGAAGATGATGTGCTAGTTATAATCTAGATCTCTTAAAGATCTATATCACTGACATTGTAAGTTCACTTTCACAATGTATCTAAAATAGTGAAAAAAATACATATATTTTTGGAAATATATATATTCTGGAAATACAGCAATTTGAGTGTTTCTCAAAGTGTTATAATAATATTTTAAAAATTGAACTTTATAAAACATGTAATAAGGGAATGGCTAAATCATAATAAAGCAATAGGTTACCATACAAACATCAAATACAACTTTCTAAAGTTGGTTAATGGTATTATAAAATCTCATGACACAATGTTGAATGAAAAATCTATCCACCCACCTGTCCAGCCCGCCAGCCAGCTAATTTAATTAATGACTATTATGTATGTAGTTCCATATATATACTAAAATGCAACTAAGATAATACAGCAAAATACTATGCTATTATTTTCCAAGCTGTGAGGCTATGTGTATTTTCCAAATTTCAGACAATGGGAATGTACTTCTTTGATAAATAGAAAAAAAAATCTTTATTTTAAAATGTTTTAAGAAGCAAGTAATTATATTGTGTGAAGGGAGTATTGACAATAGCTTCAGTTAAGATTTTTCTTCAGACATGTTTGTCTTCTGTTAATATACCTTTTATGGTTGCTGAGAATTTGATCGCAAATAAAAATATTAGTTGGAACACAAAGGATTTTATATAGCTTTATTTGGTCCCAAGCTGGACACATTAATGAAACAAGGAAGTCATAGTCATTAGCAATTATATTTTAAATGACTCAAACCATATTGTTACCAGTGAAAACAATGGACCCCTCATTCATATTTTATGGCATGCATGGAAAACTGTGGAGATAAAAGCTATTAACATTATTAACTTTATTTTTTTATTATTATTTATTTATTATTATTTTATTATTATTTGCCCGAGGGGTACAGGTCTGTAAATCATCAGGCTTACACCTTTCACAGCACTCACCATAGCACAAACCCTCCCCAATGTCCATAACCCATCCACCCTATCCCTACCCTCCCACCCCCCAGTAACCCTCAGTTTGTTTCGTGAGATTAAGAATCTCTTATGGTTTGTCTCCTTCCTGATCCCGTATTGTTTCATTTTTTTCCCTCCCTACCCCCCACAACCCCCCACCCTGCCCCTCAAATTCCTCATATCAGAGAGATCATATGATAATTGTCGTTTTCTGATTGACTTATCTTGCTTAGCATAATACCCTCTAGTTCCATCCGTGTTGTTGCAAATGGCAAGATTTCATTTCTTTTGATAGCTGCATAGTATTACATTGTATATATATATACATCTTTATCCATTCATCTGTTTATGGACATCTAGATTCTTTCCATAATTTGGCTCTTGTGGACATTGCTGCTGTAAACATTCGGGTGCATGTGCCCCCGAGGATCACTAACTTTGTATCTTTAGGGTAACCCAGTAGTGCGATTGCTGGGTTGTACGGTAGCTCTATTTTCAACTTTTTTAGGAACCTCCATACTGTTTTCCAGAGTGGCTGCACCAGCTTACATTATTAACTTTAATGGCAATGAATCTTCATCTTCTGAATGTCTGTGCCTTTAGTGAGAGAAAGAGGGAGCTCTTTTCAAACTGTGTTCATTTAGCAAATGGGCCATTAAATGGAGCTCATTGTATATGGAGACCAAATAAGACTGTGGCGTTAACAAACATCACCCTTGGGAAATTTTGTCTTTTGTCTGGAAAAAAAAAAACCTACTTATGTTGCAATGGCAGCAAGATTGACAGTGATGAATTGGAAAGTTTTTGGAGCATTCTTTAGCAACTAGAAGTTAATATAGAGCTATTGCTGACAAATGTTTCACTATTACTGCCAAAAAATAAATGTGTCAGTAACATGAGCTAGTAAGGAAGGTATTATTTCTTTGAAATTTTGTGCTTTTTAAAAATGTTGGACTAGGAGTCAGGAACATGTTCTCTAGTCCTGACCGTGAGAACAAATCCTCGTGTGACGCTGGGCAATTCACTTAAGTTGTCTTGCCCTGAGTTTAATAATCATTGTAAAGACTAAATAAAATAATAGTAGTTTTTGAGATGCTTTAGTATATCAAGGGAAATATATAAAATCAAAGTTATTGCTAGTGATAAAAACTTACCTATAATAATAATATTTAGGAAAATGAATCAGTTGAGAAGTATAGGACAAGTTAGGAAAGTTATATTCGTGTCAGAAAGAATGTAGTATTCTATCTCAACTTCCACATCTAAGTCTGTCTTTTTTTTAATTGTACTTTTTCTACCTAATAATGCTTATATAGAAAAAGTGGCTAGGATTATGTCTTCATCAGTAGATGATGTTTACTGAGTATCTATTAATATTTTGAGAAGGTTATCTGACGGTGTCAATATTGATAGACGGATTCAGAGGTGAGGAACCCCATGTGGGAGGCTCTTGACATAGTCTGTGAAGTAAAAAGGATCTGAATGTCCCTAGATAGCTTGCCATGAGAAATTCAATCAATATAAGTTTGTTGAAATGCCATGATGTGCAGGGCATTGAGCCAATGCTTGTTCTTACCCTTCTGGAGAAGGTCTTCAGTAGGAAAGAATAGTAAAATACTGGTTTCTCAGATGCTTTCAAGTAGAAAATCACTTAGCTACAGTATGTCTGCCTGTAGTTTATGTGGCTGATGTGGAATCTGGGGTTGCTTATTATGATTGGTAGGAAGAGACTGTACCTAGAAAGAGAGGTTTGCGGGTCAGAAGTAGATGAAGGCAGCAGAATCAAGGGGAGAATCAGAATAGTAGTTAGTGAAGTAAATGAGCTTTAGCAAGAAGCTGTGCTGTGCATCAGGTAGAGATTTAACCAGGGACTGAGTCGGATGGACCATTTTTCTGTAACTGAGAGGTGGAATACAAGCTGAGGTGGAGGAGACAGCTCGGGACTAAAGTTGTGGTGAAGTGAGGCATTAGGGGTCTTCTGTTTTTCTCCTGCCTGTGCCATCACATCCAGCCAGGGTCCTAACGACTTAAAGAAGCCACCCACCTGGACTGAGCATCATGTTTTGTCAGTGATCTCCTTTTTTTCAAGTTCACTAGGTAATGAACTTCATGAGCTTTTGCTGCCTCATTCCCCTTTTTTGCCTGGGTAAATCTGAAATTAATGAATCATATTGGCTTCTGATACCTTTCTCACCACAAGGGTATTTAAGTAAATGAGCAAGTGTGCTCCAAAACACTGAGCTATAACTGACATATGAAAGCAGAGGTTGCCCATGCTAGCAGAGTGCTGGGTATGAGTGTCTTTCATCTCACATGAGGTGGCCAGAGGCAGGGAGGTGGATTTTCTTGGGTCTTTTTGTTCTTTACGGGCTTACATGTGTGACATCTGCATTTACCCATAGGCTTTAGGCTTTCTAGAACTTAACAGTTGAATTGAGCATCTCTGGAATCTGGAGATGAGTGTTTAACTCCCTGTGTAACTTCAAAATATGTCACTCATAACTCTCTGTGAAAAATACAGATGACACAATTTCCCATCCTATATGTTGTCAATTTCCTCTTTCCCCTGCTAACCATCCAGAAAGAGGTGTGCTGCTGTGTCTTAGAAGCTCTTTCCCACTTCATGTACTGATACTCTTTACACTTGGTATGTTTTCCTGCTTTTTCTCTTGTTCCTGGCTAATTACAAACTTCCTATATATTAACTAATAATAACCATTTTATAAACATGATACACATGTGCTTACAAATTAATCCTTTGTAAATGATAAACTCTTTTGTAATCTTGGCATCTACTTCTGTCTCATTTTGACTGTCTCCTTTTTCCGCAGACCCTCATAGCTATTATCTTAGGCTGCTCAGGTTACCATAACAAAATACCATAGCCTCAGTGGCTTAAATAAATTTATTTTCTCATAATTCTGGAGGCTGGAAGTCCTAGATCAAGGTTCTGGCTAATATAAATCGATTTGTGAGGAGAGCTTTCTTCCTGGCTTGCAGACAGTGGTACCCTCTCCTGTTGTAGCTTTTCCTCAGTATAGGGGCGGGGGCTAGAGGTAGGTGGGAAGATAGAGACAGAAAAAGAGAGCACAAGAGAGCAAGAGGGAGCAGAAGTAAGCAAAAAACATGCTGGTGTCTCTTATAAGGACACTAATCCCATCAGAATAAGGACTCACGTTTATGACCTCGTTCAACCTTAAATACTTCCTTACTCCAAATATAGTACATTGGGGGTTGGGTCTTCAACATATGAATTTTTGGAAGCTGTAATATAGTCCATTGTATCTGGAAATACAAATAAGCACCTCATTCCCACTTGTAACCATAAGCCCCTGCTCCCAAGATTCTTTGTGATTTTATTCCTTTCTTCAACAGAGGTATATATGAGTGTCTTCTATGCATTAGACTTTGGAAACGTAGTCAATGTCCCTGCCCTCAAGGAGATTTCATTCTAGTGGAGAAGACATCAGAGAATAAATAGCCAGCATAATTCCAAGTGTTAATAATGCTATGAACAAATTAGGAAATGTGATGGGGAGTAACTGAGAAACTGAGCGGTGATTTTAAGAAAGGGGTTATTTCAGGGATGCCTGGGTGGCTCAGTTGATTAAGCATCCAACTCTTGATTTGGGCTCAGGTCATGATTTCAGGGTCATGAGATCAAGCCCCATGTTGGGCTCCATGCTCAGTGGGGAGTCTGCTTGGGATTCTCTCCTTATCTCTCCCTCTGCCCCTCCTCCTAGTCTCTAAATAAATACATACATATCTTTTTTTAAAAGGGTTATTTCACACTGGCTAGACAGGGAAGACCTTTCTGTAGAGGATACATATAAGCTGAGAATTGAAGGATACAAAGAAGCTACCTATGTGAAGATCCCCAAGGGTTTTAAGTATTCTAAAAAAAATATGAGAGCAAATGCAGTTGTTTTACAGTATAAATATTTTTTATATATTGAAGGAACTGAAAGCAGACCAGAGGGCCTGTAGCATGCAGACTATCAGGGGCCCAGATGATAGAGAGGTAGCCACGAGTCATATCATGTATCTCTTGAAAATCATTGCAAGGTATTCATATTTTATTCTAAATCAAATAGCAAGGCAGTTAAGGACTTCAAGGGAGGCATTACATAGTATGGCTTATGTTTGAAAAGATAGATTTTAGGAAAGAAGCAGGGGGACCAGTGAAGAGGCTACTGCCGTCCTCCAGGTGAGAAATCATGGAGACACAGATTCAAGGAGTGGTAGTGCAGAAGAAGTAATGGTAAGAATTTTCAAGATCCATTTTTAAATAAAATGGAAACATCAGTGGCACCTGGGTGACTCGGTCATTAAGCGTCTGCCTTTGGCTCAAGTCATGATCCTAGGGAACTGGGATTGAGCCCCATATCAGGCTCCCTGCTCAGTGGGAAGTCTGCTTCTCTCTCTCCCACTGCCCTCTGCTTGTTCCCTCTCTCACTGTGTCTCTCTCTGTCAAATAAATAAATAAACTCTTAAAAAAAAAAGAGAGAGACATCAAATTTCCTGGTCCCACAGTATAGTTCTGGTTTATAATAAGTCACCAAGAACCTAGAACCATCATGGCTATTAGGAGATTTATATTTCTTCCTAATTCTGTTTGCTGCTACTTAGACTCCATTCTGTGTTCTCACAGACATATCCCATCCTGTCTTTCCATTTCCCTTTTCATTTTATTGTAAGATAGGTTCTGCTTGCTCCCTTCTCCTTAGTTTCCTCCAGTCACAAAGCCCAGTAACACAGTCTACCTGTATGGTGTGAGCTCATGCGCATGCCCAGTTCTTTGGCTGTCTGGCTTTGTTCAGGCCAGTCCTTTGGTTCAGGATTGCTGTAGTACCCCCCACTGGGCAGCTCCCACTTGTTTTCTGCCTATAGGGACTAGCCAGACCACATTACCCTTCTGTGGGCACTCTCCACATACAGGCCACTTCTGCTAACTTCTCTTTTGTCCTTACACCTAGAATTCATGCCAAGTCGCGTGTTTTTCTCCTTTCTCATATCGTTCATGCAGCAATAAGATGACCATTAGCCTTGCACAAATCATCTGAAAACATAACAGAAGGTTCTTAGAATTTAGAAAGACTTGTAAAAGAAGTAGCACATATGATTGTATTTGAACTTAATGTGGTTTTTAATATCAGTGGGTTTATATGCATGTATTTTTTAATGGAAAATGTTTTATAGATTTCTTTATTGAGATAAATTTCATAAGTAGCCTGAAAAACTTAACATGGTATAATACTAGGTTGTACTTAGTATTTCTTTGTATCATGCACTATAATACAGGCTTCATTTATAGTGTGTCATGTCAACTACTATTGTAGTACTGTTGTTGTCCCTGTGTTATTGATGAGATCTCATAAGGTTAAGTGACATTTTCAGTGCCAGATAGCTGGCTAGTGACAGAGCCATAATTTAAATGAGGATCTGATTCTTAACTATATTATACCCCTGTTGCTCAATTTACATCCTTTATACAAACACCTGTGAAAATAAACTATTTTTTTTCATCATCTTTTTTTTAAACCGCTTGTTCTTATGTAATCCTGAGCACTGTAATTGGGGAATGATTGACAGACTGGAATAGGTTAAGGGGGAGAAAGTTTATTTCCAATAAATGTAAAATAGCTACAAAAATAATAGTACACATCAAATCCTTTCATTTTAATAGTTTTATAATAGTCGTGTTACATTTGATTTTTACCATTTAGACCAGAAATAATTGAATCAGGTAAATTAGTTTTTATTTCATTCAGAGTCTAATGAAATTGATTTTTTTACTTCTACTTGATTAGTTATAAATAAATATGAATAAAGATCACCCTTGTTACCAGAATTAAGGTTGAAAATCTCAAAATAAAATTTGGCAGTCGATTTACTAGTTCTAAAACAAACCATATGTTCATGAGGATGTAGGCATTAAATGCCCTACAGATACTTCATTAATTTTATATTAATCTGTATTCACTTTATGGTTATCCAAACTTTAATTGCTTTAGTGATTTTCCCCCTAATAAATGTAAGCAGTTTCACAGAATGTTAAAAATGTCAATAAGTGTTATATTTATGGGTTGTTCTCACTATAGCTAAGCATCATTTCACTCATAATTATCAAAACCAATAAGGTTGAATAGTAACAACATATTCAAACATAACACATATTTGTATTAACACTTTAGCTCATGGATTTATCAAAGTTTATCAGATAATTAGTTATTCTACACTGTATTAATCTTTAATTAGTTATTAAACTGTGATTTTATCGGGTAATAAAGATTTTTTTGTTAAATAGAAACTTTAAGGTATTTTATTTAAACCATGGATGTATTTGCTTCTTCAGGAACAATACAGCATATATCTAATTCATGATTTGCATTTGAAACAACACAAGATAAAAGAACATTATAATTATTGCATTAAGCAATATGATTAGTTTTTGTTATTAATTGAAATAGTGAAGTTTTGTGTAAGTTTAATATTTGTTATATTTTGCAAAAACTTGTATTAATGACATATAATCTTAGTAAAGTCAAAATAAAATGTATCAGAAGATACTAAAATGTATTTTTTTAATATTCAGGTATCTTAACTTAGGGATTTTAAAAAATCTATAATTTAAAAAACCTTGATAATGAATTTTGTAAATGTGAGAGTCTTGTTTCTCTCTTCACTATCTAGGAAAAATTTTCTTGTTAAGCAAATGGGATTAGGGAGAAAAAATGTTTCTTTGAAATTTATTAAAGCCCTAGGATAGGACATAATTTTTTTTTGGCTATTTTAAGCTGGAATTTACATTTGAAGTAGTATTCCTAACTTCTCTAATTTTGATTTTTCACTAAATCCAGCTGACCACTCCTGAACTAGTGTCAATGTGTGGAGTATAATTTTATCTAGAAATGTTCCCTTGTGTACTGTTGGATGTTCATGCAGTGCTTGTCTAAGTGCATGAACTTTGCATTGCAAGAAAGTGGCAGGTACTACTTTTAAAATTAATTAATTAATTAATTAATTAATTAATGAGAGAGAGAGAGCACAGGCAGGGGAGAGGCAGGCAGAGGGAGAAGCAGGCTCCAAGAAGCCTGATGCGGAACTCAATTCCGGGACCATGGGACCCTGAGCTGAAGGCAGACGCCTAACCAACTGAGACACCCAGGTGTCCCAGTAATACTTCTTTTTGTTGAACATGAGTTCTTACGTTCACCTAAAATGCTTCAAAGTACACATTTGACTATACTAATTAGTTAAAAACTAAGTTAAAAACTATATACTCTAGTGAGAAATGATGAATTCAGGCTACTTTGCCATCTCTGTGGGACTGAGTGGCTATTTTGTACAGTGTAGACCCTTGTTAATCAAAGTGCAGTCCACGGAGACGAAGCGTGGGCCTCACTTGGGATTTATTATAAATGCAGACTCTCAAGCCCTCCACCCCCAGATATGCTAAATGAAAATCTAAATTTTAACAAGATCCCAAGGTAATTTGTATGCATCCTAAAGTTTGAAGTAGACTGAGCTAAGACATGGCCAATAACAAAGCCTGAATTGATCAGTACTGTTTCCCAGGATATGGCACAAATTAGCACTAACTATGTATTTGTTGATTGACTGACTACAGGCTGAACACATACTGTACTTCTTGCTTTTGTTTGGTTGTGGGAAATGGGACAGAGAAGAATGACAGCACTTACTGTCTTTGCGTTTTCCTGTCAGTGTTATCTTATTACTCTGTTCCAGGCAGGCAAAGTCACCTTTGAAATTTTTTCCAGGTGAATAAGAAAAAACGTATATTTTAAAGTGATCTGTAGCTGTTTGATCTTTAAGCACACTAAATAAAAAAATATATAATCTTTTTTTTCCACCTGATTGCATCTTCCTAAATGCTTAGAAAGGCATATTTGATGAAATGTTATACATTTTGTTGGAATGTGATAACATCTTCTACATTTCACCTTCTACCTTATGAGACAGTGGATTCCTTTATGAAGTGCCACTGGGTCTAATTATGTATCGGAGCCTAGGCCTCTACTGAAGTCAGTGCCTGTTTTTCTTGACTAAGGACTGTACAAGGAAACACAGTGTGATTTGCTATTTTGTCCCCTAGAGTAAAAAAATATTGTATACTCCATTTCATTAGAGGTATTGACTTTTTGAAGTGCCCCAAAATATATTGAACCAATCAGATTTTTTTCTTGAGCTGTCTAAAATATTGAATATATGCTTTTTAATTTCACCTGCCATGGGAAGGAAAGAATTCTACTGCAACTGATGAAGATTTTTCTTTTCCTTACATTCCTCTTTTCATGGCTTTGTATTTTATTAGTTTCATCTTATAAAGGCAATATTTAGCATTCTTTTAAAGAAAATAGGAATATAGAAGCTTTGACCACCCCCATACCATCAAGCTTCCAACTTTAAAGTCTGTTACTTCTGGTATTTACTCCACATTTCCAAATAGTGTGCATTAACTTTCCCATCAGTAGCTTCCCAATAAATTAAATACATTTTTTTATTAAACCAAATTTGTACCTCAAATTTCAGATGTCTCCAGTAAAGAAAATGTAATCACACCCAATAATCCGGGATCAAATGTCATTTCACTTCTTAATAGTTAGCAAGGAGAGATGGAGTAAAATGATAACTCTGGGGCTATTCTGAACTATGATCACATTGTAGATCGTTTGAATTTTGTTGATGATCATGTGTACCTCTTCTATCTTGAGATTCATGCTCTTCATATCTGGTGAATTTTATTATAACATTCTTTTATTAGTACTACTTTCTTTTTCTCTCATCTTTTCTTAAACTCATATTCATTGAGTTTTGGGGTTTTCTGTTTTTAATCTGTTAATTTATTTAAATTGAAGATCAATTTGAAAATGGAAGAAGTGACATGAAATTTTCCATTTTCAGATTTGTCCCCAATTTAAATGTTGCCTTGGAATATGTTTTCCTGTTTGGATAATGCAATGAATAAGAAGAATTTGGGATTTTGTTGTTGTTGTTTAGCTCATTTGTCTGTTTTCATTGCTGAAAAAAAGTGCTTTTAGGGGTTTATATAATTCTTCTGGAAATCATTGGATAAGATTTATTTTTTAAATAGTATGTATGTATGTATTTATTTGAGTATGTGAGTGGAAGGGGAGGGGCAGAGGGAGAAGGAGAGTGAGAATCTCAAGCAGACTCCGCACTGAGTGCAGAGCTCCACTCAGGGCTCAAACTCACCACCCTGAGATCCTGAGATTAAGAAATTAAGAGCTGGACGCTCAACTGACTGAACCCCCCTGTGCCCCTGAAAAGATTTATTATATCATTTTGCCAACATACCTAGAACTTATTGATCATAAAGCTTTGTGTGGCCTCCCACATAGCAAAATACACTTTTGATTTATTGGACTTTGACTGTATCCCTCCAACATCTGAGCTTCTGCTTGCCTATAGATTAAAATAGCAAATTCCCAGCTGCTTCATGCTTCTCTATATTTTCAAAAATTTGATTGTAAACCTCTGGCAACAAATAATGTGGAAATAAATTACCTTTTTTTAAGTTACTACCAAATCTATGTTGGCAATGATCTATATTATCCATTTGATACATCTGGTCTCAGTTTTTAAGTTAAGATTGCGACATGTCACCATGGCTTTAGATATGAATTTTGTAGCCAGATCTAGGTATAATTAGGATAACAAACATTTACTGAGTATTTACATTGGTGTAGATATGGTGGTAACAGCTTTAGACACCTTATCTTACATAGATCTTACAACAACTCTATCGTGCAGGTAAGACTGTCTTAATTTAATGAAGAAAGAAAGTGAAGCACAGAAAAGTTAACTTGTTCAGTGTCATACACATAATAAACTTGGAAGCCTGGTTGAAATCCAGTTTGTGGGACTAATGGGCAGGCTGTTTTGCACTATTGTATTCCTAGAGGTGCAAGTTTGCATCAAAATCTTAAGAGTATATTTTGATTGTCACAGTATAGAATTTTATTCATGAGTAAAGTACATGAAGGGATTATTACCTGAAATGCCTTTAGTTGGAGTATTGCTTGTTTGAGGAATATAAGATCTTGTGGGAAGAACATAGAATTTCTGCCAAAAAAAAAAAAAAACCCACACAAAAAAACCCAAAACAAAAAACAGAGAATTGAAACACTGTTGGTAGAGATCCTATATCAGTTTGTTTTTACCATTTACTAGAATGAAACAATAAGGCAATGCATTAAATAAACACTGATGGCATAATTTAAACGTGTATTATTTGATAGTATTTAAATTGATTTTTATTGGACTAATTTTAGGTTCTACATACCCACAGTTTCAATAACATGTTCTTTTTGTTGTTGTTCAAATTAATAGACTTACTAAGAGTATGGTGTGTATGTGAGTGTAGGTTGTGTTTCTAAACTACCATCTAGATATTCAGTGCCACTTTTATTTTACATTCTTGTATTTATGTTTGAGAGTTGATGACTGCTATATTCAGGGTCCCACATAAACTTGATGGTTCTGTGGGCAAAGCCTTGGGCATTGGTATTTCTCAAATGTCCTTCAAATTTCATGAGTATAACAGCTTTTCCCACCTAAGAGAAATCCATAGCAGCACTAGACAAAGTAGATTGCTTTGACCTGGTTCAATCAGTCCCACTTACACAACGTGTGTTCACTCTACCTCTTGCCCTCTGTCCCACATCATGCATTTATAAGAACCAAGTTTACCTATTTAAAAAGAGTGGTTCTTAAAAATATACATTTAAATCACAGACCTGTGCCCCTGAAACAAATAATACATTATATGTTAATAACAAATTTTAAAAATACATATAAACATGTAATTCTTATCATTGAAAACAGGTATAAGTAATTACATGTAACTGGACTAATATTTACTAGGGTCATCTTGTGGTTGGAAAGGAATTTTAGAGCTACAGCTTAACTCAGAGCTGATCACTGTTTGCAATACTCTTCAATTAGGAAACTATAATTATAATATTTCTTACATTAACAGGCCTATTTTTACATATGCTCTAGTATGTCTATTATCAGTATTTACTTATCTTCAGTTTCCACTCAATACATATTTTTTTCCGGAGGGTTCTCAGCAAAGTATTTGTGAAGCCAAATAGCAATATGTGAATAAAACAAATAAAATTCTAACCAATCAAAACAGATAAGTTCAGACAGACAGTTTGGCATGTGAATAAAAGATGATGCCAAAACATTGCTTTAGAACATTGTAATTTCATAATTACATCTCATTGTAGTAATTAATTCTTTATCAGAGTTCTCATGCTGTCCATTTGAGAGTTTTGTAAGACCTTCAAGAACATTTGAAGACTATCAGTTAAGGATAAGGTATTGTAATATTTAAAGTTATGCCATTTTGTTGGTTTAAACTTTTATTTCCTGTAGCCTATAGAAGCTAAATACATTCCTTCCATTCTTACCATCCCAACCTTTTAAAGATTTTAGATGTAGAAAGATGATAGGCTGATTAGTTGGTAGATACATGAACAGATAGACATAGAACTGTATATACTTTTAGGATTATTTCAATTTAAGTCCCAATATTTTATATTATTTCTAATATTTTTAATGTTCTGTCATATTTTTCCTTAACTTTATAGCCATAGTCTTGGTTCAGAAAATACGTATTTGTTACCTAGTTTGTTGATTTTTACAGATGTCATTTTAATGAGCATCAGATCTTGAAATCTCTTTTTTTAAGATTTTATTTATTTGACAGAGAGAGAGAGAGAGAGAGAGAGAGAGAGAGAGAGAGAGAGCACAAGCAGGGAGAGTAGCAGACATAGGGAGAAGCAGGTTCCCCACCAAGCAGGGAGCCCAACGTGGAGCTCAATCCCAGGACCCTGGAATCATGACCCAAGCCAAAGGCAGATGCCTAACTGACAGCTACCCAGGCTCCCCCAGATCGTGAAATCTTAACTGCCCATTAAATTCTTATAGTTTGTTGCCATCATTTACTTGGGATTTAGCAACATCAAATGAAAAGAGAGGTATAATGTGTAATTAGTCTAAGATGAATGAATGCAAAACAGCCTGCAAAGTATATAAGTCTTCAAATCCAAATACTGGTGGAAATCAGAAACTCTTCCACCTTCCCCCTGTATCTATACTGCCATACAGAGGTAGTTTTACTAACAGTTGCTTTATGGTCATCTCCATGGAGATCCTGGAGGTCATCTTTTTTCACAGTAGAGTTCTGGGGTGAAATAGAGAAACTGCTGCTTGTTTTATGCAAGATCTGTGGTTCTGATTTTTAGAAATATAGTGGGAGATAGGGAGAAATAGTTCATTGTAGCACATTATCTACTTATGGAAAAGATACTACGCTACTAAATATTAGTCCTGTCCTTTTTTGGATGCAAGCTCAAATGTCATTTGGTTTATTTAAGGTGAACAAACTCTTAATAGAATAGACTCTTAATATTAATAAAATACATCAGGACTGTAACAATCACTTAGAGCCATGATTGTTCTACTAAGTTAGCCTCATTTACTGAGCAGTGTATGAGCTGACATTACTACCCCATCAGAATCACCTTTCCAGGCAGAAGCACTTAATCCCCTGCTGTAGACTACGGGCTCTTAACAGTTCATAGCTGAACCCATAGTGAGGACTGCCCTTGGCTGAAGGGAGGCTGTGGAGGTTTTATCCTTTCCCCTGGGACATCCCACAGGTAATGACAGACTAATTCTGGTTTACTAAAGGCCAGCCCCTTTGCCTCCAAGAGAGGTAACTCTATGTGCTGTGCATAATCCAGAAGTCTCTGAAGGAGAGGCTAACCCAGTGGTGTGCTGGGGTCAGTTTGCACTGAAGCTGACTGTTAACATTTCCTTTAAACTCTTTGTTCAGTGAATCATGTGGATAATTTAAAATTGGCTGGGGTGAGAATATTTATACCACAGAAATAGGCACACACTAAAAATCACAGCTTTTTTCTTTTTTCTTATTCTCCTCTATAGCTGTCCACCAGCAAACAACTGAACCAAACCCACATCTCTAACTAGCTTTTTTCCCTACCGTGTCCTGCTTCCTTCGGTCCCGGTAGATTTTACCTGAGAGCATAACCTCAACACTCAACGATGCAAGAATTGTATTTTCAGACTCTTTCTAGGGAAACTGACCTAAGAAAAGTTCCTACTATGTACCAGATGCCATACTAAGTATTTTACGTAGATAATGGAACATAATTCTCATAGTACTCCTCTAAAGGAGCTATTGTTCTCACTTCTTAGAAGGGAAAAGTAAGCCTTTTCATTACTTTCAAAGTACTTTTCATTACTTTCACTTTTTTCATTACTTTCAAAAGTAAGCAAGACATTGCTAAATGTCTCCAAAGTATGTGTTCTTTCTAATATGTCATACTATGTCCAAAAATGAAAAGAACATTAAAAGATCACTTAGTTCATTCTTCTGTCTTTTGACATGGATTTGTGTAAAATATTCAGGAGAATTGATTATTCTTGCTATTTTAAGTGGGTGGAACTTCTTAATGATGAAAGTAAATCAATTTAAGCAAATGTGACAGCCATTTAAAGGTGTGCTGTGAGTGAAATATTATACATTGTTCTGAAAAAGATGATTTGGTTTTCTGCAGTATCCTAGTCCTTTGTCAAGACTGTCATTTGAAGTTTCTGCTTCTTTCTCTTAAATATTACCATTAAGTTCAAACACTGTGATTTACCTAATGGTGAAGAAGGAAAAAGGGATCGTACATCTTCTGGAGAATGATTGTAGTAAAATTAGATAATACCCAAAATATTTGATCAGCATTTTAGAGTAATCACAAGTCTTTTCTGAGCCTTCGAAGTTAGTGGAAAGAAATAAGGACATTCTTTGCATTTATTATTGAAGCTTAATTTTTTAAACAAAAGAGAGCAGTAGCAAGGAAGCAAAGATGAGCTAGATTTTATGTCATTTTTATAGAGGAATTTATATTTAAAAATTACAGATATATGCCCTGACTTATAAACCTGCTGAACAAAAAGATTGCATAATTCTGACAGTATTGATGATAAATTTTAGCATTTTGTCAGTATTCATTTCCTTTGCCTGTCAGCCTTCCTTGAATACTTTGTGATTTCTAGTAGGTTGTGAATGTACCAAAGATCTTTCTTTAAAACAATTTTTATTAGTTATAGAAACAAAATGATAAATAGGTGTTTTATTTTATGTTTATTTTGTATCATATTAGGAAAGACATTGATTAAATCACTTTTCTAGTAATGATTGAATTAGAAATTATGTCTAAAAAGTCCCTACTCACAGCCCAGCTTATCCTCTGATTTTTACTCAGATATTTCTGATTTTTTCCTACTACTTCTATTTGGCCAAAATCCAAGTGGTTAAAGAGGGACAGTTTTAGCCACAAGTGAATTTAGCATATCTAGTTTCCATTTTTAGTATCTTACCACAAATGATTCATAGTTAAAACTCAATTGGCCAAAATAGTTTTTCATGGAATGCTGTAATCTTTGGACCTTTCTCAGTTTATTTATGCCTATAGTTATATGGGAAAAGTGGCTGTTTTCTGAAAGTGAGAAACACACAAATGATGCTAAGAAAATGGGTTTTATTGCTTATATTACTTGCCTTTGCATACCAGGAGTTTGTATTTGTCAACTGAGTATCAGAAGAAAAACCAATATTCTTTTTTTTTTAAAGATTTTATTTATGCATTTGATACAGAGAGAGAGATTACAAGTAGGCAGAGAGGCAGTCAGAGAGAGAGGAGAGAGGAGGAAGCAGGCTCCCTGCTGAGCAGAGAGCCCAATGTGGGCCTCGATCCCAGGACCCTGGGATCATGACCTGAGCGGAAGGCAGCAGCTTTAACCCACTGAGCCACCCAGGCGCCCGAAAAACCAATATTCTTGAAAATAATTTCAGTTGTAGATTTTAAATAATAACAATATTGTAATATTATCATAATGTAATTTAATATTATTTAAGAATGTAAAAATTAACATTTTTATATTAAAGGTTAAATTTCTTTAAACAAATTATTTCATAAAGCCAAACTTTTGGCTCATAGTGAATTTATCTTTACTGATTTTATAACTTTTTTATGGGAGACATTGTGTTTCATTTCNTTTTTTTTTTTTTTTTTTTTTTTTTTTTTTTTGGCGTTTCATTTCTAACCCCAAATTTAAATTTAGAAGTTTGAGTGGTTAACTGAAGGTCACACCTGTTGTGATAAAGTCAAGATTGGTCTTTTGGTTATATTAAAAAATACGTATTATAGATATAAATATATGTTACAAATACAGTTATAAAATAATATATATTTCAAGGAACATATATATATTCTTTGAACACTTTACCAGCCCCAATGTGGAAATATTGTTACAAGGAAACAGTTCTATTATTTATTTTGTGCGTGTATTTTATTGTCTAATCTAAAAACTAAAAATCCTCTTAGTGCAAATTAGCTGTTCTTTTTCTGTACTTTGCCTGTGAGTTTCTCATTTTCCTGTTTCTTCATACTTGGTATTTATTAACAAATAGCCTTCCAAATGGGTTATAGTTTAAATTCAGGATCAGTTCCTTGGCATGGTCACTCAGGTTGATTATTGGCTTAAATTTTATTAATTAAAAGACCAAATAAGTCTGATTATTATAAGGTGGCATATTTTCAAGTTATACTCTCTCCTTTGGGAGTTATTATACTTTGTCATTGGTAGTTCATGTTTGAGAGCTCTTATTGCTTGGTTTCAAATTCTAGCTTCCCAACTTACTAGATGTGAGATCTTGGGCAAGTCACTTACTGGGAATGTGATGATATTAGTATCTCCTTCAAAAGGTTTCTGTGAGTATTAAATGGGTCAATAAATAGGAAAGTCATAAAATTATTCCTGGTACATCATAAGTGCTGTGTGTGTGTGTTTTCTTCATCAGCTTCTAATTTTAGAACCCCTTTAATATGCCCTATTTACAACATGGTATTTGTAATGAAGAAGAATAGAAAAAATATTTAATTGTGTTCTCATGGGGATGGAAGCTGTGACAGTGGGGTTATTAATTGGGAAAGGAGTAGCATTTTCCAATGTTTTTCTAGTTGGCACTTGGATATTTTGTGACTTCTTTCAAATTATGAAGGTACCAGAAGTTTTCATAACTCTGTTCACTATATTACTGCATAACAGGTGACACAGCTTTTAGAAGAGATTGATTGGGGTTCCTACTTTTGATAGGATGTGGCCAGAAATCATAAGAGCTAGAGCCAGTAAGGAGCCACATGGATTCTTCTTCAATTGTTTTTCCATTTTTCATTGCTTGTGTAAAACAATCTTTAGCATCATTGGAATCACCTGGAGGGCGCCTGGGTGGCTCAGTGGGTTAAAGCCTCTGCCTTCGGCTCAGGTCATGATCTCAGGGTCCTGGGATCGAGGCCTGCATCGGGCTCTCTGCTCAGTGGGGAGCCTGCTTCCTCCTCTCTCTCTGCCTGCCTCTCTGCCTACTTGTAATCTCTCTCTCTGTGTCAAATAAATAAATAAAATCTTAAAAAAAAAAAGGAATCACCTGGAAGCTTCCTAAAAGAGAGATCGCTGGGACTAAACTTTAAAGTTTCTGATTTCTTACGTCCTGGGTGGGGCTTGGCAATTTTTATGTCTAACGAGTTCACAAATGATGCTAATGCTGCTGGTCCCAGGATCGTAATTTGAGAAACACTAGAATAGAATGTTTCGAGGTTCTTCAGTTGTTCTGAGCAATAAGAAGAAATAATTGAACATATTTTCTCTTAAAATTAGGGAGGCAACTAGACAAATCCCATTTTGCAAGAAGGGATAGATTTTAAATTTGGTTTTCTATGATATTTTAAAAGAAAAAAATTAGATGTGAGTTTAAAAAATATTATTCATATTATATATGTATACACACACATATATATATACACACACATCCACATGCATCTGAATCTAAAAGATCTAAAAGTATCTAAAAGATTAAAAATAATCATATTAAGTTTATAGTAAAGAAATAGCCTCGGGGTACCTGGCTGGCTCAGTTGGTAAAGCATGTGACTCTGGATCTCGGGGCTGTGAGTTTGAGCCCCACTTTGGGTGTAGAGATTGCTTAAAAATAATAAAATCTTTAAAAAAAGAAATTGCCTTTATTTTAAAAGATCAGAAAACAGGTTTATATAAACGCATATGTATAGATCCAATCGGTAATAGTAGATACACATGGAGTATTAAAGTTAGGTATTATGTTCCTACCACCCTCAACCCGTAAAAGTTCATCTTCTCCACTAATTAGATGCTTGGACAGCTAGTCATTCAGCCACAGGTAGACTATCCAAGAATATAAAGTATGCAACAAAGTCTAAGCTGTGAAGAGAATAGCTGTAACACAAGCCATGCTTGTTGCTCTGCAGAAGAGGAAACCTTTCGAACATGTTCTAATTTCAAAACCTTTTATTTAGCAAAGAGTCTAAAATTATTCTTTCTAAGTGGATATGCTTTTTTAAATATAAATTTAGCTTCTGCCTGGGTTTTGATGAGCAGGAAGTTAGAAGTGGTGATTGGAGAGGGGTTTGGTGAGAGACTACTGAAGCGCTAAGAACCGAGAGAAAAGGAATGGTCGTACGCATCAGCTGCCATGTGTGTATAGCCGCCCGTCTCATTGAAGAAGCATCTCTGCTCAACTTAGAGAAGGTGGGGAGAGGATATTAAATCTACATGTGGTGCAGTGATGGAAATCCATATTGCTGGTAATTCTGAGGGGACAAAACACAAACCAGTTTAAATTAGCTTAAGCACATTGTATTTTGGAAGGTAACTGTGTTTTAAAAATTCGTAAACATTGCTTTTTTCTGAAAGGATCCTCCTTATTTAAATTTAGTTAGAATGCATGCATAGGAGCCAAGGGAGAGGCAGAGGGAGAAGGAGAGATAGAGTCCTCAAGGAGACTTCCTACTGAGCGTGGAGCCTATGAGGGGCTGGATCCCAGGACCCTGAGATCATGACCTGAGCCAAAATCAACAGTCTGCTGCTTAACCAACTGAGCCACCTTAGGCGAGCCCTGAAAAGATCATTCTTAAGGTAACTTTCAAGTACCTGTGAAGTTCACTTAAATAGGAATCCTTATTCATGTGTGATATTGTATAAAAGAATCAGTGTGCAAATATTTGCCTGACATTTATATGACTGCTTATGAAATTGGTATTTCAAAATTAACTTTTAGGGGCCACTAATTGTGGTCATGTTTCTACTATTACAACTGTAGTCCACTGTTAAAACTGTAGTAATATAGGCGTCTAAGAAAGAATTAGTTATCACAGGGATAGTACCTGACATGTCCAGAATTATCAAGCCATTATTTTGAACAGTTATAGTCACCTGTATATAAGGATTTCTTAGGAGGGCCAATTACACAAGAGGCTAATAACACATTTAAGTATTTCTCAAGTACCCATTTTCCTCAAACAGTTTGAAATGCACATACTTTGCAGATAACAAGCACTTTAAAGCCTAATTTTTCCAGTGAGAATTAATCTTTCTTTCTTTCTTTCTTTCTTTCTTTCTTTCTTTCTTTCTTTCTTTCTTTCTTTCTTTCTTTCATTGCTTAAGTCACTGCTGCATTTGTTTTCCTGGGTAGGGTATCTAAAAGTCCTAAATTCCTCTAAATTTTTCATTTCTCATTGATAGGGAGTACATTCACATCTAAAATAGGGAGTGGGCTTTGTTACAGACCTATATAGAGAAGAGGCTGCTATGTAGTGCCAAGAGCTAGAGCCTCTGTTAGCAGCTTTCTTCTAACTTCAGTCAATTGTTATTGGTGCCTGGGATGTCCAAGCTCCTTTACCAATGACCAGCTTTATTAATGCCACTCAAATGTATAAATTTCTGTATTAATTCTATGTATTTCAAAAGGTAGAGAAAAGCAAAATGGTTGTGAGATAAGGATATGTGGTTGTCAAGTCTCACTCACCAAACTCAGTGAGGTGTTTTTCATCCATAATCCACTTTTTAATACTTTGTACAGTATGAAATTCAGAGACATTACTTATATGTTTGTGGGCTTTCCAGTGGCCAGTGTCTTTTAAACATCTCAAATATTGTAGATGCCTGGAATCTTCTGTACTTATGTGACTCCTCATGTATATGGAATTCATATTCTTCCCCAAGTTGCAAGAATCAAATGTCATTTGGTTTGGGTGAGGTTTTAGGAAAGTATCAGTGATTTTATAAATATGCATTGCATTTATCTTTCAAATTGTTTTTTCTTCTCATAAAAAAATGGAGAGAGCTGGAATACACAGAAAGCTTTAGGTATAATATAAAAAGGTTTTAGTGTAATGGCCAGTCATTGAAACAGTCTACCTTTTAAAGAAGCAAGACTATTGCAGACACCTGAACAGATGAGATATATAATTGAGCTTCAGAAATTATGCAGGTGGAAATAAATTGATTTAGTTAAGCACTTTATGCAATAACTTTTTATTCAACAGACTTTAAAAAATCACTCACAAGAAACAGAAATGGAAAAAGCTTATATGTAAACCCAGTCTACACTAATGGTTGATATATAAATATGTAGATTTCCATTCAATTTTATACCCAAATGAAACTGAAATAGAAAAATGCTAAATATTTTAGTAAAATGCTTCTATCATGTGAGTAAATTTCATCTAAGTCAAGGGTAGAAAAGAAGGAGTTAGACTAAGTGCACACTACAGCTTTGCAAATAATTAGGCTCACAAAAATTTTGTCTCATAAACAGACTTTGCAATCGTATTTTGCCAGTTTGCATTTATTCATGTCACCTGTTTCATTTCCTGGCTAACCCCCAAAACATAGTGTTGGTGTCCACTTCAATAAATTAACAGGGATTCAAGCATCTTCCTGTAGCCAAACTCATGTAATTAACTCTTCATTATCTATGTGTTCATTAATTCCAAGATGATATCCCTTTGCCTCCCTGCATACATCTGACAGCCCCCTCCTCTAGTCAGTTGATATCTGCCTAGGGAATGCAGTCTAATTTTAATATTTGCCTAAGTAATATATAATTAGCATAGCTGCTCATCTATAATGCAGTGCATTTGTGGCCAAATAGAAAGATGCTTTTAATTGTTAGCATCTTTGCTCCTTGCCGTTAGCTTACATTATTGAGAATTTTTTGAGTCCTTGTAAATTTATACAACCTTTGGAGGCAGGTTGCTATATATTTTTTAGGCCCAGTGACTTGTACTTTTTGAATCCCCATCTAGATTTTTTAAACCCACCCGGATTTATTTTAATCTCTTGGAATGTACTTACTTTTATAACCAAACAAATGGAAAGTTTCTACATTCTAGTTGCCTAATCTTCCAATTACTAATTGCTTGATTCAACATTTTCTTCCAATATAAGAAGCATCTCTTGTTTATGTTATAGCAAGATCATCTTTGCAGGTGTGTTTTCTCCCAATTAAGCAATGAAATAATGCAGTTGATAAATGAAAGGCTGGCGGCTGCGTGGCTGCTGCAGCAGTGACTATTGGAATAGGAGTAAGAATTCCTTGTTTAATGATGTGGAAACAGACAAACATTTAGTTTTGCAGCGCCTTCCCTGAGCCTTTATAGTTCTCAGGTGCTATGTGTTATCCACAGACACTTCAGGATTCTGCTTGCAGCTGCCTATGAGTGTTTTCCTTTTTAAGAGCATCGAATTTATCTTTTCAATCATAGAATACTCCCTCCGTATTTTATTTTTTTTTAATTTTCAGGTGGCTAGAGGAGCAGGACATAAGGAGGAGGGTGAAAAAGAGAGCTAAGGTTATTTGAGTTGTTTGACGAGTCACAGTGGATTTGATGCAACATCAAGAGAAACATTGCAGTGGTTTAGATTTACGTAGTGATGTATTGCAAAGCTGGAAGCTTGAGAATGACTATTGGCAAATGCAGATTGCCAAAGAAACTAAAGAAAGGTGCAGTCATCCTTGTATAACTGTCCTCTTCAAATTTTTACCCAGCTTGAAAATGAACATTTTTCTAAATATACAGTAAAAGCTCTATAGTCAAGCTGTGTAATATTTTAAAGCTTGAATTGTATTATAAAAATTTGAAAAGACAATTATTTTAGGCTGTTAAGTGCCTTAGAAACTTTTATAACCTTTTATATTCTAAAGGAAACAGAATATCTTTTTGAAGAGATGCATCCTAGGATGACTTATTTCAAGAGTTGACTAAAACCCTGAAGCAAATTGCTTAATTAGGGCTCTCTTAAACTTATACAATTCATTATACAGAATGGAGAAAGCATGTTGAATTCAGAGCACACAAATATTTTTTTCATTTGTTTACTATAGAAGAAACAATTTATGACAAGAGTGCTATTAAGTATACGACAATATATGTGAATTTGTAAATGGGATTTGAGAATTTCATGAATTTTAATAATCGTAATTTTCCTTGATCAGAATAGGGTATAACTTTACTTCAATGATATTGCACGAATGTATTAAGTAATTAAGTGATCAATATGGTACTACACATATGAGCATTTTATATTGTTAAATAATGCGTGTGGAATGGATAGATTCAGGGGGTTATATTTTGAAGCATACCCATAAGAACAAAGGATTATCTGGTATGAGGCTCCCTGATGTTTATTGGTATTCTCTGCCACTTTTCTGGATGGAGATTTCCCTTAGCACACGAACATGAAATCATGGAAATAATACCAGCTTTAGAGCAGACAGACTGAATTTGTGCCTGCATCCATCATTTAATAGCCGTGTGACCTTCATCAAATTTGTCATTTAGTCACTTAATCTTTCTAAAACTAATTTTCCTCATTTTTAATAAAGAATTAAAACTTCCTTGCCTGTGTATTATAAGGATAAAAGTTAAAATGTATAAAGAATATATGATGTCACAGGAGCTCTACTGTATTTGCTATTATTATGAATAATATTTTGCTTAGAATATGAGAAATATAGGCTGTGTCCAGAGTTGCCTTCATTCAGGACTGCTAAAAAACATATGTGTTGTATGTGAGAGGTGTTTGACAGTGTGCCCCCAGCAGAAATCAGGTATGCAAGAAGATAAACAGGGTAACAACCCTCATTCTTGTTTTATAAGTTACCCTGTGTTTATAAGAAATTCCACTGTGCTTCCATTGGCCCTAAGTGTTTAGGGAATACCTAAAGGAATTGTTCAAAGTAGACAATAGCATAGTAGAAAGAAAATGAGTTGGTAACATGACCCTCATGGGTTCTGTTTCCTTATCTGCAATGAGGATAGGTAGTCTCAGCTACATATAACTCAAAAGATTAGACTGTAAGACTCTACCCCAACATGAGTGATAGCAGGCTTATTTTTTGGCAGTTTACTGATACCATTCCCAATTAAGATTATCTAATCAAGATACATTAAGTACCTAAATACCTGTCCCTATGTTTTGTATCTTGGAGAATATACCAATTACAAAGACTTATTCTCTGCCTCTGTTAGTTTTCTGTTGGTACATAACAAATGATCACAGTTATCTGCTTATAGGAACCACATTTAATATCTCACATTTTCTGTGGATCTGGTATGTTTTAACTGAGTCCTCTGCTCAGGGTCTTATACACGCTGAAATCCAGGTGTCCATTTATTTGCACTCTCATATGGTGGTTTGACTAGGGAAAGATCCCCTTCCAAGCTCTTTCAAGTTGTTGGCGGAATTTGCTTTCTTACAGCCCCAGGACTAGGGTCTTCATTTTGGGGCTGGCTCTCTAGCATGAGGGTGTGGCAGGAGTTGCTGTCGGTGTGAGGTGCTGCCCTGGAGTCCCAGCCACATGCCGCCTCCATAGATAGTTCACAACAGGGCTGTTTGCTTATAACCTGGACAGCGGGAGAATGTTTCTCTAACACTATTCCTTCTCTTAAAGGATCAACTCATTAGGTTAGGCCTACCCCCAAAGGGATAATCTGCCTTTTGATTGGCTCAGAAATCAGTTGATTAGTAACTTAATCTTGGGAGTGATCTCCTATCTTGTGCACTTGGCCCTGTGCATCTCCAAGAGGAGGAGATTAGGGGACAGGAAACTCAGGGGCCATCTAAAGTGATTCCCTATAAAATTGCCTGTGCCTTGCTACTTTACTTTTTGATAACTAAATCTTTAGAGAGTGTGCTGGAGGAGCCATAATTTTTGACTGCAAATGTTAAGATTATGTAGAAAAGTTTCACATCTCTTTGTGACATGAGAATACCCAAAGAAACCCCTAAACAGTTCTGTAGTGCCATTGAGCTTGCTCTGCTTAGTTAACTCTTGATTAGCCTAAAATGACATCACATTAATTTAAATTGTGTCTTATTGATTGCTAATGGAGATAAAGATTTTTTTCTAGCATATTATTTGCCATTTGTCTTATTTCGATTTTGTAATGCCAAAGCTGCTCTGATGCCTCTTACTATATCCGCTTACTGCTCAAATATTTGTGGAATAAATAAAACAGTAATTTGATGAATTAAGTTCCTGTTCAGCCTGCATTTTTTAGTTGACAAAAAAATACAAATTAGTAGAGTGTTCGAATTTAAGATTCAGAAGATCTGATCCCTGTCAGCAGCTCCATTGCTACTTCTGTACCTAAAGAACTAATGGCACTTCTTGGGGGCCCCAATTTACTGTAAAATGCGTAAAATGTAAATGTAAAATATAAAATGAGGCATCCCGTCTGACAACAATATTTTATAAATGTTTTAGGATTAGTTACATAAATTTGAAATTATCTCTTAAGGAAACGTGCTTTCCTTAAGGAAACGTGCTTTCAATATTCAGTATTCTATTTCTAAGGAAATAGAAATTTGACCTTCATAAGATTATTAGCATCTAAAAACAGGTCTGTGATTATAGATTTACATGGCAGAATTTTAAAGATGTAAAGTATTAATCCACAATATCATAATAAAATAGGCTGAATAAATTTTAAGATAAAGAACGTAATTGCAGAATAAATAAATTTAATATTCTGATAAAAATGTTGATGTCAGGAGATTTTCACTCCTTAGTGTTTCTTCTCCCCAAGAAAGAAACCATTATTCACTGTTTCCATTTCAGGTCTTTGCTTTCATTAACCCAACTGTGTTTCAATTGCCATATTTTAATTCTAGCTCTTCCTTTGTGTCTGTTGTTTGGTGTTACAGTTGCAAAGCAGTACTCTCTCTCTCTCTCTCTCTCTTTTTAAGGTTTATTTATTTGAGAGAGAGGTATCCTGTGTGTGCTCCAGTCAGGGGAGGGGCAGAGAGAGAGGGAGAAAGAATCGCAGGTGAACTCTCCATCTGTGCCAGGAGCTGACCTGGGGGTTGTCACTAGGGCCTGGGGGGTGGGGTGGGGCTCCAGGCCAGGGATGATGGGTGGAGATGGGGAGGCTCGATCTCAGGAGTCTCGAGATCATGAACCAAGAGTCTCATGCTCAACTGACTGAGCCACCCAGGGGCCTCAAGCAATACTCACTTTTATTGAGCACTAATTGTGTGCCAGTCATTATTTTAAGCACCTTACCTGTACCAGCTAGTTTTATCTGATAACTGGGAGAATAAATGTTCTTGTCCAAATTTAAAATTAGAGAACTGAAGATCATAGAGGTTACATGACTTATCTGTGAGATCCAGCTTTTAAAAGTCACAGCTGGGATTTGAATCCAATTCTTGTTTTATCTTTTTCCTTTTTAGTGTTGATATGCATTGTCTCTATTCTGGCCATTGGATGACTTAAAAATTGACATGAAATGTGCATGTGGTTTACCCTTATACTTCTGGATATTGACTAGGAATGGCAGACTTTAAAGTCTTTGAGGACAAGGGCCTACATCTCAATTATTAATTTCCCCACTAATTTTAATGCTGGGAAGAAAGATCATATTAATCACTTGATATTTATTCCATATATTAAAGATGTAATTTTGGTAAAAAGTGTTTTAAATACATAAAACAAAAAAACTAAATGGACAATACATTTAAAACAGAAATATTATAAACCTATTACCAAATATCAAATAAAATATAAAATTATAAAAGGTAAATGTGGAACATATATTATTATTTTATTGTAGATTAGTAGCAGGTGAAATACATTATCACTCGTTAGTAAGTTAAAACTATTAAAATGAAGAAATTTTGACCATGGGAAACTCATAATAAATATTATTTAATCATTTCTTTAAAAATTCAGTCTTAATATGAAGTTCGTGATTGATGTCATTGTGGAATCCAAGTGCATTTTTGTGTAAAGTTTCGCAGCTGCTGTAAAGGCATTTTATAATTCTATGCAAGTTCAAAAAGTGATAAAAATGTTAGTTACAACCTAACTCTGAATATTTTCCTCTTCTGTGATTGTTTAAAAAATAATCCCAACACTTGTTTGAGGTGATACTTTGGATCATTTTGGAGGGAAGGAGGTGGTTGCTGTGGGTAGAACTGTCATACCCATTCTGATACTGAGGTTTTAATTATCTCCTTTTCTATTAAAAGATGTATTTCTGATCACATTAATATTCTTTTATTTACTTCACCATAGTTGGAGATTCTGTCATATTTTAATTTAGTTTATTATCATGTTCATATTCAGCTTGTATGGCAAGTTGTAAAATCAAATAAAAAGTTAATGTAGAAGTGTTGCTTTTTGAGTGGGCATTTTTTCCCACTCTGTTTGGAGATTATAGAAGTGGAGAGGATACTTTCTAAACATCCTTTGTTAGATTCAGAATTTTAACATAGCATGTAAATGTCAGTTTGTGTCTCTAGATATGTTTCCTACTTGGTATATTTTAATATACCAAAACAATATTGTGATACCAACAAAAATAGTGTTATTTATTTCACTATGTAAGAATAACACATAGTACCAAATACTGGAAAAAAGTGGTGTTGCAATCGCTGTTCCCTTCAGACATAGTCTCATGGAGTTAGTGATTACACACACAGACATGCACATATGATATGTGATATACACACTCACAGGTACACACACACACACACATACACACACACTCACTCCTTTCTTCAGTTTAAGATAAAAAACGGAACTTGAACCAGGATATGTGCTAGCTTAGATTGACCTAAAAAGGAAGACAACACAATTCCTACATTTGAGGAACTTAGAATTTAAATGAAACCCAGACCTCATTATTCTTAAGAGTATGTTCTTTGTGAAGGAATAAAAATCTTTGACAAGTCAAAAAAAATTTTACTATCTTCTCCTTTATATGCCAATCCCCATTGTTCTGTTACTAGAAAGAACTAGAATTTTATAGATTTTATTTCTTTTGAAGCTGCAGATATTATTAACAAATATAAGCATACTTCACCCTATGTGATAAATTAATTTCTAAAAAATCACTTATGAAGATGATTCTAAAACACTAGTGAAGGTGATTGAACCAAAAAAAAATTCCTTTTAAAAACAAGGGATTTGTCCATAATATATGTAGGAAGCTACTGGTCTTTACATATACCATGTCATCTCAAACTATACCTTCCTCCCATTCTCACAAGGCAGATTCAGGCTAATCTCCTGACAATTTTGTTGAATAGTTCTCTGAATGTGGGAATTAAATTTATATGTCTGTGATTCCAATTATGAGTCCCTTTTAATAAATTTATCCTATGTTGAATTTTCACTTAGTTTTCCAACTAGTCTTCATATATTTTTAGAAACACATGTGGTAGTTTCTTTGTTGCTTTCTTGCTGTAGGACCTACAAGTGCTTTTGATTAATTGCACTAAAGGTGATATAAAGACTCTATTGCTTCTTTCCAAGTGTCAACACTCTCATTCCATTAAATGTGTGTTTTTCTTATCCTTAAGAAATTAAATGACCTTGCCAAAGTTATGACATCCTTTATGTGTAAAGTGAGTATTACAAGAAAGAAATAATATGACCATCATCTACTAATAAGAATGGTGAAAGCTCAGGGGAAATAATCCTATTTATGAACTTGAGCCCTGTCACTTTCAGTTTCCACCCCCATTACCACGACCTTATTACAACACACTGTTGTCTTCTGCCTCGATAACTGCAGTTACTTCTTAACTAATCTCTTTAACTATTCTTGTCTTCCTGTATTCTCTTCAACACAGAGAACTCATCCATTGTTTTTAGTACACTTATGATCATGGTGATGACATTATCCTGCTAAAAAATTATCAAAGTCAATTATCAAAGTCATCTAACAAAAAGTACCTTTTCAATAGTATAATGGATAAATCCCTGCATGCTTTAGTTTTGACTTTCTTACTAACTTAGTGGAGCCACTTTTTCCTTGTTTTCTCACACTCTGTCCATAATGGCCTTTTATTTTTATTTTTTTATTTTTTTAAAGATTTTATTTATTTATTCATTTGGCACAGAGAGAAAGATTACAAGTAGGCAGAGAGGCAGGCAGAGAGAGAGGAGAGAGGAGGAAGCAGGCTCCCCGCTGAGCAGAGAGCCAGATGTGGGCCTCGATCCCAGGACCCTGGGATCATGACCTGAGCCGAAGGCAGCGGCTTTAACCCACTGAGCCACCCAGGTGCCCCATAATGGCCTTTTAAATTTACTCTTTGTGTGTGTGTGTGTGTGTGTGTGTGTGTGTGTGTGTGTGTGTGTGTGCATCTGCCAAGAGGTTGACCAGTGTTCAACCTCCCCACATCCTCCTCAAGTTTTTATGTCACCCTCATCCTCTAGAGCTCAGCTCAGGTTTTACTGGTTTAGCCTTCCCAAGACCAGATCATTCCCCTGTTATATGCCCTTTTAATATCCTGTAATTCTACTTCCTACCACTTCTCATAATTTTGTTAAGTAATTAATACATAAGGACGTTTTGACATCAATCTCCCTAATGAGAATCTGGGGACAATGGTTGTCTTGATCTTTGCTATACCCTCAGTGTACAGTTAGGTACTCAATCACTGTCTGTTGGATGAATGAACCAATCTGTGTTTGAAAAATAACTCATCAATAGCCAACTGGCCTTCTGTGCTATGAGATTTCATACCCTACATCTAAGTAGAGAGATAGAACCTAGATTTTATTTGTCATTCATTCATCAATGATAACTCATCTATTATATTTTAGCATTGTATTAAGTGTCGAATTCAAAAACAAATAAAACAAATCCCTGTATTTAATTCAGATAATAGTTCCTTCTTGGTAATTTGGGTAGGTTTATGTGAATTCACCATAATCTGGTATATTAGTGATTATAATTCTCATGCTACAGATGAAAACATTGCCTTGATTTATATTCACAGGCTGTATTCCTCCTCAGTCAGAGAGCTGTCATAGTATGCTTATTAAAAAATTTAAATTCCTGAGTCCCATCCCACTGAATAATCTCCAGGGAAAGGGCATGTATTTGTGTATTTTTTTAACATGTACTACGAGATGATTCTTTTTTAAAATTAATTAATTATTTTAATTTTTAATTTTTTACTTTTTATTATTATTTGCCCCAGGGGTACAGGTCTGTGAATCATCAGGCTTACACCTTTCACAGCACTCACCATAGCACAAACCCTCTCCAATGTCATTTAAAAATATTTGGGTTGGCATAATACTAAAGATTATATCATAAAATTTATTATTTTAATAAAATTTTAGTTAATACTTATACAGAAAATGTGAAATTTTTCTACTTGCACTATTATTTAATTTACTTTAAATGACTTAAATGAGAAAGGGTATAATTTGTCAAGGAAAAATTCAAATATAGCATATGGATTTTGGTTTAGGAGCTAAGATACATTAAAATATAGGTAGAATTTTAGCATATTTTATAACATCAAAAATAAATCAAAAGTACTTCTAATTATTTTTTCATTTTCCACTGAAACAGCATAATGTTTATATGTGTCCTGGCTTGCTTATAAGCGATGAGATAAGGGAGATGATTTCATAATGCTATTTATTATAAAATCTCTCTGAATAAAAATACATGTAGAATATGTATGTTCTATCATATTTTGGTCATGACACTATCATAATTTTGTCATAGTAAATGAAAAAAGAAGCATATAATTCTTATTAAATATATAGACATTGGAGTTTGATATTCTAGAGAAGTCTTAGAAGGGTGCTATCTTGGGAATTTGTAGAATTACTGTATTATGCTTCTCATTAATTTATGAAAATGCTATGAAAGTCTTTCTTAGATTTCCTGCCTATGAGTAGTAGTACTTTTGGAATAAGTTTTGGAAGTTAAATTTTAAAATATATGGGGTCACTTGGGTGGCTCAGTTGGTTAAGTGTCTGCCTTTAGCTCAGGATCCTGGGATCTAGCCCCGCTCTGGGCTCCCCTCTGCTTCTCTCTCTCCCTCTGCCACTCCCCCTGCTTGTGCATTCTCCCTCTCTCTGTCAAACAAATAAATAAAATCTTTAAGAACAAATTTTAAATATATGACTCATATAAACAATTAAAATCAGTATAATCATCAAAACCCTAATCGCATCTTGAATATTCAGGTGAAGGAAAAAAGAAGACATGAGTGTACTCATCCAATTTCCATAGATTTTCTACACATAATTACCTGAGATCCACTTGGAGTGTTATGTCTAAAGGGAAAAATAAAATGCTACTTTTTTGATTAAAACTCTTAATGGAAGTAGATTTTATTTAGTGTTTTCATGGAAAGAACTCTGGAACAGTGTCATAATCTCCTGAAGGTTCACAAGCTTCCATTTAGGAAATGGTTTAAAAGAATGTGAATACCATCTACTTCTCCCTTTGGAGTTAATTCGGGTTCAGGGAAGAGATTAGTCCTGTGTCACTGTATGGCAGAATGAACTCTTACCTTCCAACTCCTTCCTTTTTTTAATTTTTAACATCTTCATGCTGTCTTCCTTATCTTAGAATACTCATCACACAAATAAAAATCCAACCTCACCATGGTGTCAGCATCATTTGGCTTTTGAAGAGAGCTTCTGGCAAAGGATTTGCCAGGCCTAGTTGTGACCGATGAAACAGGAAACGCGGAATCATTCCATGTTTGAGGATGAATCATTGCCAGCCACTGCAAAACATCTGCTCTATGATACTGCTTCAATATGTTTCCCTTCTGTATAAGCTCTCAGTGGAGTTAAGGCACTAGAAAATTGAGAAGTGACCATTCTTCTAAGAAATAATCGAGTATTCTTATTCTAATGGATCAATATTACTTAGAATTCTCTATGTCTAGAAACTACTTCTGGATGGGGAGGAGTAAATAGAATCCCCTGATTTGGATAAGGGCATTTCAAACCCAATGTTTACAGTATAATAAGTATTATCTGCCTGTTCTTAGAGAGTACACCACCCTCATAAATTTATTTATTGCAGAAGTCTCAACCACACAGTTTTTGGGGGGAATGTTTATTGTCTGCCCACATGAAATAATTCTTGCTTGCAAAATATTTGTTCAGGGAGGACATGTTAGATACCACGTTATTCCATCAGGTGCAATGAGTTAAGACTAACCCATTGTGCCTTAGGTGTTTTTCTTTTCTCTCTCTCTCTCTCTCTCTCTCTCTCTCTCTCTCTCCCCCCCTTTTTTTTTTAGTATTCATGAAACTTTTAATCAATTTTCAGCTTTCAGGCAGAACATGCTTAAACTTTGACTTATAATATAAACATGATTCTTTTTTCCTTTTGAGAAATGCTTATGGCTATTGCCATAGTTTAATCAAAAATCTATTCTTATTGGAATTATCTTCAATTATTCCCCTGAGACAATGAAAATTCAATACCCTCTTTTTCCTTTTAGCCCCTTGCTTTGCACACATTTATCAAAGAGTAGAATGGGTTTTGGATGACTGTGGAGTTTAGGGAATCACATCTTAGAATAGTGAAATTAATGAGTATGAAACAGAGAAGCACTTCTTATGAAGGACAGAGTGATAATGAAGCTGTAAACATTTCTGAAACTCATTTGGCATATGTTGATCGGTCTGGTATTTAGATTATGGAAATACAGATTCTTGAATGACAAAGGATAAATTTTTTTAGTTGACTAATGAAAATATGAATCTTATGTAATAAATTACTGTATGTAGTTGGAATCTCAAAAAGAGATATTCCTAAAATAATATAAAAGGTAATGGTCCAGAACAGTGCCATCAAATAGAATTCAAGTAGAACTCAAATAGAACATGACCTACCATGTAGTTTTAAAATGTCTGGTAGACACATTAAAAAAGGGTAAAGTGAAACAGGTAAAATGTATTTTAATTATATATTTTTACATAGTATATATAAAATACTATCTTTGAACTTAGAATTACTATAAAAAATTAGTGAGAGGTATTTTATGTTACTTTTTCATAGTAAGTTATCAAAACCCGGTGTGTTTATTTTGAAAGGAAAAGCTTTTTCTCTTTTGTACTCTCCATACTGTTTTTTTTTTTATTATGTTCAGTTAGCCACCATATAGTACATCATTAGTTTTTGATGTAGCGTTCAGTGATTCATTAGTTGCCTATAACACCCAGTGTTCATCACAACATGTGCCCTCCTCAATACCCATCACCCGGCTGCCCGATCCCCCCACCCATCTCCCCTTTGAAACCCTCAGTCTGTTTCTGGGAGTCCATAGTCTCTCATGGTTTGTCTCCCTCTCTGATTTTGACACAGATGTTTGGGAGTTTTTCCACATCAAACAATTCACCAATTTTTAGCAGATGTCTCTATAGGGTGTCCTACAAATTCACATGGAGGTGGACAGTGAAATAATGGATCTGAAAGATGGAATTTCATGTGACAAGGCATAGAGGATGAAAGAGCATGATGTGTATGGGGATCTACAAAACTCATTACCACACATTATGATGAATGCTATGCTGGGGGTACATTATTAGCACAGCCATGGGAGCAGAATGCCTCTCTGCATTAATCACAGTGCCTGACACATTAAAGGCCCTTAAATACATACATATATATATGCATATATATATCTATACACACATATATATATATGGAGAATGTGTATATGTGTGAGTGTGTGTGTGTGTGTGTATTTGGGGGGAAATGCACACAGGTTTTAAAAACCATATATTATATATATATATAACAGATTCCCCATATTTTCAAACTTTAAATCTAAATATGTAATTAAGTTATAACTCTATGTATTCTTAGAGAATAAAAATAAACAATAATGGGTTTTGTTACTTGTTTTAGTATGAAAAGAGGATTAGAATTACAGGTGTCATTCAATTTTTACTCAACAAATATAAATCGACCACCTAGTATATGCCAGGAACTGATCTAGGCACGAGAATATAGCGGTCAACACAGAAAATCCTGTCTTCTCATAGAGCTTAAATGTACAATTGTGCGCCCTATAAGAATCATCAGATAGTGTTTGGCATTCATGGAGCTACATTGCACATGCAACACAATATAAGGCCAAGCAGATAAAAATAAAACAACAGAAAACCCCTGCCATTCATTCACAAACTCATCAACCAAATATTTACTGAATTCTAATTATGTTCCAGGCATTATGCCTAAGGCCTAGAAAAGTAGAAAAATAAATAAAGCACAGAGAGAATGAGAGTATGTAGACTTTGGAGTTTATTTGGTTGAAATAAGTTTTTTAAATATTCTATAATGTTAAAGTTGATCTTTGTAAGCATTATTTTCTACCTCTGCCTTTTAGTTTTCATCATTATTTATATGCAGATCTGCAAACAGTTTGGAAAAGTGTTAAAAATAATAATACTATTACTATTTTACAGCTGTTGGAATTACTGTGAAATATTTGAAAGCCTGTGATCATTTATTTGACAAAAGAGTGTATTATTGTTCAACCAAAACTGTGCTCTGTCCTAGAAGTAGACTATAGTGTAAGCATAATGAGTTTAATGCTGTTTTATGCCTATAGTCCAAACCCCACTGATTTTAATTGCTTTATGAAAACTTTGTATTTTTAGTCTACTCAAAAATGAAGGCGATGAAATTTTCGGGGGCATATCAGTTCACCTCCAACAATGAAGATACTGATAGTCGAAACCCCAAACCTATTTCCTTGGACTGGGATAATTAGAATACACAGAACAGAATGCATTTTAGCTAAATTATTTGCCATCAGATTAGAAGTACACATTTCAGAATTTAAGTCTGCTGAATTTAATTGAAAGACATGTGTCGATAGACTTGATAGAAATACTTAGCTGGATTTTAGCTCTATAAAAATTTTTTCAGCATTCCATGGGTCTTTTTCCTATGTTTTTGGCATTGCAGATTCTGATATCAGTCTTCAAGTAAACACATCTACATCCATTTTAAATTGAAGGACTATGAATTTATAGAGTATCTTGGAATCACATTTGGGTTTATGTCTATAATATATTTGCTAAGGAAAAACGATAATCTTCTTCATAGGTGTTGTTCTTATTTTTACCTGGCTGGTGGTTATATTTCCTACCACCTTTTCAGTTAGATGGCATAATAAAATAGCAGTAGTATCAAAATAATCACTGAACACTTGCTATAGAAAGAAATCAAGACCTATGTATCATTTCAATAAGTGGCCACTATAAGGTGGCATTTAGGGTGTAAAGGAAGGTGCTTTGGTTCATGAATGCCTCTGATAGTCATGCCTTCACAGTACACTAATCGTTGGCTCTTTTAGAGTAAGGCTGTGGTCACCGTTTGCATATTATCTGTTAGAGGAAACGAGCTGTCCTGGTTTTGCCATAAGTGGAAGGTTGTGTATTGGTTTGTAGAGAGGAACTTCAGAGAAACAGGCCTAAACAGTAGGGGACATGGGAAGATGGAGGACCAAAAAGCTTCTAGGTGTGGTTTGATTCTTTGTGAACTTGGAAGCTATATTGACTTATTATCTAATTAATAAAAGTGATACATTATTTGTTCTTATAACACTCTTCTAAGGACACAGTTTCTCATTTCATGCTCACAACAATCTTTTGAGATAGGACATTCACTTTATGAGAGAGAAAAGGAAGCACCAAGAGAAAAAATAAGTGGGAGTATTAATGATGAATTTTAAAGAGTTTTCATTTGTTGAATGCTTAATATGTAGAAGCACATAACGTATTTAATCTATACATTTAGTTGGTAGGAGGCATGTATAATTATTATACCCATTTACAAATGAGGAGATTGTTTTACTGAGAAGTTAAAACACATGCCCCCCCCAAATAAAAATAAAATAAATAAAAAACATGCCCAAGATCCCATAGCTAGTAAGTGCCAGAGCTGGAATATAAACCCAGATATTATTGCCTTTTTTTCCTTTAGAGGAATAAGGGCTAATTTTCTTCTTTCTGTAACATCTTACCCTGTACTGGGCATTATGGGAAAAAAATGGATTATAAACAGAAGACACTTGAACAACTTATTGTCTAACTAGAGACAGGATCAGAATATTCAAAGTTAAAGAGATAAGACAACTGGAAAGACGGGATATGAGTACCAGAGCTTCAAGCTGGGGCAACAGTGTGGTTTGGGGGAAGTGCATTTTAAAATCTGATAGAGCCGAATTTACATTCGAGTTTCATTGCTTCCTAATTGTGCATTCATAGGAAAGTCATTTAGTTTCTTTGAGTTTCTGTTTCTTTAACCAAATATTGGGGTTCCCAAGAAAATGTAGGTAAATTAACATCATTAGCTACCATTTGTTAAGGGTTTAATGTGTACCAATGATTGATTTTAAGAGGTATGCATAATTTATCCCACTTGATCCTTTAAACAGCCTTTCAGGGTAAGCATCATCACTCTCATTTCACAGGTGAGAAACTGAGCTTTGGAGAACTTAACTTACCCACATCACCATGGGAGCAGTGGAATTGGGATTCAAATCTATATGATATGATAATTACTTCACTTAATCCTTAAACTACTTCTCCAAAGTAAATGCTGAATGTAACAGTAGTTTGTAAAGCTTCCGAGGCTAGATCCAACTTGTAGCTCACATGATGAACCCATATACCTTATATGTGTCTTTGATTAGATACTTCTGTTTGGAAATGTATTAATAAATACGGCAAGAAAAAAGAGTGTATACCAACTAAATATCTTTATTCCCTTTATAGTTTCAATTATTTAACTGTCTGCTTTCGGTTTTCCAGAAGAGCATTGAATAATCATAGATGTTTCAGAAATATTTTTATAGAGAATGTTAACTGCTTTATCCCCTCATATTATTGAGGGGGATATTGAGGACTGGAGAGATGAAGCCTTACTGTGGTCCAACTCATAATGCCGGAACTAGGATGAATACTCAGGTTTGCAGTGCTTTTTTGTCAATACCATACAATCTGCATTAGTCAAGAGTCTGAAGGGAAAAGAAAAGGCTTTGGTAAAGATTAATGTGTTCTTAAAAAGTTCAATTCTATTATAAAATTTAGGGCTATATCTTATAGAATTTCTGAAGATAAATAAAGAAAAATATATATTTTACTCAATTAAACCATCAACCATAATATTTTCAGTTAACTCCTGTGTTCCTTACAGGAGTTCCTCACAGCTGCTCAATAACAGGAATATCATCAACAGATCCATTCTCTGATTATAGAAATTCAGAACTTGATGTGTCCTGTTTCTGACTGCTTTTTTTTTTTTAAGATTTTATTTATTCATTTGACACAGAGAGAGAGATATCACAAGTAGGCAGAGAGGCAGGCAGAGAGAGAGGAGAGAGGAGGAAGCAGGCTCCCCGCTGAGCAGAGAGCCTGATGTGGGCCTCGATCCCAGGACCCTGGGATCATGACCTGAGCTGAAGGCAGCGGCTTTAACCCACTGAGCCACCCAGGCGCCCCTTGACTGCTTTAATGTTTTGTTGTTCTTCTTTTGGTACAGTTGGACAGCAAGGAAGTGAGATGAAATGGATCTAGCATCCTTTCTACCCCTTTCACTGTGCTCCTTCTCTCTAAGCTCTGGAAGAACAAATTGCACTATTGATTCAGGAACATGCGCACTTGGCTATGGAGAGATAGAAATTATCACTGCAGAAGTTTGGATTTCTTACAGGAATATGTAGTGCAAAGGCTAAGTGCTCAAGTCACGGACTTAGGACTGATCTGAATCTTGGCTCAGTCTTTTAACAGATGCATGGTAATTGGGCAAGTTACTCAACCTCTGAGTCTTAATTTCTTTGTTGATAAATTGAGAATAAGCATTTATGTAATAGTATTTATACCATATTTATCTCATAAGCCTAAGTGGAAGATTATGTATATAAAATACTTAGAAAATAGTAAGTGTTAGATTAATATTAACTATAATTATTTGTGTCACTGTAATATTTAGCTTCACAGAGCTTCCAAGAATGAAATCATATCTTCTAGCTGTTCCTTAAGATTTTCCTTTATTCAGGCCAAAATTGTTAGAAGTTCTGTTTGAGTCATTCATTCATTCATTCATTCATTCAAATTTAGATATTGTGCCTCAAACTTAGATATTGTGCCTCTTTGGTCTTTGATTTCTTCCTTAAAACATGTCAGAGGTGGGTGATACCCATTTTAAATGATTATTGTGAGGAATAAATAAGTTTGTGTGTTAGCTTAGGCTCTGATACATAGTAAGCAATTAGTTGTTAGCTGCTAATATTTTTTATCATTATTTCTGTGTTCCTCCAGAAAGCAAATATCTGAGTATTTCCACGGGTTCAATTTATGCCTTTCCTACCTGTCATAGGGCATTTAGTTGTTTCCTGTTGAGCTATTTAATAAGGTAGTGACTTCCTACAACTGAGAGACTATAATGTGAGATGAATTTTTGTGAAAATCTGTAATCCAAGCTGCCAGATATTAATTTTGAATCCTGCAGGTATGATAATGACAAAATAGGTTAATTTGAGACCCAATTCTCACATTCAGTTGAAATGTTATCATAGTTCACTTTGAATGAAAAAGAGTGCCTGTGACATAAGTTTAAAAATAATTGAGTGAGTGAATTAGTAATAAACAGTAAAAACACCAAAGCAAATTACAACAATAAAACCTACATAGTTGAACTTTCTCTCAGATTCTTTCAATTGAGTTCAAATCAAATTACTGAATTTTCTTTCCTACTTGAATTCTACCAGAGTGTAAGGAACACATTCCCAGAGTAAAGATTGTCCCAGAGTAAAGTTGATCAAGTTCCCAGAGATTAAAATGAAGCACCAAGATACCAGGCAAAGGGCTTATCATAATATTTGCTCTGGGGCTTCTTACAATGAGTTAACATAACCAAGAAATGTCCTACAGCCAGTATCCTGCCGGTGTCTGGAGGCAGATGTCTGTGTGGGATGAAAAAGGCAGGATCTCGCTAATCCCTCTGATTGGAGTCCAAGAAGGTGATGGCAATGGCTTCACAGGTGGCTTTCAGCCAGTGTATCATATGTACCTGGGTGCTTATGTCAAATCTGGTACAACCCCTCTCAAACTAATCCAACACAATCCCTGGCTAGAATAATTTGAAGACATTTTTACTTTGCAGTACAGAATATTGAGTCCATAAAGATGGTTTCTGTTCCAGCCATGGCACTTTAAAATTGCATGACTTGGTCAAGTTACTTAACCTGTCAGTTTCTTAGTTATCCTCCTATAAAGTGTGACTGTTCATACATATTTCAGAAAATTATTGTGAGAAGAAAATGTGCTAGTGTTTGTAAGTTGTTCACTGTAATTCTTGGTACATAGAAAGAACTTAATAAATCCTCACTGTTCTTATTTTTCTTATTTTGAAATATGTAAACATACTACATAGTTATTACTCATAACATAACATGGTTGTATTATTTGTTCAGCACATGCTTGTTCTTTTCTCCTCATCGTGTTATTTTGAATTGTCCTTTTTATATTACTAGGATATAGTGATCTTTGATGATGGACCCACATGCCCTTGTATTTGGATAAATTAAACCATTGGAAATATCCAGATATTTGCTTTCTGAAGGAACACATGTTTTGCTTATTTCCCAGTGTTTATATGTTCTGGGCATGACCTACATGCAATGCTATTTAAAAATAAATAAAGCCAAGAATTTCAATCTATCCAAATTAATGTATGATCATTATTTTGGGAAACATTTTCCATAGGCTTCTCCTTTAGAATAAAACATAATTTTTGCCAACTTTAGGTAAGCTAGTATGGAAAGATAGACAATCTATTGCAGTTTCATGATACTTGTAATATCTGGAATTAAGGTTATTTTAGATAAAAATATTGTAATTTCTGCAGTTTTCTGTATTTAATAGGAATCACTAAAAAAAACTACTATATAGACGACATTCCTTTTAGCACTTATTTTTCCCTTTTATCAATGAGTTCTTATTGCTTATTTTTTTGTTTATGCAGATTAGGTGATTGATTGATGACAGAACAAGCTGAAGATGTCCCCTTTATTGACCATTTGTCCTTGGCTTCATTTTTAATATTTCTTTTTTTTCATTTTTAATATTTCAAGACTAGGAAGGAATGATAAAATGCAGGAAAGAATTCCTATGATGCTTGTCTTCCAATTTATGCACACAACACATCTACGATAGCATTTTTATGTTGTCAAAACAAATGGTCCTGTGTCTATACCCAAATGAATTAGGAACGAGAGAATACTGCAGTGATTTAGTAGTTGGACTGTAGAATCCTACTATGGAATCTGGACTGAACCCTGGCTCTCTAACTTTGTAGTTATTTAACAAGGTCATCTGTAAAATGAGGATTGTAGTGTAGTGCTATTTCATAGGTGTGATATAATGCTTCAGTGAAATAATGAGTATAAAGTACTTAGTGCAGCTTCCTAGGCCCTCTAATAATAATTCAGAAAGCCCAGGCTGGGACTTTGGAATTTGAAGATCTGTATAGATAACCATGGGGAATTCTGACGTAGGTGGTCAATGGAGCATTCTTCCAGATAATGTGACAAATTGCTCTTTGTCAATCTGGATCACAGAAGCCATACGTCTTATTCAATCTCTGTGACTTGATAACTTTCAAAATAGAAGATTGCAATAAATTTAATGAAAGGTTAACTGCAATTTTGACTTGACAAGCAACTTAATTGGCACACATGTGTACCTATATCCAAAGGTACAGCAGTGAACCAAATTTTGAGAACTGATGCTTAGGATGTTGTGGAAAATGTGATCAGTGAACAGTTTTGAAGATTACTAGTATCAGTGACAATGACAGTTACATGGTCAAAGTTTATCCAAGTCAATGGGCAGAGACATTTCTTAAGAACCTTTCATACTTGGTTAAGACATTTCATTTTCTAATTTATAAACATGAAATATAAGATTTTTATTACCAGTGTGGTTACTCACACTACTCTAGATGCTAATCTTCATTTTCTAAACAAGTTACAATAGTGAGAAATCAGTTCAGATTTTCATATGCTCACTTGAATCTCAATTCCTTCAGCTCCAGCTAAATGAAAACCACTCTGCCTGTAGATTACTTACTCTATTCTTCCTGCTTCAAGTTTTTCCCCTCCATTTTCTTGCTAACTGCTAGTTCTTTTCCAGTCTTTATCTTTTTTCCCTACTTCCTAAATATTGCTGGGGAAGCAGAGAATTCTAAAGGATTTCTCACATGTGATCCCTCTGTTCCTTGCAAGCTTAGAGTTCTCTCCTATAAAAGAGAATTCTATCCTTTGGAAAATGATGACTTGGATTTTCAGATTTTAGATGTCTTCCCAGCATGGTGTTTGCGTTAACTCTTGGTTCTCATTGTTTGAGATGTGATAACAGCTGCTTGTCTTGTTGCATACTTCTCTGCCCAGGCTTTATAAGGCTGAGGTTAGCACTGGTTTTTAGAAAGTAAGTGTGCCAAGATAGGTTGATATGTTTCCCCACACATTTTATTTTTGATGGCATGTCAACACCTGAGTTTTCCTTTCCTTTTGTAAACCCTATTCATGAAGGACCATGAAAATTTTTTCACAATCTTTCCTATTAATTTATATGCCATTTCCATTTTTTTTAGTTTAGGTTTTATTTTTGCTAAGGTATAACTAAAATGTAATGTCTTTCACCTTTAATTTGTTTTACAATTAAGTTCAATTCAAAGTATATTGTTTTTAAATTTAACGAGCATTAAATATTTGTTAAATGCCTAATGAATTGGCTATAGATAATATTGGTTCCACAAATAAATTCCTTGATCTATTATAGTGTATTTTAGGTTGTACCAAGTCTCATTTTTCTATATTGTATTGAGATGATTAGTTATAAATACAGGGCCTATTCTGATCAACTAGTACCTTGCAACACAGAACACACACACAAAAGTTAAAAGCATAGATTCAAAGAAGGGTATATGTGTTTCTTTGTGATTTCCATATTTTTCTTTAAGCATAGGCTAATCTAGCCATGCAGAATCAGTTTATTATCAGTGAAACTCTAATACCACCTCTTTTTCCCATTTATAATAATTATGTAACCCAAATAGTATCAATATATATATATGTACATATATATATGCATATTTGATAACTACTTAAAAAACACTCAGGTAAAACTGTTTGAAACACTTCTTGATCTGTTTGCTGTACTTTCATGTTTCAAAGTAGCACATGGCAATAAATACTTTTTTTAAACCAAATTTGATTTTTTTAATTTAAATTTTAATTCATTAACATACAGTGCAATATTGGTTTCTGGAATAGAATTCAGTAATTTGTCACTTACATACAACACACAGTGCTCATCACAAGTGCCCTCTTTAATACCCATCATCCATCTAGCACATACCTCATCCAACCCTCTCCATGAACTCTCAGTTCGTTCTCCATCTTTAAGGGTCTCTTAGGGTTTGTTTCCCTCTGTTCTCCACCCCCCCACCCATATTCATCTGCTTCCTTTCTTAAATTCCACATATGAGTGAAATCATAGTATCTGTATTTATCAGACGGATTTATTTCACTCAACATAAGACACTCTAGCTCCATCCATGTCGTTGCAAATGGCAAGATTTCATTTTTTTATGGCTGAGTAATAATCCATTTTATATATATATATATATGTATATATATATATATCACATCTTCTTCATTCATCAGTCGATGAACATTGGGGCTCTCTCCACAGTTTAACTATTGTCGATAGTGCTGCTATAAACATTGGGATGCATGTACCCCTTCAAATCTATATTTTTGTATCCCTTGGGTAAATACCTCATAGTGCCATTGCTGGATAATAGGGTAGTTCTATTTTTAACTTTCTGAGGAACCCCAATACCAGGTTCCAGAGGGGCTGCACCAGTCTACATTCCTACCAAGAGTGCCAGAAAATTCCCCTTTCTCTGCATCCTCAGAAATTAACATCATGTGTTGTTAATTTTAGCCTTTCTGACTGGTGTAAGGTGGTTTCTCATTGTGGTTTTGATTTGTATTTCCCTTATGATGAATGATGTTGAGCATATTTTCATGTGCCTGTTAGCCATCTGGATGTCTCCTTTGAAAAGGTGTCTATTCATGTTTTCTGCCCATTTCTTTGCTGGATTATTTGTCTTTTGGGTGTTGAGTTTGATAAGTTCTTTATAGATTTTGGATACTAGCCCTTTATCAGATATGTCATTTGCAAATATCTTCTCCCATTCTGTAGGTCACCTTTTAGTTTTGTTTCCCTTGCCTCTGGCATTGTGTCTAGTAAGAAGTTGCTACAGTCAAGATTAAAGCAGTTTCTGCCTGTGTTCTACTTTAGTGTTTTGATGGATTCTTGTCTCACATTTAGGTCTTTTATCCATTTTGAATTTATTTTTGTGTATGGCATAAGGAGGTGGTCTGGTTTTTTTCTTCTGCATGTTGCTCTCCAGTTTTACCAATGTCATTTGTTGAAGAGACTGTCTTTTTTCCATTGGATATTCCTTCCTGCTTTGTTGAAGATTAATTGATTGTAGAGTTGAGGGTCCATTTCTGGGTTTGCTATTTTGTTCCATTGATCTCTGTGTCTGTTTTTGTGCCAGTACCATACTGTCTTGATGATTACAGCTTTGTAATAGAGTTGGAAGTCCGGCATTGTGATGCCACCAGCTTTGTTTTTCTTTTTCAGAATTGCTTTGGCTATTTGGGGTCTTTTGTGGTTCCATACACATTTTAGGATTATTTGTTCTAGCTCTGTGAAAAATGCTGGTGGTTTTTTGATAGGAATTGCATTAGGTTTTGATAGGGATTGCTTTGGGTAGTATAGACATTTTAACAGTATCCTTTCAATCTATGAGCATGGAATGTTTTTCCATTTCTTTGTGTCTTCCTCAATTTCTTTCATAAGTATTCTATAGTTGTCAGAGTACAGATCTTTTACCTCTTCAGTTAGGTTTATTCTTAGGCGTCTTATTGTTTTTGATGCAATTGCAAATTTGATTGATTCCTTGATTTCTTTTTCTGCTGCTTCACTATCGGTATATAGAATTGAAACAGGTTTCTGCATGTTGATTTTATATCCTGCAATTTTGCTGAATTCAGGTATTGTAGCAGTGTTTTGGTGGAGTCTTTTGAATTTTCTACATAGATTATTGTGCCGTCTGCAAATAGTGAACGTTTGACTTCTTCCCTGATGATTTGGATTTCTTGTGTTTCTTTCTGTTGTCTGATTGCTAAGGCTAAGACTTCTGGTACTATGTTAAATAATAATGGTGAGAGTGGACATCCTTTTCTTGTTTCTGATCTACAGGAGAGGCTCTCAGTTTTTCCCCATTGAGGATGATGTTAGCTGTGGATCTTTCGTATATGGCCTTTATGATGTTGTGTTATGTTCCATCTATCCCTACTTTGTTGAGGGTTTTTAACAAGAATGGTTGCTGTATTTTGTCAAGTGCTTTTTCTGCATCTACTGAGAGGATCATACGGTTCTTATCCTTTCTTTTATTAATGTGGTATATCTCATTGATTGATTTGTGAATATTGAACCATCTGTGCAGTTTATGAATAAATCCCACTTGACTGTAGTGAATAAATCTTTTAATGTACTGTTGAATTTAATTTGCTAGTATTTTATTGAGAATTTTTGCACCCTTGTTCATCAGGGATATTGACCTGTATTTTTCCTTTTTAGTCAGGTCTTTGTCTAGTTTCAGAATCAAGGTAATGCTGGCTTTGCAGAATGAGTTTGGGAGTTTTCCTTCCCTTTATGTTTTTTTGGAACAGTCTTAGAAGAATAGTTATTAACTCTTCTTTAAATGTCTGGTGGAATTCCCCTGGGAAGCCATAAGTTCCAGGACATTTGTTTATTGGAAGATTTCTTCTAAGATTTTATTTATTTGTCAGAGAGAGAGAGCACAAGAAGGGAAAGCACATGCAGAGGGAGAACCAGACAGAAGGAAAAGCCGGCTCCCCACCGAGCAAGGAGCCCAATGTGGGACTCAAACCCAGGACCCTGGGATCATGACTTGAGCTGAAGGCAGATGCTTAACCTCCTGAACCACCCAGGTGCCCCTTGTTGGGAGATTTTTGATTACTGATTTAATTTCTTTGCTGGTTATGGGTTTGTTCAAATTTTCTATTTCTTTCTGCTTCAGTTTTGATAGTTTGTAAGTTTCTAGGAATTTGTCTATTTCTTTCAGGTTGCCCATGTAGGCATATAATATTTCATAATATTCTCTTGTAATTGTATTTCTGTGGTGTTGGTTGTGATCTCTCCTCTTTCAGTCATGATTTTATCTTTTGGGTCCTTTTTCTTTTCTTTTTTGGTAAGTCTGGCTAGGGGTTTATCAACATTATTAATTTTTTTCAACAAACCAGCTTGAATATGTGGTAAGACCAGATATTGGCAGTGTAGATCAGTATCCAAAGTAGAGGAGAGTGGCAGCATAGTCTACAGTAGTAGTTAAGAACATAGGCTGTAAGTAGAGTCTCATAATTGCTTTCTTTCCTCTTTTTAAAATACTTTTAATCCATATTTATATAGCACTTATTAAGTGCCAGGCATTATTCTGAACGCTTTGCAAATGTTACCTATTATCCTCATTTTACTCATACGGGGACAGTCCCAGAAAGGTTAAGAAACTTGACCAAGGTTCCACAAAAGTGGCTGAGTCAAGATTCAAACCCAATGCAGAGTCTATATCCTTAGCTATTATGCTAGGTTGCTAGTATTAGAATCCTAGCTCTGCCCCTTACATGATTTGACAAAGGGCCAGTCTGAGTATTTCTTGGCCTCGGTTTTAGCATTTGCATAATGGGAGTAATAATGTTTTCTTGTGACAAACTTGTTTTTATTTAGTCCAGGGTCTGCCTAGCATGCCACTCTTTTAAGGAATATTGTTTCAAATTTGTGTGGCGTGGGGGACCATTGCTATTACCATTGCCTGAATTGGACTTTCACAGAAGAGGCTATCTTCTTGACTGACATTGGAGTGCCATTCTTGCTCCCTTTCTTGCTTCCAGGCATCCTCCTCTCACTCATTGTCCTTTATGGACCTTGTCTCTCCCGTGACTACAACTGCAGTGCTCTTCTCCCACTTAAAACACTGGGAGTCTTAATTTACTCCTTTGCTAATTCTTCTTAATTAAGAGACAATGCCAATGTGTCTGGTATTTCATTGCAATGGAAATAAAAACAATAGGAATGAAGCTATGAACGGGATGGATCTTTTTCTGGATTTAAGCCTTTGAAGAAGAAGAATTCTGAGTAAAAATAAAATAGAACTCAAGCAGGGGATCTTGGGAAATTTCTGTTACGTTATTCCGAAATGCACTCCTCCCATGGTATCTTTAGATGTATTTCAGCAAATCACACCTTTCTTCATGAAAGAATAAAAAAAAGATTATTTATAAAATTGAATGTTGAAACAGTTAAATCTGAGATATCATTTATTTTTCTATCTAGGAGAACAGTTATAGTTTAACAAAATCATTTTGAGTAAAATCCAGTTCAAAATTTTTCTCGATGACTTTGACTTTATTTGTTTATTACTAATACTATTAAAATGGAATATAATGATTGAATTCTGCAATTGCCTTTTCAGAATTAAGCCATCTTAAATTACAATTATGAATACTGCTTAAAATTAGGAAGACATTTCTAAAAATGATACAATTTCAGGTATCTTGGGCTAATTTTAAGAAGCATTTCAAATCATGAATTTTTACGAGTATCACAGTGTAGTTTGAAAGTAATAAGAAATCAAGAACATGTTAAAGTAAATGTTTAATGATGAAATCTGATACCTGTTACCTTTATGCTTGTAAATCTATGGAAATGCCTTCTCTACTCCTTATCAGGCTTTTCAGAAAGTTTGCTGGGATATTGCTGATAGATGCATTTTGTATTACAATAAGATGAAATTTTAATACTAAATGAATAAATGTATTTAAAAAAGGAGCCAAAGGAAAGATGTATGGAAATTTAATGTCACTAAGATAGTTTTTATGTGTTAGTTTGAATTCGTTCCATTTTATATAAAATACAATTTTTATTTAAAGGGGCACTTATTTTAAGCACGAGATTCCACTTTATATCAATAGATAAGCATATCAGCCTAAGATTATGATAATATTTAATCTGTTGCCTCATTGTTGATTGACTGCATTCAATCTACATATTGATTAGTTTGTGTATATTTGCCGAATAGGATTCTTTTTTAAGACTGCCAGGATTTTTTCCAGATTTATGAATGCATCTTTGGTAGAATGTAAGGCTACTTACACATTAAAATGTTCTATATCGGGATGCGTGGGTGACACAATCAGTTAAGCAGCTGACTCTTGATTTCTTATGGGGTCATGATCTGAGAGTGGTAGGATGGAGCCCCACCCTGAGCTCCTCACTCAGCAGGGAGTCTGCTTGAGATTCTCTTTTCCTTCTTTCCCTCCACACTGTGTGTGTGCTCTTTCTCTCTCAAAATGAATAAATAAATCTTTTTAAAAATGATATGTTCTATATCTTTCATGGAATAGTTGTTTAATAGTAACTTGAATGGCTGTCTTCTGGGGGTTTTTTTTTAAACAAAAAAAAATCAAGCATTTATTTTTAAAGGAAAATTGTGATAATCCAAGATATAAAATATAGTCATTGTAGTCTCTGTATATTTTCTGAATAGTTGTTTTCATAGTTATAAGTCCTTTCAGTACTGAGCATAGACTACTGAAATTTAAAATTCAGAAACTTCAAGCAGTCAAAGGTGCCTGGGGTGATAGTATTCAACTTGTTAAAGGGTTGTATTTGGTATACCAGGAAGAAACTCAGACTACTGGATTTTAGAAAGGTTCTCAATAGCAAAAATTAAAGCCAATAAGATTAACCACAAATTATTTGTCTCTCTCTCCTCCATTTTAGAACGAAGGCTGGCAGCTGCTTCTTGAAAGGATGAGATAGTAAATATTTTAGGGTATGTTGGGTGTACAGTCTCTGTTTCAGCTACTGGCCTCTACCATTGTAACTTGAAAGCAGCCATAGACAATACATAAATGGTGAATATGGTTGTGTTCCAATGAAACTTCATTTATTGACACTTAAATATGAATTTCATGCAATTTGCATGTGTCACAGAATATTATTTTTTATTTTTACAACCATTTAAAATTATAAAATGTTTTTTAGTTCATAAGGCAAAAATGGCAGATTGACTTTGTCCTGTGACTTTAGTTTGCCTTCCCTTGCCTTATACTAAGAACTCGTCCTCAAAGGCAGTGGCAGGTATCTTGTTTATCTTTATATTCCCAAATACTTAGCACATAACAGTTACTCAACAATAACTACTAATTACTACTAAGGTGCTAACAAATACCTACTCTGATGTATTTAATCATAAATTTAATATTGATTTTTTCTAATCTTCACCTTATCTTAGCATATAAAACTTTTCACTATTCCACTATATATATAAGTATATATATACATATATGCACACATACCCTTTTCTTCATTTTACATGTATAATATGTATATTATTTATTATACACACACACATTTTGAATAGTCTCATTGAGGTATAATTTATATACCATAGAACTGTTCTGTGTTAAGTGTATAAGCCAGTGCTTTTAGTAAATTTATTGAGTTGTGCAATCATAATCATAATCTAGTTTTTGAACATTTCCATCATCTCCAAAAGATTCTGTATGTCCATTTACTGTCAGTCTCTGTATATATATATATATATATATATATATATATATATATATATAATAAGTGGATTAATGTAAGATTCCATTCTTTTATGTGCATCAAGATTTCAGAAGACAAATTTAGCCTCATGGAGATATAGCAAGACTTGTGCTTTTGGCACTTCATAATTATTAACTCATGTGGTCTTCCTCTAACCTAACATGTTCTTTCCATTATTATCTTCATTGTACATATCAGGAAACTGCAGTTACTTTCCCAAGTTTACCCAACTTTAGAGTGACATCAGCTTAGCTACTGAGTGGGGATCCAGAGCTTTAAACTAAAGAATATGGTTCCAGAGTCCATGATCTTAATCACTTTAACAGTATAGGATTTTAGAAGCCATTGATAATATTCACCAGAATAATAAATGATCTTTTCTAAGAGGCAATTATGAATTAACTTTTGGCTTACCATTTTAAGCAAGCAATAATTTTCATCAAAATCATAGCTTTCAAACCTCTTTAATCATACATAAGTCAGAATCAGGGGGTATAGCTCAGTGGTAGAGCATTTGACTGCATACGTCAGAATCATTAGAGAGCATAAATCAACAATGTTTTAGGTGTATAGTTGCAAGTAGTAAATAGGAGGCAATTATTCTGCTACTCAGGACATGTGCACCTTTAATATTTCTAGGGTTGTAAGAAGCACTGACTATTATCTGTCTTTCAAATATATATCATTTGAAAAGAACTGTTAAATAAAAATGTAAATAGGACTGATTTTGCATAGCATGAAATTTCCACCTCAGTCTTTTGCTTATGTAAGTAATAATTATTTTTATCAACAACTAAAATATTTTGTTAAAAATTATTTTACAGTTCCCATGGTATTCTACCTTCTTTACAAATTTTTCAAAAATATTACAAAGTGCAGTTAATAAGCAATCAGCAATAATTGTGTATTCATTTTTTCTGAGCATAGCTATCCCCCAAAACCATTTTTTTAAAGAAAATGTTAAATGTAGTTATTATATATTTAAAATTGTCTTTGTAGTATATAATTGTAGATGTTTATATACTGTGCATATTTTCTATTTTTTTGCTCTTCTAAGTATAAATTTCATATGGAAAAAATGGCCTTATTTTATTTTGATGCAAGTTGTTACGGCATGAAAATTTAGGAAATTGCCAATTTATTGGCTCTTTAGGAAAAAAAAAAGTAGTGTCATATAGGGTGAAATTAATGGTCAGAAGATTGAGAAAGATCTCACATTCTTGACAAGATCCTGTCTGCCTCAAAGATTTCACATGGATTGTCTCCAGGAACCTCATTTCCTTCATAGCTGATTCCCAGTGGATGTTCTCTGGCAATTTCTACTGTGTTCTTTCTCTGAGGTCTCAGTCTACATTTTGATAACAGCCATCTTCTTAAGGTGTTTTTTTTTAAAGATTTTATTTATTTATTTGACACACAGAGAGAGATCACAAGCAGGCAGAGAGGCAGGCAGAGAGACAGGAGAGGAGGAAGCAGGCTTCCTGCTGAGCAGAGAGCCCGCCCGATGCGGGCCTCGATCCTAGGGCGCTGAGATCATGACCTGAGCAGAAAGCAGAGGCTTTACTGAGCCACCCAGGCGCCCTTCTTAAGGTGTTTAACCCCACTGATTAGCTCCATGGTTCCTTCCTTCACTTGCTATTCTCATGACTGCTGCCACCTGTGAGAGTGGGTGAAGAAAGAGGGGCTGAGGCCATCACATTGCTTGTCTCCAAATTGAAGTTGTTGTGGCACCATGGCTTTTCTAAACTGATGTTCCACTCAGTTTCATCTCGATTTTCTTCCTTGATGAGGAAACAGAGAGCCTGAAGATCTAATGAGCAGTGAGCAGTGGTTAGAGCTATGTTTTCAGTCTATCACCAGCACCTGTTAGCTGTGACCTTGTGAAGGTTATCTAATTTGTTTAAGCCGTTTCTTCATCTATCCAAGGAGGCTAATAGGAGTTACTGTAAATGTTAATTGAAATAATATGTATATAGAGAGTATGTGTAATGTATATGTAATACTGAAGTATGTGCTACAAAGTGAGCAGTCAATGAATGTAAACTATGACTGATTTTTGTGTTTTGTCTCTTGTATTGAGCACTAACTCGACTGGCAGTTTTAGAGTTCTTAAACTCTGATGCTGCTTGTGCTATAAATCCTGTTACAAATTTGAGTATCTTGATGCCTCCTGGTTTACAGTCTTGGGTACCTATTAATAATAGAATAGAGAGAGAACTTATAAAGCTTAACATCCCAAAATGAATAATCCAGTTAAAAATGGGCAAAAGACATGAATAGACATTTTCCAAAGAAGACACACAGCTGGCCAATACACAGATGAAAAGATACTCAACATCAGTCATCATCAGGAAAATGCAAATAAAAATTACAATGAGATGTTGGGGCACCTGGGTGGCTCAGTGGGTTAAGCCTCTGCCTTTGGCTCAGGTCATGATCTCAGGGTCCTGGGATCGAACCCTGCATCGGGTTCCCTGCTCAGGAGGGAGCCTGCTTCCCCCCTCTCTCTGCCTGCCTTTCTGCCTACTTGTGATCTCTCTCTCTCTCTCTCTGTGTCAAATAAATAAATAAATAGATAGATAGATAGGTAGATAGATAGNTGCCTTTCTGCCTACTTGTGATCTCTCTCTCTCTCTCTGTGTCAAATAAATAAATAAATAAATAGATAGATAGATAGATAGATAGATATTTACAGTGAGATGTTACCTCACACCTGTCAGGATGGCTAAAATTAACAACATAAGAAACAACAGGTGTTGGCAAGGCTATGAAGAAAGAGGAACTCTCTTGCATTGTTGATTGGAATGCAAACTGGTGCAGACATTCTGGAGAACAGTATGGAGGTTTCTCAAAAAGTTAAAAATAAAACTACCTGGGAGAGAGGCAAGATAGTGGAAGAGTAGGGGACCTTGTTTCATCTGGTCCCTTGAATTTAGCTAGATAACTGTCAAATCATTCTGAACACCTATGAATTCAACCTGAGATGTAAGAAAATAATTGCTGGAATTCAACATGGGAAAGTGACCACTTTTTGCAAGGTATGGGGTGCAGAGAAGTGAATCAGTGGGAATGAATTGGAAGATAAACAGCAAGTGGAGGGAGCCTTCATAAGCCAGCTACCAGAAATTGATATAGCTCCAGATTGCAAAACAGAACATTTAGAAGTCTGCTCCAGTGAGAGCCATCCCTGCCTGAAAAGTGCACAGGTGATGAAGCAGGGCAGAATCTTAGGTGTGTGCTGACAGTGTGGTCTCAGGATCCCCAGGGTCACAGAAAGAAAGGGAGTGCCTGAGCTGGCAGAGTTCCCAAGCATTGGAGTGGGGAAACTGGCTATAGTCAGAGAGCCCAGGAGGGGCTTTTGGCTCCCAGTTGCCACAAACCATGAACCCTGGCACACGGGGTGACTGCTTTCTGTGCAGTGGCCCTGCAAGCATGACCCTTGGAGATCCACCACCCTCCCCTGGGAGAATCAACGGGGGTGCACACCACAGGAGTCTGCAGAGTTTGGTGCACACAAAAGTGGAAACTGCTTTTCCCTGAGGTTTTACTGAAGAGAGGGGACCAAGAACTTTCAGCTACGGGACTGGAAATAAGAGAACAGCCATTTTTTATTTTCATCCTCTAAAGCAGTGCAGAAAGCTTTCAGGGAACAAAAGCCACATAGACCAACCAGAAGCAGCTTACACTGAGCTCAGCTGCATGGCAAGAGGTGGTGCAACTCCACCCAGGCAAAGACACCTGAGAATCAGTGCAGCAGGCCCCTCCCCCAGAAGACCAGCTGGAACAGCAGGTGAATACCAAGTTTACTGAGCACACAGAACTGCAAAACTAAAACACTAGGAGAAAGTAGTATATAGAATTCGAGGGTTTTTTTTGCATGATTCTTTTATGTTTCAGTTTAAAATTTTCCTTTGCAACTAGTTTCTTGTTTTATCAACTGTTTGTTTTTAAGTATTTTTAAATTTTCATTTTTACACTTAAATTTATAGATATATTCTTCATTTTTGGTTTCCTTTCACTGCATTCAGTTTTATGTATATATATAGATTTTTCTGTCTTTACTATCTTGGTATTTAGTGTCTTCTAAGAAAAGGACCAAAATACACCCAGGGCCAAGTGCATCACCCTCTTTTGTCCACCTGGAAGATTATAGTCTCTCTTTTTTCCCTTTTCTGTTTTTTTTTCCTTTTTCTTTTCTTTTTTGGTTTCTGACCTCTTTGGATTTTGTCTGGTATGTGTTTCGCTTGGGTCATGGTTGAGATTTTTGATTTTGTTCTCTTGTTCATCCATTCTTCTCTGGGCCAAAGGACTAGAAGGAGGAATTCACAACAAAAGAAAGAACCAGAGGTAATACTCTCTGCCACAGATCTAATCAATATGGATATAAGTAAAACATCAGAGCTGGAATTCAGGATAACAATTATAAAGTTACTAGCTGGGCTTGAAAAAAGTATAAAAGACAGTAGAGAATCTCTTAGTACAGAAATAAAATCTAATCAGGCCAAAATTAAAAATGCTTTAACTGAGATGCAGTCTAAAATAGATGCTCTAATGGCTAGGATAAATGAGGCAGAAGAGAGAATCAGTGACATAGAAGATAAGATGACAGAAAGGAAGGAAGTTGAGGGAAAGAGAAACAACTAATGGAACATGAGGGGAGGCATCAAGAAATCAGTGATACCATAAAGTGAAACAATATTAGAATTATTGGGGTCCTAGAAGAACAAGAAAGAGAGGGACAGAATTTAAGAAACAAAACATATGAGAAAAGTGAAAAAAAGAGAGAGAGGCAAACCAAAAAACAGGCTCTTAATGATAGAGAACAAATTGATGGTTACCAGAGGAGAGGTAGGTAGGAGGATCAAGAAGTGTACTTGTTGTGATGAATACTGGGTGTTATATGGAAATGTGGAATCAATATATTGTTTATCTGAAACTAATATTACACTGTATGTTAACTACCTGAAATTTAAATAAAAATGATAAAATGTAAAAATTAAAATAATATAATACTATATCACAATAAAATAAAATATTTGACCCATGGGAAAAAAAGAATAATAAAAATCTTGCAATTAGAAATAACCTCAGAATGTATTACAAACTCCCTCTCAAAGTATTTCTTACCAAAAAAACCCTTGCTCTTTTTCCTAAACTATATTCACAAATTAATAATAGTCCTGAGAAAGGTGCCTTGAAGAAAGAGTTTCATGCAGTGAGGAATTGCAATCTTCTGCCCTTGAAGGGGGAAATAGTATATTCACAATAAATATTCTGAAATTATCTGTAATAAAATGTTTTATAAAATTGATTAAATTAGAATTATTTACTTTCTACTTGACATCTTTTTTGAATAATTATGTCTTAGTGAAAGGAAATACAGCATTAGAGAAAGTTTAGTCCATCATGAAATAGTTCTTATTAGAATATTATTCTTTATCTTAAGATAAATCATACTTATAATTTCTGTCTCTCCATGTTGTTTCTCCTGGAGAGATAGAAGAAAACTAATTTTTTTAAAAAAAGATTTTATTTAGGGGCATCTGGGTGGCTCAGTGGATTAAGCCTCTGCCTTCACCTCAGGTCATGATCTCAGGGTCCTGGGATCGAGCCCCACATCAGGCCCTCTGCTCAGCAGGGAGCCTGCTTCCCCCCCCCCGCCTGCCTCTCTGCCTACTTGTGATCTCTCTCTCTCTCTCTCTACAATATTATTTTTTCCCTCTCTCTAGAATATTATTATTTTTTAATTTTTTAAAAGATTTTTATTTATTTATTTGACAGAGAGAGAGAGAGAGATCACAAGTAGCTAGAGAGGCAGGCATAGAGAGAGGAGGAAGCAGGCTCCCTGCTGAGCAGGGACCCCGATGCGGGGCTTGATCCCAGGACCCTGAGATCATGACCTGAGGAGAAGGCAGAGACTTTAACCCACTGAGCCACCCAGGCACCCCTCTGGAATATTATTTAGCCATAAAAAAGGAAATCTAGCCATTTGCACCAACATGGATGGACCTTGAGGGTATTATGTTAAGTGAGATAGGACAAAGAAAAGATAAATATCATATGATCTCAGTTATACTTAGAATCTAAAAAAAAAACCAAAAAAACCCAAATTCATAGAAACACAGAGTAGAGAGAGTAGAATGGTAGTTGCCAGCAGGTAGTTAGGGGGAAAATATTCAGAAGGTACAAACTTCCAATTATAATAGGAATAAGTTCAGAGTATGTAATATATAGCATGGTGATGACAGTTAACAAAAATGTTCTATATACTCAAAAGTTGCTGAAAGAATAAATTTTAAAAGTTCTCACTACACTCACATATAAACACACACACATACATACAAGGGCAACTATGTGAGATGATGTATGTGTTAACTAAACCTTATTGTGGTAACCATTTCACAACATCTATATGTATCAAATCATCACACCATACATACTACACTTACACAATATTATGTCAGTTATATCTCAATTAAGCTAAAAAATATTAAAGACTAAAAGTAAAATAGTAGTAACAGACTACAAGAAAAGAATGTGAACAATTCTATTCTCGATACTGAATAGAAAAGAAAGAAACCAAAGAATTCATAAACTATTGGATCTGTTCTTAGAAGTATTCTACTAAACTGTGAAAATCCTGGAATTTCTTGATTTGTCTGATTGAAATTTTAACCTATATTAGAAAAAGAATGAATGAGGAAGATAGCTGGTCTCATAATTTGGATCAACAACCGAGACACAATTTGTGACATAAATGTCATGAGACTCTTGAGAACAAGTAAACATGTATACAATCTTAAATTTTTGAATTAGAAAAGGAAAGTTAAAAAAAAGTCAAATGCCCTACACATCAGAAAACCTTATATATATTTAAAAAAAAAGAGGGGATATGAGTGATTCCATAATCAAGGAACTCAAGGAAGATAATATAAACATAAAAGTAAGTCAGGGTGCACATTAAGGGCTAATGACCACATTTTTAAAGAAAGACAAAGGGACACATAATCAAAGAAAAGAAGAGTGACAAAAATATTTAGTGATAACCTCAAGAAATATAAGCCCAGAATGAACTGAGCTTTCTGAAAATTGCTATGGAGAAATAACAGAGGATTTTAAAAGCTATTTCTGGCATTAAGAATATTGCTTAGGGCAAGATGGCATAATGTTAACATAGGACAGAGAAAAGTCTGAATTTTAAAAATTCTATTTTTTCTTTGTATTCTCCACCAAACTTAAAAAGTATAAGAAAGCAAACGAAGTGTTTAAGCATTTTACTCTTCCTAATCAAACTGATGGAAAAACAATAACAAAGTAATTAACTCCTGCAAATGAATTCAAGTCTCCATGAGTCTGGTCAGACTCAAGAATAAAACAAAAACAAACAAACTAATTAATTAAATTAATAACATTCAACAAACCATGGTAATAGGAGAGGCGCAGAGATGTATTAATAGACAAGATACTTTCAAACTAATAATGTTGAAATAGCGCCCACTGGATTTATAAAATAAATAATTAACAATGTATTTAGTAGGTAAAACCACAAATACTAAAAACCAATACAGAGTCACTAAAATCAAATAACACAAACTTCCTGACTTTATACTCATTAGATTGGTAGCACAGGCTTATAATGTTGACACAGGTGTGTCTTGATTACAACAAAGCATTTGACCTATTTTCTTTCTGTATTTATTAATGATGAATACCACATTTTAATGAAATTTTAGTAACTGCACACAAATTGAAACAAACTATATGCAAAAAAAAACCACCCCTTATTATACTAGTTAATGTTTCCATTTCATCCTAATGGATAGCCCTTACCTGATCAGTGGAATGTTATGAAAGATAACTTAGTTACTGGATTTCAAAATAAAGATTCATATGTATCTTGACAACTTATAATGAGCAGAAATCAACAAAAAATAAATACTACATGAATAGATGTGTAAGTTGTATATTTGCTTTCAAGAATGGAAGGGCAATGAACAAAATCTGGACATTTTAACTTACATATAAAACAAAAACATCGAAGGTTTTTTTTCTCTTACCCATAAATTAAATGTAAAAAAGGTAATATAACTTTTTGTTAAGTGATAGCAGCAGTATTATAAAACATTTCTAGAACCAAAAGAGTGCCACTGTTGACTCTTCTTGATTATTGTCACACGGTACCTATAGAGTATTACATTCAGTGTGAGTAGACACTCTAGAACGGATTTGCTTATGCTTAGAAATGAGAGGTCAGAATGGTAAGGGGCAAATAAGCTACATGACATGAAGAAGCTGCTTTGTTAGTGAAGAAATGAGAAGTTTAAGCAGGCATATAGTATTTATGTCCAAAATAGTTTTCTTCTGGGGCACCAGGGTGGCTCAGTGGGTTAAGCCTCTGCCTTTGGTTCAGGTCATGATCTCAGGGTCCTGGGAGCAAACCCTGCATCGGGCTCCCTGCTCAACAGGGAGTCTACTTCCCCTCTACTTCTGCCTGCCTCTCTGCCTACTTGAGATATCTCTCTCTCTGTCAAATAAATAAATAAAAATCTTTTAAAAAATTAAAAAAATAACTTTCTAGAGAGAGGGAACAAAAGACTGTGTGTGTGTGTGTGTATCATGCTTTATCCATTCATTCACTGATGTACTATTAGGTTGTTTTCATGCCTTGACTATTGTGAATGATGCTGCAATGAACAGATATCTCTTTTATATATATATATATATATATATATATCTTTGTGATTTCATTTCCTTCAGATATACACCCAGAAGTGGCATTGCTGGATCATATGGTAGTTTTAATATTTTGAGGAATCTCCATATTATTTTCCTTAGTGGCTGTACCAATTTGCACTCCCACTAATAGTGCACAAGTTTCCCTTTTCTCCACATACTCAACAGCACTTGTTGTCTCTTGTCTTTTTGATAATAGGCATCCTAAGAGGTTTGTGATGGTATCTCATTTTTTGTTTTTTTTTAATATTTTATTTATTTACTTCAGAGAAAGATAAAGAGAGAGAGTAAGCATGAACAGGGAGTTACACAGAGGGAGAGGGTAAAGCTGGCACCCTGCTTAGCAGGGAGCCAGGTGCAGGGCTTAATCCCCGGACCCTGAGCTGAGATCATGACCTGAGCCAAAGGCAGACACTTATAACTGACTGACCCACCCAGGTGCCCCCTCATTTTGGTTTCGATTTGTGTTTCCCTCATGGTTAGTGATATTGGACACCTTTTCATATGCCTGTTGGCCATTTGTATGTCTTCTTTGAAAAAATGTCTGTTCAGTTCCTCTGCCCATTTTTTTTTTAAAGATTTTATTTATTCATTTGACACAGAGAGAGAGATTACAAGTAGGCAGAGAGGCAGGCAGAGAGAGGAGAGAGGAGGAAGCAGGCTCCCTGCTGAGCAGAGAGCCCGATGTGGGGCTCGATCCCAGGACCCTGAGATCATGACCTGAGCCGAAGGCAGCGGCTTTAACCCACTGAGCCACCCAGGCGCCCTCCTCTGCCCATTTTTAATAGGACTATTTGTTTGCTCCTGACTTGTAGGAGTTCCTTATATTCTAGATACTAACCCCTTATCAGATAAATGGTTTGCAAATATTGTCTTCCATTCTGTAGGTTGTTTGTTCCTTTTTGTTGATTGTTTCTTTTGCTGTCTAGAAGCTAGTCGGTTTGATGTAGTCCCAATTGTTTATTTTTGCTTTTGTTTCCTATGCTTTTGGTGTTATACTAAAATCATTGCCAAGACCAGTGTTAAGGAGATTTCCCCTATGATTTTTTGCAGTTTATAGTTTCAAGTCTTACATTTAAGGCTTTAATCCATTTTAAGATAATTTTTGTGAAATAATGTAAGATTGAGGTCCAGTTTCATTCTTTTTGCATGTCGATATCCAGTTTTCCCACCACCATTTTTCGAAGAGACCATCTTTTCCCCATTGAGTATTCCTTATAAAATTTTGATTGATCACATTTAATCTTATCTGAATACTTTATAATGTGTTCTCACAATAGGTTATATTTCCTTCCTTGATCCTGTCTTTTTTCAGGATTTAAAAATACATAATATGATAACTCTGTGGCTAAAAAGTAATTATTCCTATTTCATGGTATGTCCTTGACTTAGAGTCAGGTGTGAACTCCTGCCCAAAGCACAGTGAACCATCTTCTAGTGAAGTGTTAGACAATTAAGTTGCACTTCCCGACCTGACTGGAGTTGGTTCTATTAACTGCTATGTGAATTTTTGCCATTGGTTAACTTAAGAGTGTGTGAGGAATAGTTGGGAAGGGTCTGACTGAGAATACCATCATACATCATTTTTTTCATTTTCAAATTCAAAGCAGTAACCATTACATGTTAAGACTATAACCATGCTATATTTTATGTGTTGAGTTAGAAATAATTGGTACTCTACAATTAACTTCCACTTCTATATCCTTCACTAACGAGAAATTTTGGCTTTCCTTCCTGCCCTAATTCCCCACACCACTGCCCTTGCTTCAGTCGCAACTAGATTCTCATAAATTCATTTTGCTTTGCTGCACACTGAGAAGCATTTTTACACTGTAATTTTTCCTCCATTCAAATATTCAGTGTCTTTCTGGTTTTATGACTCAGGGATATTAACTCTTGTCTCTAGGGTGCTGCTATGATCCCAAATACACTGAGTATCTTGGATGCTTGCTATGCAAAACACTTTGAGTAACCTTTATACAACCTAGTTGGCATAGCTGAGTGTGCATATCTCAAAGTCCCTTCTCAGCACCCAGGATTATGAAGATTTAGTTATGCCACAGTAACTTCTCACCAAAGCACCTGCTGTCAGCCCTTCTAAAACATGACTCAGTTCTCCTGCTATGCATCCTGGAGGGGAAATCCCCGGTCTGAGTTCTCATTACCTTAGCTTAGGTTGTCTCTACACTGACTTTAACTCAACTAAATCTTGTATTCTTTTCCTTGGTACTTCTAACTGCAGTGACTACCACTGCAAAAATAATCAATCAAAAACATGCACAGCTGAGGAAAATACATACAGAAGGAAATCTTTAATAGCTTGAGGATGAATTTCTTTCAATCTAGCTCTTAGAGGAATTTCCACTTATATGAGAAAAACCATTTCGTTTGGGAGGGGGGACATTCATATGTGCTTTTTAATTGAAGCTTTGGTAGCTGACTGAGATTGAACACAGCTTGAAAGAGAGGCTAAGAACACTGGCTTTGGAGCAGGCTGACTTCCGTTTCATTTCTGGCACCACATTAACTAGCTGTGTGACTTAGGGCAAGTCTACTAACTTTAATTTTCCTTACATTTAATACAGAGGTAATTATTCCAATCAGGGCTGATTGTTGAAAGGGTTAAATGATACAGTGTATGTGCAGTATAGAGCAAAATTCCTGCCATATAAGAAGTATTTGATAAATTATAACACTTCTGTGTCCAAACCCCCAATCTCTGGTGCAACCATGGGTGGACATTTAATGCATGTAAGCACCAGATGTGAACTGTAAACATAAGAATATCATCACGTAATTTTTAGTGGAGAAGAAAACGCTCTTAAGTTCATTTTTATTTCTCTCCAAATTCTGTGCTACCACTATCCTTTAGCTTTTCAAGTTGTCAGCAGTATATGTGCCTGGCTCCTGGAAAGCATGAATTTAAGGTTATATGATGTCTGACATAATACAACAACAACAACAACACACACACACACACACACACACACACAGAATTTGGGACTTTGATAGTGTGATAGTGACCAGATGTTATCTATGATAGGAAGAACCTCCTTACTCCTTCAAAAAAAAGTTAAAAAATTAAAAAAAAAAGGATCACGGAGTTGCTCTGATGATGAAGTGGAAAGCAGTCTGAAAACAGTCAAAATTCTTAAGTTTTCACCTTGCTCTACCATCTGTGCAATACATGGCCTCAGACAGAGTGAAAATAATATTTATCCTTTGAAGTGAAAATATTTATCTTCTAAAATTTTCGGAGGATTAAGTGGGATCATGTATGCAGAAGTGCTCTATAAGCTATAAACTTGTTTCCACTGTTGGACAGATTGTTAGATAAGGCTTCCATTTTTACTATCAAATCTGGATTCAGGAATTTCCAACTTAGTTCATATTTGTATTATGTCAAATAAATAGAAATTTCCTGCCCTCCCTCATACCCCCCTTCCTTCCTTTCTTTTTTCTTCTTTCATCTCTCTCTTCAGAGAAGCCAGATATATTAAATCATTAGGTCATGTTAAGAGAGAAAATAACCCACACTCTAAGCATGTTTTATAAAACCTTTAAACATCAGTGGGCTATATGAAGTAACTTTATTGCATTTAATTTCTTCAACACTATCAGAAGGTTTCTGATAATTCATAAGTAGATTAAATGGCACAAGGTGCACTTCTCTGCAAGGAGCTCCTACCAGCTTGGTTTGCTTCTAAAGAAATAAATAGTTTTTTCAATCTACAATAAGAAAATCCTGCACTGTCTAATACATAGGATTTTTTTTAGATGATCCAAGATGAAAGAAATAAAAAAGTGTTTACAGCTGGAAAGTTGATGAAAATTTATTATTTTGTTGCTACGTCCCTGTGCTACAATTGCATTATCCTTTTCCTCCTTTGAATCTCAGAGTTCTGAGACTCTTGTCCTAAAACATTTTTGAAGAAGACTTATTCTTCCTATAACACTTGAAAAAAATCTCTCCCAGTGCTTTGGTGTGGAGTCTTAACTGTTTTTGTGCTTTCCTTTTTTTCTTAAGTCTATCTAAAAACATTGCACAATGAGCAATTAAATTCTGACAGTTCTATTTATGCTCTTGTTGTATATTTGTTAGTCAACTGATCATTGAAATGAAAATTCCATTGGTGATTAAATGTATTCACTTCTGAAAGCAATGCCTTGCTTAAAATTTCTTAATCCATTAGGATATATGCATGCAAGGAGGGGAAAGCTTTCCTTAAGCATTTTCAGGTTCTTTTTAAAAATAATATCCTCCATTCTTTTAACCAATATAAAGGCAGCATTTATAGTATTTTACCTCCAAAGTAATTATTTCAATCATCTCTTTAATAGTAGCTATCATAGAAGATTAGCTCCAGTGGAGGGTCATAGCTATAATATGTATCTTACAGGTATATTCTGAAATATAATTAGAATAAAAATAGTTTACATGTTTTACTTTTAATATAGAACAACTCTGGGACATTTGATTTCAAACATTAATTCAAAAGACTTAGAAAAAATGTTAATGTTAGTTCAAAGGAATCAGAAAATGTTAATTAAAAGGAGTCAGAAAAAGGGGAATTTATAAACCATGAGCTGCCATTTCTTCTTATTTCTTCTCTTAAAATATATTATCCAGTAAATTACCACTAGTAAGGATCAAATTAAAATTAAATATATTCTCCATGATGACAACTAATACTTATTGAATTTTGTCTTATCTGATTTAATGTCCTCAACTCTATATTTAAAAAAATGAAATGATAGGTAGAGAGGTTATTGTGATTAAGGTTATGGTAGTTCCATGACATGAACTCAGCCGCTGTGACTCCAGACTAGCGTCAAACTGTCCTTTATGCAGTCTTTCTCAATATCTCTTTATAGGTTGATTTTCAAAATCATAATGTAAACCAATATGACATGATACCCGTTTATATATACCTTTTTGAATGCCTTTGTTTTAAAGTAAAATGAAATCTGTAAGCTTTTATCTTATTTGTTAACATTCCTTACTTAACCTTTCCCATCTGGAATCTCTTATGAGACATTCTAATATATATCATATGTGGAAACAGATTTAAATAAAAACTATTTCTGCAAGAAATATCCCTAATTATTATGTGTTTTTACACCTGGAAGTGCTCCGTGTTGTAAAAGAAAGTGAATACATCCACATTTAGCTTATATCATACATTTTGTTTAAGTGTATGATCTGTCTTAGTAACATTAAAAAGGATTCTGGGTTTGTTGCATTTTTTGTGTTTGGGATTCATTCCTGGATATTGCCGCTGATGTTGATGATTGCTTATTAGTGGCAGACTAACCTTCCTAAATCACTGGTTTTCTTCTATTATTTACTGTGTCTGTTAAATCTAGACTCCTTTCACCATGCAGCTTCATGAGCTGGCTCTCTAACTTCCCCACCATAAATCCCACTGGATCTCGGCAGGAGCCAGCAACTCGTTAGTCCTTTTTCCCTATATTCCCTTACCTATAATGATCATGCCTTTCTCCATATTTTTATTTATGCTCCTCAACAGGCATGTGATTATTGCTCTTTATTCTTTCTTCTTCCAAACCCTTCCCATCCTTCAGCATCCTTAACTTCCTTGAAGAAGTTTGTCAGGTAACCCAAATCACAATGATCTTTCATTTTTCTCAATTCCTAGTGTATTTTTATTACAATATCCAGTTCTCGAGTATAGATTATATTGTATTTATTCTGAATTTCTTGTTCATAATTCTCACCCACTTGCCAGGTTATAAATTTATTAGATTAAAGTTGATAAGTTAATCAGATTCTATATAGATTCTTCTCACCTACAAACTTTAAGTTAATGCAGTTTATTGACAAGTAGAAAGGTGCAGGTCAGAGAAATGTACTTCATCTTTGCTGGCCACATTCATATGGCTTTAAGTTGTGGGAAGTCATTCTAGTCTTGTACATCTGAATCAACAGCCTAAGATGTGTTCAGAATAATGTTTTATTTTAAGCTTATTTATGATACAAAAAAGAAAGTTAAAAATCCACTCTTTATAGCCTTAGAAAGCAGCAATAATTGTGTACATATTGGTAGTTTTAAAGGGTTACTTTGAGCTTGTGATACATGAGTTTAGGAACAAATTTTTAGGGTTTAACCTGTTTCTAAGCAGTAATCAATATCTCACAAAGTAAAGACTAAAAAGTAGTCAGTGTTTTTTTGCTTGTTTTCCTTCATGGATAAAGCTTGAAAATCTAAATGTGTATCATTTATAAGCAAAGATTTTTCCCATGAAACCGTTATAATCTAACAAATGCAGTAGAATACTATAGATTCTGGATATAGGCACATGTTCACAATACAGTGTATATTATCCTGTACAAATGTAGATATGTAACATCTACTATATTATATCTGTATTACAGTGAGAGACATGTTGGTATCACCTTCTGCTTCTGTGTAAGTTTGCTCTCCCACTCGTGTTAGTTCTCCTACTCAAAAGAATGTGCTTATTATGGATGCTGCCATGGGAGATATATCTGCATCAGGATGTAGCCCAAATTATATTTCCTTACAGAAGTAGAAAATGTAATCCTTAAATTCATATGGAATCACAAAAGACCCTGAATAGCAAAAGGAATCATAAGAAAGAAAAACCTGGAGACATCACTCTTCCAGATTTCAAAATATACTACAAAGCTTCAGTAGTCAAAACAGTATGATACTAGCATAAAAGCAAGCATATGGCCAGTGGAACAGAATAGAGAACACAGAAGTAAATCCAACATTTATGGTCAAGGGTGCTTAGAACATACAATAGGGAAAGGATAGTCTCTTCAATAAATGGTGTTGACAAAATTGGATATCCATAAGCAAAAGAATGAAATTGGACTTTATCTGACACCATATAAAAAAATCAATTCAAAATGGATTTAAGACTTAAATATAAGACCTGAAACTGTAAATAGTCAGAAGAAAACATAGGGAAAAAGCTTCTGGACATTGGTCTTGGCAATGATTTTTTAATATGACGCCAAAAGCACAGGCAATAAAAATAAAAATAGACAGGTAGGATGGCATCAAACTAAAAAGCTTCTGCACAGCAGTGGAAACAATCAAGTGAAAAGATAGCCCATACAATGGGAAAAATTATTTGCAAACCAGATATCTAAAAAGAGCGTGATATTCAAAATGCACAAGGAATGCTGACAAATCAGTAACAAAATTAAAAAAAGAGAAAGAAAGAAAAAAGAAAAGGAAAGGAAAATAAAAAACCTTCCAAAACAAATAATCCATTAAAAAATATGTAAAGAACCTGAATAGATATTTCTGCAAAGGAGACATACAGATGACTGATACCTACGCTATAAAGGTGCTCAGCATCACTCATCATCAGGGAAATGCCACCATGAGATAGCACCTCACACCTGATAGGATGTCTATTTTCAAAAAGATAAGAGATAACAAGTGTTGGCAAAGATGTGGAGAAAGGGAACACTTCCACACTGTTAGTGAGAATGTAAATTGGAACCACTATTATGGAAAATAAGATGCAGTTTCCCCCCAAAATTAAATATACTACTATTATATATGATCTAGCAATTTTACTTTTGGGTATATATCCAAGGGAAGAAAACCTGGATCTCAAAGAGATATCTGCAGCACTATTCACAATAGCCAAGAAAAAGAAGAAAACCTAAACTTTTGTCAGTGGATGAATGTATAAAGAAAGTCACACACACACACATACACACACACACACACAGGAATAGTATTCAGCCATTTAAAAAAGAAGGAATTCTGCCACTTGAGACAATATGGATAAACCTGAAGGACTTTATGCTAAGTGAAAAAGCCAGATACATAAGACCAGTACCACATGATCTCACTTATATGTGGGATCTAAAATAGTTAAAAGTAGGGGTGCCTGGGTGGCTCAGTTGGTTAAGCCTCTGCCTTTGGCTCAGGTCATGATCTCAGGATCGAGCCCCACATCAGGTTCCCTGCTCAGGGGGACCCTGCTTCTCCCTTTACTCCCTGCATGTGCTCTTTCTCTGTCACTATCTGTTTCTCTCTCTCAAGTAAATAAAATCTTTAAAAAAAATAAAAATAGCTAAAAGCAGAGTAGAATGTGGTTGCGGGACTGGAGGAAGGGGAAATGGGGAGATACTGATCACAAGGGACAAACTTTCAGTTACAGGATGAATGCGTTCTGGAGAGTTAATGTACAGCATGGTGACTATCATTAACAATACTGTGTTATATGCTTTTAATTTGCTAAGAGAGTTGATGTTAAATGTTCTCAGCACACGTACACACATACACACACGGGAAAAAAAAAGAAAATGGTATCCATCCATGGTGATAGATATGTTAAGTAGCTTGATTGTGGTGCTCACTTCACAATACATAAATGTATCAAAACATCAAGTCATACAACATAAGGATATACAATTGCTATTTGTCAATTATACCTCAATAAATCTGAAGAAGAAAAAAAGACTCCGGGAGCACTATATAGATTTCTTGAGTGCCTTCTCTGGATAGCTCCTTTCTCCTTGGACTTTGCCTCACAAATTCCAGTCCTCGGTAGCTCCAAAGTCAGTCTTATTCTTTTTAGCTCAGCTAGATCCTGTGAATAATTTGGGTCTAGCTTCCAATGTCTGAAAATTGTTCTTCCATAATTGTTTGCCCATTTATGTTTATTGACGGCAGTAGGGACAGTTTATTATCAGTTATTCTTTCATGGCTGGGAACCTAAATCTGATAGCCTTCACTTGTTTTTAAACGGCATAATCAAAATTGAAAATTTGTAAAAATACATAATTTTAGTTTGTTTGTTCTCTGATTGCCATTTTTCAACCCACCTAGCTCTAACCCTCTTTTCTCACCAGTGTCCAGAATTTCTAGTCCTGTGCTGTGCTCATAGATTACTGCTGCCAGATGTAGCATCCAACTGCAAAGCTCTAAACTGTGTTGTATCAGAGATGGCATCTGGGCATTCAGCTGGCCCATCTGGCAGAACTTTTCTTGGGCGTTTTTTATCTAGCAACACAGTAGGCTATGGAGAAAGCCACTAAGCTTTTTCCAGAGTTGAGCTTGGGTCTGACCTTCCCTACTGCCTTGAATTCTTGTATTATATGTTTTTGGCTGACTGCCTACTGTACTTGGAGAAATTCCTTGATATTTAATCTGATAATTGGGGTGATTTTTAAGTTTTAACTCTGAAAGCAAGGGCTCATCTCAGTCACCTTTGGGCTGGGAGTTTAATTATATCAAAGTTAGTTGATGCCTCAGCAGGTAGGGGGAGGGATGGAAGGCACAGTGTATTGTAATTTTTAGTGTTAATTGTAAATGAAAACTCCCTAAAGAAAGCTTAGAAGTAAAAGAAAAACAAAAGCATAATAATCCATAGCCCCTGAAAGTTTTAGACTCTTCTATGGTCATATTTCCAATAATGTGGGAGTATATGTTATTTTGCTAGGTATTAATTTTTGCCAAAATTATACCTGGCTATTAATTCTGGACCATTTATTTGTGTTTCAGAGTTACCGTTATTAAGATGAAACTGAAGGGGGCGCCTGGGTGGCTCAGTGGGTTAAAGCCTCTGGTTTCGGCTCAGGTCGTGGTCCCAGGGTCCTGGGATCGAGCCCCACATTGGGCTCCTTGCTCGGCACAGAGTCTGCTTCTTCCTCTCTCTCTCTCTGCCTGCCTCCCTGCCTGCTTGTGATCTCTGTCTCTCTGTCAAATGAATAAATAAAACATCTTAAAAAAAAAAAAGATGAAACTGGAGGGAGGACTCTGTAGTAATAAAGTGGGCTATCCTTTTCAGACATTCTGTCAGGAAACTGTTCATTTCCTTGAAAATGTAGGTGTTTCGCTTTTTATGTTTTTTCCAGATAGGAATAGTTTAGTTATAAATAAATCTTTTTTTCTTTTTTTTTAATAAATCTTTTGAAAGCATTTTATTGATTTTCTTTTACTGGTCAATTTCTGGAGTTTCCAATCAGGGCCAGTTGTCCGTATATACAGTAAATTCCACAGTATTCCACTGTAAACAATAGTTAATCCATCCTTCAAAAACATTCTGCCTACATGTTTAAAAAACTAAATCTATTAAAAAATAATATCTATTCTAATAATATCAGTAATTGAATAATTTCATTCTAATTCCTTCAGAAAACTCTGTACAACAAAAGCATTTAGGGTCATATCCACAAAAGAGAAACAACCAAACCACATACACACACACACACACATACACACACACACACGCATATATTTTTTTAATTAACATATAATGTATTATTTGTTTAAGGAGTACAGGTCTGTGAATCATCAGTCTTACACAATTCACAGCACTCCCATAGCACATACCCTCCCCAGTGTCCATAACCCAGCCACCCTATCCACAACCCCCCATCCCCTACCTCTACCCCCACCTCCAGCAACCCTCAGTTTGTTTCCTGAGATTAAGAATCTCTTAATGATTTGTCCACACACTTTCTATATACATATCAAATGTCGAACTTTAAAGAACTCTTAAATTGAAGTATGTGGCCAGTAAATGCCACAAGTTGGAAAGCCTCATGGATTCAGTTCCTTATTCATAGAGATTGTCAAAAGATACCTCAGTTGGAAACTCTTTTATATATTTCACTTTCCATAACTACTAGTAAAAAAGAATTAATGTAGCGTTTTAAAAATATGGTCATCATGTAACATTGTGGGGGATTAAGCAATATTCCGTTGTGTGGATCAAAAAGTTAATTACCAGGTCTTTCAAACTTTAACCAAATTCAACAAGTGGTGAATCTCATGTTTTGTCATAAATTCATTGTGTGCTCACCTCTCTCTTTAAAAAAATGTGTTTATAAGGATTTAAAAAATAAGGAAAGAATTAAATGATGAACTTCATTGTAATATAAGCAGTATAATTAAAGTGTGGATCATATACTGTTAGAATTTAAAAGATGAGGAGAGGTTAATTTTGGTTGGAGGAATAAAAGAGAGAGAGGTCAAATACTTCTTCAAAAAAAAAGATGTCAACTTTGAAAGACCTTCTTGCATCTCCAACTAGGTCTTTTTTTTTTTTAATTGCACTAAGAACAATTAACATGAGATCTACCTCCTTAACAAAATGGTATATCCAGTATGAAAAACAGTTCATAGGTTCCTCAAGAAATTAAAAGTATAATTACCATATGATCCACCAGTCTTGCTTCTGGCTATTTATCCAAAAGAATTGAAATCAGGATCTTAAAATGTTAGTTCCCTCCCACACCCCACCTGTGTTCATTGAGTCATTATTCACCATAGCCAAGATGTGGAAATAACCAAGGTGTCGGCCACTGATGGATGAGTGCCTACAGAAAAATGTCCTCTATGAAATACAAATCAAAACCACAGCGAGATACCACCTTACACCAGTCAGAATGGCTAAAATCAACAAGTCAGGAAACGACAGATGTTGGCGAGGTTGCGGAGAAAGGGGAACCCTCCTACACTGTTGGTGGGAATGCAAGCTGGTGCAGCCACTCTGGAAAACAGTATGGAGATTCCTCAAAAAGTTGAAAATGGAGCTACCATACGACCCAGCAATCCCACTACTGGGTATTTATCCTAAAGACACAAAGGTAGTGAACCACAGGGGCACGTGCACCCGAATGTTTATAGAAGCAATGTCCACAATAGCCAAACTATGGAAAGAACCTAGATGTCCATCAACAGATGAATGGATAAAGAAGATGTGGTATATATATACAATGGAATATTATGCAGCTATCAAAAGAAACGAAATCTTGCCATT
>LNAC01000949.1:31187-42781 GCA_002007465.1 Ailurus styani | reverse complement strand
TTTTTTATTTTATTTTTTTAATTTTATTTTTATTCTTTGCCCAAGGGGTACAGGTCTGTGAATCATCAGGTTTACATCTTTCACAGCATTCACCAAAGCACAAACCCTCCCCTATGTCCATAACTCATCCACCCTATCCGTACCCTCCCACCCCCCAGTAACCCTCAGTTTGTTTTGTGAGATTAGGAGTCTCTTATGGTTTGTCTCCTTCCCCATCCCATCTTGTTTCATTATTTTTCCCTCCCTACCCCCCACGACCCCCCACCCTGCCCCTCCAGTTCCTCATATCAGAGAGATCATATGATAATTGTCTTTCTCTGATTGACTTATTTCAAAAGGAGCTGTATTTTAGATATTATAACCTAATGACAGTAATTAATTGCCTGGAACCGTGAACTGCCCTTGCTGTGTATTTCTTTTTACCACCGATTCAAACTCCTCCTCTTTAAACTGTGGCTTAATGCTAAAAAGTATAAAATTGTTAATATATTATAATCTAAATCCATGGTTAACCATATTTTTGTATTATTTTAAACATTTGAAAACTAAACTCTGCTTCTTGAGCAGTATTTTTTAGGAATTGTAATTTTACTGAGCAATTTTGGAAATTCTAAATATTTTAAATATGCATGCTGCTGATTTTATGGCATTGTAGTAAGCCAGCCTAACCTATGTTGATTTATACTTTTTTTTTGAAACAGGCTTCCTAATAATTTATATGCCAGGCATTTTAGAAAATATATGTGGCTTATTTATATGTCTTTTTTTTTCCCCCCAAAAAGGCTTATAGAGGATTTCCCAACCAGCACACTTCAAAGGGACTCTTAGTTTTGATATGCATATTGGGAGTACATAACCAGTATTTCTATATGAAAAGAATATACTATTAAGCTGTGAATGGATTGTCAGGAATGTACCCAGGTTTACAATGGGGTGGCTGTTACAAACCTATGAAATTTCTCTCAGTTAGCTGTTGGTGTTATAATACTCACATCTACAGGATAATTCCAGGTCATAATTTAATGAATTAAGTATAATCATAATTCTAAATTTATATCTTACCTTTATGCTACAGAAGCTCATGGTAATTTATCAATTCTGAAAGTTTTTCAGTCACTACTAAAATTCTGCAATCTCTAGATACAGTTGCATGACAATATAATACATAGCGAAGAAAATGATATAATTACTTAGGAAGGGATCTGAAGAAAGAATATCATACATAATTGAAGCCATGATAGGAAATAGGTAATGAATAATATAATTTTTAAAATTAGCATTTTACCAGGATATGAATTTCAGAAATATTTCCACAAAAATACGGTTTCAAATTAAAGCCTTAGAATGAAACCTTTGACCCTTTTTATTTAGGAGTTGAAAAGAAGGGAGGAAAAATGAAAATTTGATGAACGAAAAGCAGCCTAGATATCAGTTGGAATACTGTTGTTCAGAGAACCTAAAATAACTGTATTACATATTCCCATCAGTTCTTGTCCTCCTGTTGTAACCCCAGTCACCTGCTAGTCTCCATCTTGAACCAGTGGTGGGACCTTAGTCAACTACAACCTGTCCGTAACCAGTCAGGGATGCAGATATGACCAGAGCTTTTCTTGGAATTAGGTTAGCCTTGGGAATGAACCTGAAATTCCGTGGGGCAGACTTAGCGCTAGAAAGGCTGGGGCAGCCATGGGCAAGGCAGAGTAATGAGGAAACAGAGGGTATAAGTAATCAGAGAAAATGTAAGGTAGAAACACAGGGAGTGATTGGGTCCAACGAGGGAAGAAGAGACTTCATAAGAGGGAAAGAGGTGGTGGTATTCGTGAGTGCTGTCTTGGTTCCTAGTGAGCTTAGTGTTTTGCTGCTTAGAGATTTATTGTAACTCCCTCTTTATATCAGTGACTAATTATTGAAGTGAAAATACTCTAATTAATACAAGGTACCGTGTCAATTTTTGTTTTTTCTCCCAGGAACATGACCTCACTCTGTTGAGCAGGCTTATGCATACACGCAAAGACTGTATTTTTCCTTTTCTCCTTATTACAGGTCCAAGACAAACTGAAATCAATTTAGATCTATGCTAAAGTGTAGGAATCTCTAGGAAATGTATTCTCAGCAACAGTGGACTGTGTAGGGGTGTGCATTCCAGTTCTGGTTGGTGCTGAAATTTGTTACACATGCCCAATTTAGGATGTTTCAAACTCACAGAACCTGGCTTAATGAACTGGTATCAATTCGTAACAAATTGTGCAGCTGTTGGCCTGCTTATTTAGATCAACCTGAAAAGACAGTCTATAATACAGTCAATTAGCACTAAGTAATGATTATTTAAGTAGTCACTGATGGATACCTGAGTAATGTATACTCATTTAAAGCCTAATGAGCAATGGCAGGAAGGTTCCTGAACAATTCATAAAGTTGGTAGACACCATTTACAGTCACTATTGAACATTTGCTAGGTTAAAGTATTTTAACATCTTTTTTTCAAAATGGAAATATTTCACTTAATCTAAATCTATTTTCTGTGTGTGTTTTTAAAAATGAAAGAATTTGAAATTGTAAATAAGCATGTATATGAAAAAGGTGTTACCTACTGTCAAGAGCAAACAGACTATATTTTTTCATGTGCTACTTCTGATTAGTGTGTTCTGTTTAACTCTCTCTCAAATAGTCATTCTTACCTGGTTGCCATGAACCATTTCTAGATATGCTGCTAAATTCTGATCTGTCTGTAAATTTTTATTTTTCTTTAACTGTCTATATTAGCAAAATTCATTAGCTTTCATGTGGCAAAAAGTCCAGTGTGCTGTGACGAAGAGGTGAAGAACACAGGATGATGGCTCTCAGGAGCCAGAAGAAACTGAATTTATTTAATCATATGTGAACATTTCCTTTAGTATAATCAAATATTCCCACTCAAACCAGAAAAGTGCTGCTGACCACAGTCATAGGAATAGATGGATACATGTGAACACAAAGATGTGGTAAGCTAGTTACACTGTAATGGGGACTCTATTATAACTGCTGTAGATTTGTCTGTAGTTCTTTAGGGTCTAAGGCTTCCAACTGAACCTCTCAAAAATTATGGAACTGAAAACTGTACAATGAGTATAAACAGTGTAGGAACTCTGACCTCAGATATCTCCCTCCTATAATAGAAGAGTATATTACTTCATTCCAAAAGGTTAACAAGAACCCAGAAAGACCCAAGACTACTAAAACCGTGTTGACTTTTTTTGTAAGTTATCTAACCAATGAAATCTGTAATACTAAATTTATAGCTTTTGTTTCTCTATATTTCTTCTAAATTATAGACTCCTAAATGATAGCAATGCCAATGACTAATCACAACAGTATTAATAAAAAGAAAAGCTCTTTTTCTACTCAGAGTTAATAGTTTATTTCTTACTTTGTTTTTAACTTGTGTAGGAGTTAATTGGATGGTTTTTGGTCAATGACAGACTTGGAATTAAATTCAACGGCTAACACTTTTTAACTATATGACTTCAGACATACTTATCTTCTCTAGGATTCAGATTTTTATCAACAAAATATAATAGCATACTTAACTTGTCAAATTATTTTCAAGGCTATATGGAAAAAAAATTAAAGTGTTTGGCATACGGCCTGGTACATGCTGTATGTTGAAGGAAAGGTAGCTATTAATGTAAAGAGGAGAATTAACCTGAGGAATTTCAGAACGACTCAGTTGAGGTTTGTTTCTTTTTTTGTGGTAGCCACCCTTGAAAAAATCAATTAGGGAAAAGCAGTAGAAAAGCAAAAGGAAAAATTGGTGAGAGGAATGTTTCTGATTTCTAATGTTGACTATCATGCATTTATACTAACTGCTAAACCGATACTGCATTTCTATTCTATCTAATATAAAAATATATAAGTGAAATAGAATAAATAGGAAAAATTAATAAATGGCATTTAAAATAGTTGGTAAAGGTTAAGACATAGTACTAAGATTTTTGCTTTCAGTAATACATACTATGTAGGTTAGTCCAAACCTCCCAATAAAGAAAACTCAAAACACTGAAAAAAATAGAAAATGAAACTATGAAGGCATCAGAGAGCTTACAGTGCAATGAAGAATTAAAGGCCCATAATTTGAGAGAAGTAAAAAATTCAGAGTGATGACCCAAGAACTCAGGGGGCCATGTTTCCCCTGAGGAATTTGCTATTTCTAGAAGATCACACTGAGATGATGGATGATTGAGAAGAAATTTGATAGCCACTAAAGTTTACAAGAACAAAGTTTCAGTCTTGTCTGAAGAGTTTCAGGGCCTGTCAAAAGTGAGGTGGAATAAACTCCCACAGTTGGCTTGGGGCCCGATGGGCTTGGATGCAAGAATAGACCAGAAGTTAATCAACACTCACAGGGACTGAATCCCTGCCTTGGGACATGAGGGTGGCACAGGAGATATAGAAATCTTTGAAAATTGACTAAATCATTACAGAATTAAGATGTTTAGAATAACCACACAAAAATCCTGTCTGGATAAAGAGAATATTGTCGTAAACCTCAAATTATTTCTACTTTTTTTTTTCACCTGGAGTCCCTGACTCAGCAGCAAACAAAATCATGCACATAAGGAGACAGTATTCAACAGAACCAGCAGAAACTCTTGAGAAACAGAATAATTGGTGTTCCAGGTGTTGGAATTATGAGATACAGATGTTAAATAAGAACCATGCTTCCTATGTTATGGAGATAAAAGACAACATTGAAATGTTTAGCGGAATCCTGAAAACCAGCAAAAACTTGTCCTATATTATGAAGCTTTTTAATATAACCAAGAAAATATGTAGAGTGAACAGATTCCTATTTCTGATACCAATACAAAACCTATAAAACAGTAAATGAAGCAGTTTAGTTCTTGGCTGACGTGGGCTAAAATATTAATAAAATATTTATAGAAAAAATATTTCCCTATAGGAAAGATTCATACATTTTGTGGCTCAATTAGGTAATGTTTCAACTTCCATATAGCCCAGAAGCATATGTAAAAATTAATAAAATTGCTAAACATTTGGCAGTGAAAAATTCATATGACTCTTAGAAGTAAAGCTTTTTGTTATAAAACTATTGATATAGTCTCTTCAACAAATGGTGTTGGAAAAACTGGATGGCAACATGCAAAAGAATGAAACTGGACCACTTTCTCACACCACACAAAAATAAATTCAAAATGGATGAAGGACCTAAATGTGAGTCAGGAAACCATTAGAATCCTAGAGAAGAAGAGAGGCAGTGACATCTATTGGGATTTAACTGAGATAAAAACCTTCTGCACAGCAAAGGAAACAGTCAATAAAACTAAAAGCCAACCTTCGGAATGGAAGAAGATATTTGCAAATGACATATCTGATAAAGGGCTAGCATCCAGAATACGTATAAGGAACTTATCCACCTCAACACCCCCCCCCAAAAAAAATCCAGTTAAGAAATGGGGAGAAGACGTAAATAGACACCTGTTCAAAGAAGACATCCAGATGGCCAACAGATACATGAAAAGATACTCAACATCACCCATCGTAAGGGAAATACAAATCAAAATCACATTGAGATACCACCTCACACCTATCAGAATGGCTAAAATTAACAACACAAGAAACTACAGGTGTTGAGGATGCAGAGAAAGGGGAACCTTCTTGCACTGTTGGTGGGAATGTAAACCAGTGTAGCCACTCTGGAACACAGTATTGGGGTTCCTCAGAAAGTTAAAAATAGAACTACCCTATAACCCAGCAGTTGTACTACTAAATATTTACCCAAAGGATACAGAAATACAGATTTGAAGGGGTACATGTATCCCAATGTTTTTTTTTTTAAGATTTTATTTATTTATTTGACACAGAGAGAGAGAGATTACAAGTAGGCAGAGAGGCAGGCAGAGAGACAGGGAGAGGAGGAAGCAGGCTCCCTGCTGAGCAGAGAGCCCGATGCGGGCCTCGATCCCAGGATGCTGAGATCATGACCTGAGCCGAAAGCAGAGGCTTTAACCCACTGAGCCACCCAGGCGCCCTGTATCCCAATGTTTATAGCAGCACTATCAACAATAGTTAAACTGTGGAGAGAGCCCCAATGTCCAATGACTGATGAATGGGTATAGATGTGATACACACACACACACACACACACACACACACACACATGCTGGAATATTACTCAGCCATCAAAAAACCAAAATCTTATCATTTGCAATGACATGGATGGAGCTAGAGTGTATTATGCTAAGTGAAATAAGAGAAAGAGAAATACCATATGATTTCACTCATGTGTGGAATTTTAGAAACGAAACAAATGAACACAGTGGGATAAAGAGGCAAACTATAAAACAGACTCTTAATTATAGAGAACAAACTGAGGATTGATGGATGGAGGTGGGTGGTCAGATGGGTTAAATGGGTGATGGACATTAAGGAGATACTTGTTGAGATGAGCACTGGGTATTATATGTAAGTGATAAATCACCAAATTCTACTCCTGAAACTAATATTACACTGTATATTACCTAATTGGAATTTAAACAAAAACTTAAAAAAAAGCTATTGATACAAAGCTAAATTGATAAAATACCTAGTCATTAAGACCTGTGGTTAGTGTGTTAGGAAAATAACTACAAAACAAAAACAAAAACAGAAAAAAACTGTTATGAGTAGATCATGATTCACACATTGAAGGACAGCAACTTTAAAACTGGTGCGCATAGGACAATTACTTACAGAGGGATAGAGAAAGCAAGAGAGGAAGCAGAGAGAAGGTTTAGAATGAAGATCATTAGAATGTATGAATAAGGGAAAATTACTTGACATAAATAAAAACACCAAAACAGTCATTTCAAGCCTAACATATATTATTATAGCAGGTCTTTTTTGTTATTAATAAAAACCTTCATAATTGATTTATGAATTTATATATAATACAATTAGCAGTTTTATTCCTCTTAAAACTTTATTGAATTTTAAGTTTGAATATGAAAAAAGCAGTAAGATTTTTTCATGAGTAAATGATAGATTGGAAGGTAAAAACATTCTGTCAGAAGTCTGTCTCTCAAACTTTCATTAGTAGCAGGGAACAAGATAAGCTTTCTTTTAAACAAACAAACAAGAACCAAAAGGTTTTGGTCAGATACAAGAAATGATAATGCTTAGATGTAGAATCATGGCAAAGTTCCTTGTCCTGCTCCCTACTCCGGTGATACTTCCCTTGTTGGCTTTTCATTGTTGGTTATGTATTTCATTCTTAAATGCACTGTGTCCTTCTGGCTAGTATTACAGCCTTTCACTTGACAAATTTCCAGACTCTTTTTTTTAAAAAATGTCATCCAGAAGTCTTCATCTTAGAGTTGAATGCCTCTCTTGTAGTCCGGGTCTATGTTGCTCTAATAGTTCATTTGTATCTCTTCTCTGGTTTCTCTGAGTCTTAAGACTCTCAGCTAGTTTTATACTTGTAAAATATTTTAAACCTTCTATGAAATAAATATGTCCCAAATCTCATAAGAGCCTTTGACAAAATAAAATGAAAACAAAAGCAAACAAATAAAAACCAACAAGCCCTTCCCCCAAAAAAGAGCTCATTCAACTTTTTTTTTTTTTTTTTTGAGAGCAAGATTGAGAGAGAGAGTGCACATGCAAACAGGGGAATGAGAAGAAGGGGAGGAGAGAGAGAATCTTAAACCCGCTCCATGAGCTGGCATGGGACTTGATCTCACGACCCTGAGATCATGATTTGAATGAAATCAAGAGTCAGATGCTTAACTGACTGAGCCACTCAGGTGCCCCAACATTAAGAGTAATGATAAGGGTTTCAATTCTTAAAGTAACTCTTATACACCATTTTTTCAGATTATATACTTAACTCTGAGTTTAATGTAAAATGCTAAATGTGTGAATACCTTGAACCAGTTAATATCTGCTTTTCACCTGTGCCCGTATTTCTAAATTAACACTTGTTTTCGTGTGGTCACCGAATTTTTCCAATGTCACAGTCCAGAGTAACTATGTGGAGAATATAAAATAAATATTACTTAGCCTTCTAAAAGAGGCAAAATATTCTAGGGGCGCCCGGGTGGCTTGGTTAGTAAAGTGTCTGCCTTCGGCTCAGGTCATGATCTCAGGGTCCTAAGATCCAGCCTCCGCATCAGGCTCCCTGCTCAGCACAGCATACAAGCCCTTGTATGTTTTTGTCTTCTTGCTATCCGACCTTGTTTGTTACCCTTCCCTTGTTTTCCTTTTTCCCATTGATGCACCAGCCATGCTGTATTTGTTCTCTTCTCCCAATGTACCTTGCCTGGTTTTGCCTCCAGGCTTTTGTGAATGCTGACCCCTTTACCTTGAACAGGATTCCCTTTCCTCTCTGCTTCGACATCTCTGCCTGCCAAGGTATTGTCTTGGATGCTGCTGTAGCCAGTAAAGCATATTCAGTCAAATCTGGGTTAAGGAAACTAATCTTTGTTACTAGAATGATGTATCCTCTAGAATTTTCAAGCCAGGAGGAATATTGTTAAACTAAATAAAAAAGATACTGGTATGTCAAGAGCCAAGTCACTTGTACCACCACTTCTGTCTTAAAGAAGATCAATTTCCAATCTGTGTGACCTTCATCTCCTGAACCACCATTTCTTTATCATAAAATCGGGGGTTTTGATTATGGGGCCTCTGAGGTCCTTTCTAGTTCTAACATGATTATGTAGTAATTTTTAAAGGATTAAAACATACTATAACTTCTCTATATTTTTCTTTATGTTTGATGTGTATTCTGTATAGCTTTCAGGGTTTTATTATTGAATAATCTCAAGGGGCTTTAATGATGCAGTGAACTGATCTATTCTCCACTTAAAAATGAAAATAGTAATGATAAGAGTTAACATTTATTGAGGCCTGTGATTCTGAGCACTTTGTATTATTTCAAATTGACTTTTGTTCACCTTTTCTAAACTAGGGACAATAAAATAAAGTTCACATTAACTTTTTTTGATATTTTAGAACAAGATCAGAGGCAAGTTCATTATATCACTGTCAATAAATCTGTGGTGCTAAAAGCAGCAGACATGAAGGGTGAAGGACTTACCACAGGGTCACTATAAACAGAGACTGGGTATTGGTAGAAGAATGGTATTCCTTCCGATTTCTTCACCTCAGTAATGCTTGGTAGTGTTCTATTTTAATGATTAATGATGAAACGGGTATCTTAAAATAACTACTGACATGCACTTGTATTTAGAGCAAAATATTGATCAGAAAAGTGGTGAAAGTCATAGTCATGGGCCTTTTATTTTTTTAATGGAATAAGGAAAGTCCCTCTTTCCAAAAAAGGAACAAACTAACAAAATTGTGGCAGAGATTAATTTATGGTTGGTGTCTTTAAGCTGTGGTTTGCAGACTCAGATGCTTTCAGTGGGCTAGATTACTTGTTCAAGGTCGCATAATAGGTTAGTGACAAAGCCTGATCTAGCCTCAGGTATTCAAATAAGGAATTTCTAAAGTTAAATGCATCTTGATACCACATAATATAATAAATATCATGCTATATCAAACACTCTTGTGAAATAAGATAGAACTTAATTAAATCAATGAAATATGTTTTATATTTATGTTTTTATAATATATGTTTATGTACATGAAAAATATTTTTAAAGTCTTTAACAATTTAGAGTTTATACATGCATTCATTTTTCCATCCATTTAACAAATATGAAATTATTAGTATGTCTCTGATATGTGCTAAGTGGTGAATATAGGGCATATATAATGAACTCAGGAAACCAGTATATTAAAGTAACAACATTTCTGTTTCCTAACAGTTCTCAATGAGCAAGTATTTACTTATACTAGCATTTTACTCTCCCAACCACTCCACCAAGGGAAGTAGTACAAGTAGAATTATTTTTATTTTATTACTGAAGTAGAAATCATGGAATGGATTTGGAGACTTAGTCTAAGTGCAAGTTAGCACCAAGACCAGAAATTAAACCCTGTCTTTTGACTTACATCTCAGTGATTCTTCTGAACAGCAAAATAGTGAGAATGATGCTCACAACCATGAAAAAAATATTTTAACCCCATCCATTTGTCAGATGACAGTCATCAAAAATAATGGTCTTGTAATAAAGCAGGTTTACATAAAAGGAGAAATCACACTTCTGAAAAGCAACCAAAGGCAGAAACTTTTCCCCATGTTTTTCTGTTTCACGTGCACCAGGTAGGAATAACAATGAATGAAACATTCAGAGCTCCAGAGAGGCAAAGGAGTTTTTACCGTGACCTCACATGAACTTTGGAAATGCATGAAAGCATAATAAAGCATTGGAATAAGTTGTCCACCACAGGAGACTGTAATTTGAAATAAAAGCCCAAAAAGAATGCAATGGAAGGATAGGAAGCTGTGCCAATTTAATGGCAAGACAAGGAAAAAACCTGAAATGGTGAGATGGATGATGTGTGACTAAAGCATTAGAGTATGAATTATGAAATAATATTAGCATTTTTCCATATATATGACGTATTTTTAATCACAATAATTCTACTTGTCCCAAGATTGGGTTAATCAAACTATGTTTAACACACTGGTGAAAACTTGGGTGTTTCTAGAGCAGGGTTCCCTAACATAGCTTTCTGAAATGATGGGAATGTTCTACATATGCTTTCTCCAATATAGTAGCCACTATCCACACGTGGTTATAAAGTACTTAAAAAGTGGCTGTTGTACTAAAGAACTGAATGTTTAATTTCACTTAATTGTAATTGATTTATATTTAAATAGTTACATGTGACTAGTGGCTCCTATATCATTAAGTGTAGACTTAATGATCCAGACTCTTTGGCATCTGTTTCTAAACTATGTGATTCAAATGTTAATTTGACAAAATTTGGCTTATACCACAGAATTTAAGGCTAGAACCATTCTTAGAGATTATCTAAGCCAGTGGCTTTCAGACTTTATTGACCAGTAATTCCCAGTAAGAAACTAAATTACATTAATACATTGTGTATATAGATGTATCTCAATGTCCTTTGAAGTGGGAGGGAAACATTCCAGGGATCATTTCAAGTGGAATAGTGTATTTTGATATTGTTCATTCAGAGGATGATGTGTATATAATATAGCTATATGGTATATATGTGATGAAAATGCATTGGTTTTTTTTTAAAGATTTTTTATTTATTCATTTGAGACAGAGAGAGATTACAAGTAGGCAGAGAGGCAGGCAGAGAGAGAGGAGAGAGAAGGAAGCAGGCTCCCTGCTCAGCAGAGAGCCCGATATGGGCCTCGATCCCAGGACCCTGGGATCATGACCTGAGCCGAAGGCAGCGGCCCTAACCCACTGAGCCACCCAGGCGCCCAATGCATTGGTTTTTTGTAAAAACAACCTGCTCTCTGTATTGCTGTCAGTGTTTTAATGTTTCTACAGTGTTGCTAATGCAGGATTTCATATTTTGCCTTTCTGATGAATGGCACTCATTCTTGGTAACTCTTTAGTGCCACAGATATCCCAAGTGTCATTAGGATTGTTGTTGCCAGAACTGATAGGCATGAATGGCACTTAAAATAAATATATTATGTTAACTCTAAAAAACAAAACAAAAAA
>LNAC01000949.1:0-30950 GCA_002007465.1 Ailurus styani | reverse complement strand
AAATAAATAAAAATCTTTAGGATGTGGGTTACACTGTAATATTTTTACTTTGATTTATTCCATTTTTTAAAGTCATTATAAACATTCAAAAAACTTTGCTGTTTCCAGTTGCCTTATTTTACAGATGAGGGAAGTGTTTCCAATGTCCTAGAAATATTGGATGAACCACCAGTTATACCAGGAAAGTCAGGCTGAAAACCATTGCTCTGCACTTGATAGATTACCTTAAAAATAGACATTGGATTGGGGCTGCTGTGTGGCTTAGTCATTTGAGCATCTGACTCTTAGTTTCAGCTCAGGTCACGATCTCAGGGTCGTGGGATAGAGCCCCACATTGGGGGGTTCTTGCTCAGCAGGGTTCCTGCTTGTCCCTCTTCCTCTCCTTATCCCTCAGCTCGTGCTCTCTCTCTCACTCTCTCAAATAAATAAATAAATAAATAAATAAATAAATAAACAAACAAACAAACAAACAAAATCTTAAAAAAAAACCCTGACATTGGTTTTCTTTTGTCTTCAGTTCAGAAGTATATACTAGTAGCTATAAATGAATCACTGAATATGCTACTGTATTAAGCATCTTCCTGCAGGCAGCATATTTATCCACCAAATATATTTTTTCTTTGGAAATATTTAAAAGTATGGTGGTTTGTGCCCAAGTGTCTCCTTTGCTGCTTGCTCAGTAGAAGATTAATCATGGAAATCTAATTTCACTGCTTATTTGTGTTAGAACCCTTCATACAGGAAAATTGCAGGACCCAAAGCTCACAGCACAGCTGCATTCTTTGCCAAATGAGATCCTAATCTCCACCTAAAATTTGGGTCACCCTCAGTTCAATATTTTGCCACATGATTGAAACAAGACCAGTGATTAAAAGATATATATTTTATTTATCTTAAAGATGTTGAAAAAGAATAAGCATTTTTATCAATCAAAATCAGTGGTACAGTGGTTTATCACTTAGAGTTTTATACTTACTGGAAGAGCTATTTTAGATTGATTTATGTAATTTTTTTTAGATTTTATTCATTTATTTGAGACAGAGAGAGAGAGCAAGAGTTGAGGCAGGGGTAAAGGGAGAGGGAGACATGGTACTCAATCCCAAGACCTTGAGCTGAAGGAAGATGTTTAACTGTCTGAGCCACCCAGGTGGCTGATTTATGTAACTTTGAAAAATATATCTCATTTTTGTGTCAATATAAAAAATATAAAGTAAATAAAGTAGTTGTACTTCCCAAAATTTCTTCCAGAAAGTTTGGGTTTGACATTTTTTTTTAACACATTTTGTCCTTTTTATAGATTTTAAAAAATAAAAAAACACTCCATCGTTTTCTGTGTGCTCACAGTCACTGGGGTGCAGCAGATCCTGACAACGTCCCAGTATCTTACCTTCTGGATTTTCTTCACAGCTACTGACATGCCTTCTGTGGCTTTTGTTGTTGGCACCCTCTAGATGTTATCAGGTAGTTTCTGTGGAAGGTGTTCATATGACAGCCGGCATTCATATTCCTGCCTCTATTAATCCATAAGTTGTTTGTTATTTAAAATGTACAACAGTAGCCTTTGTCCAATCATGATGCCAGAAATAAGAAGCAGTTTGATCACACACAGATTGTGGCAGTTGTCTGACTACACAATGGCTGAGAGCAAAAGTGAGGAATCATCCGTTTTAAGATGGATCCTGATTATAGTTACGTTAAAATGTTTTTACAAATGCATACTTCACTAATAATTATTGCAGATCAGGTACACTGATCATTGATAAGTCCAGGGGGCAAAAGTTCAAGAAGAAACAGGAAAAGCACCTTGTCTCAATGTATCTCTCTAAAAGATATTAATTACAGAGGGAAAAGTCTTGACAGTGTGGAAACCCCACAAATACTGTCTAAACCAAATGAATGGTATGGACATCACCATTTTTTTTATTTGCCCTAGGGGTACAGGTCTGTGAATCATCAGGCTTACACATTTCACAGCATTCACCATAGCACAGACCCTCCCCAGTATCCATAACCCAGCCACCCTATCCCTACCCTCCCACCCCCCATCAACCCTCAGTTTGTTTCGTGAGATAAGAGTCTCTGGTTTGTCTCCTTCCCTATCCCATTTTGTTTGATTTTTTCCTTTCCTACCCGCCACAACCCCCTGCCCTGCCCCTAAAATTCCTCATATCAGAGAGATCATATGATAATTGTCTTTCTCTGATTGACTTATTTTGCTTAGCATAATACCCTCTAGTTCCATCCACATCATTGCAAATGGCAAGATTTGGGGATTTTTTGATGGCTGCATAGTATTCCATCGTATATATATACACCACATCTTCTTTATCCATTCACCTCTTGACGGACATCTAGATTCTTTCCATAGTTTGGCTATTGAGGACATTGCTGCTATAAACTTTCGGGTGGACATGCCCCTTCGGATCACTATGTTTGTATCTTTAGGGTAAATACCCAATAGTGTGATTGCGAGGTTGTAGGGTAGCTCTATTTTCAACTTTTTGAGGAACTTCCATACTGTTTACCAGAGTGGATGCAGCAGCTTGCATTCCCACTAACAGTGTGGAAGGGTTCCCCTTTCTCCACATCCTCACCAACATCTGTCGTTTCCTGACTTGTTAATTTTGGCCATTGTGACTGGTGCGAAGTGGTATGTCACTGTGATTTTGATTTCTATTTCCCTGATGCCGAGTGATGTTGAGCACTTTCTCATGTGTCTGTTGGCCATTTGGATGTCTTCTTTTTTTTTTTAAGATTTTATTTATTTATTTCACAGAGGGAGAGAGATCACAAGGAGGCAGAGAGGCAGACAGAGAGAGAGAGGGGGAAGCAGGCTCCCCGCTGAGCAGGGAGCCCGATGCGGGCCTCGATCCCAGGACCCTGAGATCATGACCTGAGCCGAAAGCAGAGGCTTTAACCCACTGAGCCACCCAGGCGCCCCATTTGGATGTCTTCTTTGCTGAAATGTCTGTTCATGTCTTCTGCCCATTTCTTGATTGGATTATTTGTTCTTTGGGTGTTGAGTTTGATAAGTTCTTTCTAGATTTTGGATACTAGCCCTTTATCTGCTATGTCATTTGCCAGTATCTTCTCCCATGCTGTCAGTTGTCTTTTGGTTTTGTTGACCGTTTCCTTTGCTGTGCAAAAGCTTTTGTTCTTGATGAAGTCCCAATAGTTCATGTTTGCCCTTGCTCCCCTTGCCTTTGGTGACGTTCCTAGGAAGAAGTTGCTGTGGCTCAGGTCGAAGAGGTTGCTGCCTATGTTTTCCTCAAGGATTTTGATGGATTCCTGTCTTACATTGAGGTCTTTCATCCATTTTGAGTCTATTTTTGTGTGTGGTGTAAGGAAATGGTCAAGTTTCATTTTTCTGNAGTTTCATTCTTCTGCATGTGGCTGTCCAATTTTCCCAACATCATTTGTTGAAGAGACTGTCTTTTTTCCATTGGACATTCTTTCCTGCTTTGTTGAAGATTAGTTGACCATAGAGTTGAAGGTCCATTTCTGGGCTCTCTATTCTCTTCCACTGATTTAGGTGTCTGTTTTTGTGCCAGTGCCATACTGTCTTGATGATGACAGCTTTGTAATAAAGCTTGAAGTCAGGAATTGTGAGGCTGCCAACTTTGGTTTTCTTTTTCAACATTCCTCTGGCTATTTGGGGCCTTTTCTGGTTCCATATAAATTTTAGGATTATTTATTCCATTTATTTGAAATAAATTGCTGGTATTTTGATGCAGATTGTGTTAAATGTGTAGATTGCTCTAGGTAGCATAGACATTTTCACAATATTTGTTCTTCCAATCCATGAGCATGGAATGTTTTCCCATTTCTTTGTGTCTTCCTCAATTTCTTTCATGAGTACTTCACAGTTTTCTGAGTACAGATTCTTTGCCTCTTTGGTTTATTCCTAGATATCTTATGGTTTTGGGTACAATTGTAAATGGGATTGACTCTTTAATTTCTCTTTCTTCTGTCTTGTTGGTGTATAGAAATGCAACTGATTTCTTTGCATTGATTCTATATCCTGACACTTTACTGTATGAGTTCTAGCAGTTTTGGAGTGGAGTCCATTGGGTTTTCCACATAAAGTATCATATCATCTGCAAAGAGTGAGAGTTTGACTTCTTTGCCAATTTGGATGCCTTTTATTTCTTTTTGTTGTCTGATTGCTGAGGCTAGGACTTCTAGTACTATGTTGAATAGCAGTGGTGATAGTGGACATCCCTGCTGTGTTCCTGACCTTACAGGAAAAGCTTTCCTGTTTTTCCCTATTGAGAATGATATTCGCTGTGGGTTTTTCATAGATGGCTTTGATGATATTGAGGTATGTACGTTCTATGCCTACACTGTGATAGACATCACCATTTGTAAGATATAGCAGTATCTCGAAACCTTTGACGTGATGGACTGAGAGGATTTAATCATGGGAAAACATTAGACAAATACAATTTGAGAGGTGTTCTACAAGATAACTGTTTTGATATTTTTGGAAAGTGTCAAAATTGTGAATGACAAAGTAAGATTATCATAGGTTGAAGGAAACTGAGGAGAAAAAAATAGTTAAATGTAATACTGCATCCTAGATAGGCTCATGGAACTAAAATAAGATATTAATAGAAAAACTGGTAAGATTTTAATTTCTTTAGGGGAAATGGCATGAGGGATATATGAAGCTGTTATTTTGCAACTTTTTAGTAAGTCTAACATTATCTTAAAATTAAAATAACCAATATATGAAGTATGGAATTGATGACATATCATTTTGGCACAGTAGTTCAATGTGAAGACATTTTAGCAATCATTCAGATTTTTTTCCTGGTATGATAATAATAATAGTAGTAGTAGTAATAATAATAATAATTTTCCTTAGAGAATGTCAAACATCTTTACAAATATGTAACAACTTAAAGTATATGTGACTATTCTTGGGAGTCCAAATAGGGCTCAGTTTAGTATATATGAATTTATACTAGTATTCCATAGAACACACAGCCATATCACTTTTTTTCACAGACAGATAACACATTTAAAGCATATGCCCCCCTTTTTTCTCAATTTAAAGTTTTTACTTAAATTTTAGTTAACACATATAATAAAGTTGGTTTTATTTATTTTTTTAAAGATTTTTTTATTTATTTGACAGATTACAAGTAGGCAGACAGGCCTACTTGTAGAGAGGGGAAAACAGGCTCCCTGCTGAGCAGAGAGCCCAATGCAGGGCTCGATCCCAGGACCCTGAGATCATGACCTGAGCTGAAGGCAGAGGCTTTAACCCACTGAGCCACACAGGCACCCCTGGTTTTAGATATAGAATTTAGTGGTTCCTCACTTAGATATAACACCCAGTGCTTATCACGAGTGCTCTCCTTAATACCCATCTCCCATTCAACCCATCCCCTGCCCATCTCCCTTCATCAACCCTCAGTTTGTTCTTTCTTGTTAAGAGTCTCTTATGGTTTGCTTCCCTCTCTCTTTTTTTCCCCCTTCTCCTACATTCATCTGTTTTGTTTCTTAGATTCCACATATGAGTGAGATCATATGGTATTTGTCTTTCTCTGACTGACTTATTTAGTTTAGCATAATACATTCTAGCTCTATCCACATTGTTGCATGAGGCAAGATTACATTATTTTTGATGGCTCAGTAATATTCCATTGTATGTGTATACCACATCTTCTTTATCTAGTCATCTGCTGATGGACATTTGGGCTCTTTCCATAATTTGGCTGTTGTTGATAATGTAAAGCATATGCTCCTAATACCAGTCAGTACCAAGTTTTATCTTGTAAGTGTCTGGCTACACATTATCATATCAATCAGAACAAAAGCATTCCTAAACCAGTCTCGTGATTGTAAATGCAGTCTAGAAGTTCTGGGAAATGTACATAGAAAATATACACATTACTTTTCATGAAAGTAAAAAAATCGGAGCTTGTTTTCAGTAGGACTTCTGCATCTGTTCACATGCTACACAATCCAACTCTGTTTTATGTATTCAAAATAGCATTGTCTTGCATAATAAGTGAGGCAGAAAACTGCTTGAAGAGAGGGGAGGATCTTGCCCCTCACCACAGTCTACCTCCTTGTGTGTTTACAAATAAGGTGGCTTGCAGCACCCAGTAGCTTTTTACATTTGTCCTTTAAAGTGCTGTATTTTCCTGGTGTTTAATGTACTATAGTAAATGGGTTTGGAGACATGAAGCTGACAGTCTTCATATAAAATCTATCACTATTTTCATCATCCTCAATCCAACAAATAGTCATTCTAAGCATGACCAATCCATAGTAGTGCATTTCCTGAGGGGTGTATACTGAACTCTATGATTGTAGGGCCAGAGATGATAAAGTCCACAGAGTTCTCCTCCTGTACATTTTAAAGGATGATTTTAGCAGGCTTTTTTGAGCATCTAATAATAATTAACATAATGTGCATCAACATCAGTCATTACGATGGTGCATTATTTAACTTAATTCCTATTAGGTAGCTAACATGATTAGACTGATATTTGAGATTATGTAATTGGGACTAGCGAATATGAAGCAACCTACCTAACATCACTCAGGCAGATTTCAAACCTGTGGAATCTAATCTCAAAGCCCATATTCTTAACCACTGGATCACACTGTAGGTAGGAGTTGAGCTTTCAAAGATGAAGAAAACAGTCATCTAGCTTTTGAAGAGTTCTGCGAATGAAGATTAAATCCTTTTGTTTCCACAGGACAAGTATCAAGGAAGTAATGAGTGCTGAGTATTTTCAGTTAAGCATGAAATTAGCTAGATCCTTCATTTTTTCTCAGATCATGCTATAAACCTCACACCATGTGTCTAGCTACTGCTGCATAGTAAACTACCCCAAATTCATCTTCAATAATAAACATGTATTATTACCCAGGAATCTCTGGATTTGGTAGGTCACTCGTGTATTATGAACCAGGATTGGCTAATCTTGGCTGGCTCACCCAGCTTTCTAACTTCTGCTGACAGCCCTTCTGGGTGGCTTCACTTATGTGTCTGGCGATTGAGTAGCTGACAGTTGGCCTCATGTCTCTGATCATCCAGCAGGCTAGCCTGGCCTTGCTTACATGGAGAATGGGACTCTAAGAAAGAGTGTGAAGTGTTGAGATCTAGGTTCAGAACAGTTACAGCATCATTTCTATCACATTATATTGGACATAGCAAGTCACAGGACTAGCCTAGACGGATTCAAAAGAAGAGTAAATATTTTCCATCTGTTGCTGGGAGGGGTGGTCAAGTCACATTTCAAACGTAGTATGAAGAACTGGAGATACATTAACAATCAGTTACACACACACACACACACACACACACACACACACACACACACACGCACGCGTGCGCGCGCGCACTTGCATGATGTTATCTCTCTTCTACCAAGAGAATTCTATGACTTCATTACCTGAAACACTCCCTCAACTGCCCACCTTTCTATCTCACATTTATCCGTCCACACGTACCGAGATGTCTCTTACTTCTGAGAACCTACTAATACTGGTCTGCGTTCTTGACACAGATGAAAGGATTCAATCTGCAGTTGTAACTTTTGTGTGAAGAACTAGAAGATAGGCTCTGGAATATCGACTATTTCTACCATACTCTGAAATCCAATATTCTTTTGTGTAGCAAGTGTGTCAGTTTGCTGAGAGTGAGAAGGCCTATCTTTTGGACAGCCAGTCATCTGTAAAATATTGCACTCCATGGTTAGGGGTCACACTTTTTAAAAGTCTTCTTTTATATAGCTTATTTGACTCAAGAATCAGGAAAGTTTGGTATCACCTTCTTTCTGTAAGTTTTTATAAGTTCTATTATCTCTCCTTGGTAGTGGCAAGGGAGGTTTGTTCCTACTCCACCTACTAAGTTATTAAATGCACTCTTAGTTACTCTACTTACAGTACTTCATGTATTCCTGTTAGCATCACTATAAGTTAGGTATTATTCCCACTTTATTGATGGAAAAGAGAAGTTTAGAGCAGTTACATAAATTGCCTAGGGCACAGTTTAAGTTTTTAAGCAGAATTTGAACCCAAATCTATTTAACATAAAGGTTCATTTCCTAAAAATGAAATTGTACTCTGGAAATCATACGACAATCAAGAAATTAGAATAATTCTTAATCCTGTTTAAGAAAAGCAATGTATAGGGGCATCTAGGTGACTGAGTAAGTTAAGTGCCTTCGGCTCAGGTCATGATCCTGGGGTCCTGGGATCGAGCCCTGTGTCGGGTTCCCTGCTCAACGGTGAGTCTGCTTCTCACTCTCTCTTTCCCCTCATCCCTGCTCATGCTCTCTTTCTCTCTCAAATAAATAAATGAACTCTTAAGAAAAAAATTTTAAAAAGCAATTTATAAAGTCATCTCTGCCTTACAGAACCAGGGGTTATAATTTATAACTGAATGCAGTTCTTCATTTGATGATGGAACTGTGTTCTTTTAATTTTCTGAGTAAGATCTGGACCTCAGCTTTCTAAGGCAATAAATTGACCTGTTATTTCACACATTTTTTGGTCTCCTTTTATTTCTCCTGTGTTGTTTGCTACATGTTATATATATGGTTATCATAACTTTTTAAAAACCCTCTTTCTAGATTATGCACTTTTTTCTTATAATCACTGGTTTATAACACTGGTTGAAATATGACATAATATTTTCACCTTATTGAAAAAAATCTCACTGGATAGTAATACTCTTTTTGGGATATTAATATTCTTGAAGCATATTATTCTCATTTTTTGTTGTTTTGTATTTTTTTGTTCAGCTTAAATATGTTGCTACTAAGTGATGGAATATTTTCTTTTTTTTTTAAGATTTTATTTATTTATTTGACAGAGAGAGAGAGAGAGACCACAAGTAGGCTGAGAGGCAGGCAGAGAGAGAGGAGGAAGCAGGCTCCTTGCCAAGCAGGGAGCCCAATGCGGGCCTCGATCCCAGGACCCTGAGATCATGACCCGAGCCAAAGGCAGAGGCTTTAACCCACTGAGCCACCCAGGTGCCCAAGCGATGGAATATTTTCTATCCATATTGTCCAGATACATGGATTAGTAATAACTTCCTTTATTTTGAATGAGGAGGGGCACCTGGATGCCTCAGTCGGTTAAGCGTCTGCCTTCCGCTCAGGTCATCGAGCCCTGCATCAGGCTCTCTGCTCCATGGGGAGTCTGCTTCTCCCTTTCCCTCTGCCTGCTGCTCTGCCTGCTTATGCTCTCTCTCTCTCACTGTGTCAAATAAATTAAAAAAAAAAAATTTCGAATGAGGAATGTGTGATTTTAAACTAAGATGCAAACCTTATCCATAGAGGTAGTTCATGTAACAGTAGGCGCCCGTCACAAGTTAGATTGATCAGATCAATGAGAATTAGCATGGGATGTTTTAACAGTTTTTCTCTGATTACAAAAGTATTACATATTCATTATAAAAAGTAGAGAGAATGAAAATAAAGCCAGAAGTCAGAAGTAATTCTTAATAGTTTGGGGCATTTCCTTCCAGTATTTATGCATCATTTTTTAAACTGCATAGTTGACATACATCATATAAATGTATATACTGTTCTTTCTGCATATAATGGAGCTTCGATGTTTTTAGCATAAATAGAAATAAGACCTAAAAATCAGAGAATGAGGAGCAGTTGGGTGACTCAGATGGTTAAGCGTCCAACTCTTAATTCTGACTGAGGTCATGATCTCAGGGTTGTGAGACAGCCTGGTGTGAGGCTCCATGCTGGGCATGGAGCTTGCTTAGATCCTCTCTCTCCAGGGGGCACCCGGGTGGTGGAGTGGGTTAAGCACCTGACTCTTGGTTTTGGCTCAGGTCATGATTTTGGGGTTGTGGGATCTAGCCCGGTGTTGGGTTCCAAGTGAGACATGAAGTGTGCTTGAGTCTCCCTCTTGGTCTCCCTCTGCCCCTCCCTAGTGTTCTCTCTCTTTCTCTCTCTCTCTCTCTGTAAAATAAATTAATGAATCCTTAAAAAAAAAAAATTCTCTCTCTTCCTCTGTCCCCCTCCTCTCTCTAAAAAAAAATGTAAATAAATTAAAAAATCAGGGAATGAAAGAAGAGAAGTCATTGTATTAATAATATCATTATTAGAATGAAAATTTTCTAAATTTCATTTAATCAGTTACCAAAGGATCATTTTTAGAAAGTCTAATTTTTAGACATTAGTACAAACATGGAAATGTATCCTATCCTTAAGAAACTCAGGCTGGTAAAATTACAATGTCATGGTAGAATAGCAATAACATAAGTATATGCATAGTTTTCTGTGGGTGATACAGAGAAGAGACCATTGACTAGGCAGTCACTCATTGCACAATTGTTGAGACTTAGAATTTCTTGTGATTTTATGTATTTATTTTTTTGTTTGACATTTAAACTACACATATTCTAAACATGAGTTCTCACTGTAACACATAAAAAAATAGCCTAGTGTTTCATTAAAGACACAAAGATCTTCATGTTTTAGTATTTGCAAAGGGAGCTATAGCACACACTGACCTGGAAGTGATTCCTCACAGTGTTTATGAGATTCACAGCATTCTTTATTTTCCTTCTATTTTCAGTAATCAGGGATTTTCAGTTTATTACTTGTTTTTTTTCTTTCTTTTCTCTCTCCTTTTTATTGCTGAGATTCTGCAAATGTTTGAAAAATAGATGCAATCTGTGAAAGGAACATTTTCTCATCTGTTACTGGAGATACTATGGATGCATCATCAGGGAACTATAGTTGGTGTTTTTTTAATAAAAGGACTCTCTTTCTTAGGGAATGATATGAGTCATTTATGGCTTCAGTAAAGGAAGAGGTTGTCCATTTTGCCACCGGACAGGTTTAATACAACTAAAAGCAACAACAAAGTGGTAGAAATGAGATTTATAGTAAAGTCGAACTGAAGTCTTCTGGATTGAAACACACAATTCATCCAAGTGTATTTACTGTTAAGCAGACATCTCAGCAAAGTCACAATTGTAGTAGGAAGATGATCATAATGTGTATCTCAGGGGGTTAGGGTTGTGGCACTACGCAGGAGACACGTTTCAATAAAACTCTTCCTTTACTCTCTTTGTCTGCCTCTTTCTGTCCCATTCTCATCAAGCACCAGACTGTTAGAGTAGGTCATTTTATAAAAGTAAGCTTGTAGGGGCCCCTGAGTGGCTCCGTGGGTTAAAGCCTCTGCCTTGGGCTCAGGTCATGATCTCAGGGTCCTGGGATTGAGGAGCCTGCTTCCTCCTCTCTCTGCCTGCCTCTCTGCCTACTTGTAATCTCTCTCTCTGTCAAATAAATAAATAAAATCTTAAAAAAAAAGTAAGCTTATACCTGTGGGTAATCTGCTTATTAAAATGACAACCTATTAGTATCTATTAATGAATGTATTTAAAGGTATATGGGGAAGCCTGTTGGCCCAACCAGAGTCAAATTATCAGGAACTTGAATGGGAAATAACAACATTAAATCTGCATTTAGCCATGATTAACATGCATACATTCAGCATTTATTTGGACATTTATTCAGCACTTACTCTGTGCTTAATTCTAGAAATGAAATGACGAATAAGATGCAGTCCCTTTCCTCAAACTTTTTTGAGGATACTGCACCCAAGATACTGCAGTTATAGGTAACTCTTATACTATGTTAAGAATCCTATAATAGGTGTATTATAAAATCCTAAGAAGTCATATATGTCACTCAATGATTTTAAGTGTTTGGTTTTCTGTAGACATTAACATAACCCCGAAAACTGATCAAATCTGTCCGTTAGCCAGAAAATTCTAACAGAGTCTGGAGAGCAGTTTAAAGGGGTTTATTAATGGTGGCATTCAGAGATTTTTGTTCCAGTTGCAATGGGGAGCTGAGGGTTGCACTGCTAGTGCGTAGCAGGAGGGCCTAAGTATGCAAAGGAAGCAAAAAAAAGGGGATATTTGTATTTCTCTGGACACATGGAGGTATTAACTTTTGGCAAAAGAAAAATGAATTCTTCCTAGGAAAATATTAAGCTTTGTTATATACATATTGTTATAACAAGGATATAGGCAGCTCTTTTAACAGCTTCATACCTAAAGGTCTGACACCACAATTTTTTTTAATCTGTGATCTTAGATCATAAAGATTTCAGGTACTCCAAAATTTCTTGTTTTCAGATTATGTATTTGTCAGATTTTATTCTTACATATGCTAGTGGAGTTTAGACTAAAACCTATATATGTATATATTTTTAAAATTTTTTATTGGATAAAATGAATTTAGGTATTTATTAATTTGAACATCTAGAGGATGACTTTTAAGATTGAGGTTGAAAGTATTTTAAGTATAATTTTATAATATGTAACCATTATTTTCTGTTAGGTCTGTATGTTAGGCATGTATTTATAATGTAACTTTTCAAATGGAAAGATAATTTTTAAGAAGATACCATATTGCAGTTGCTGAAAAATAAATTTTAAAAATATTTTAAAAATACACAATATCTTACTGTTTTCAGATTATTAGACATTTGTATTATACTTTGTCATAAATGTTCTCTTTTCCTCCATTTTCCAAAATAAATTCCATATTTATTTCCAAAAAATTATTTTGGAAAATGAAAGAGAGATGCTTTTTTTGTGTGTTATCTAATCCATTTTCATATTTTTGAAGATTAGATAACCAGTTTGATTAACCAGAACCTTTTTTTCTACTTTGGCCATGTATATGTGTCCAGATCTATCCTAGTTAGAGCCCACTGGAGGTGCTGGCTACTTGATTAGTGTGAGCCAGTAAGTATTTATTTGAATGCGATGTAGGCAGCATAGTGTTAGTTACTAAAAAAGACAAGGCATTTTGTAATAATGTATCTATATTTTTTGGCTCAAAGAGAATAGTTTGACCTTACTTTGTTCACTGATTATTTGGGTTCACTTATTCAGAAATGTATATTGTATGCTGACCAAGCACCAGATAGCATGCTAGTTATTGGGAATATAAAGACAAATAAGATTGTCCTTAGAACTCAGTAAGGAAGAATGTACACAGAGAGTAACTAGGCCCCTTGATAAGTGCTATTATATCACAATGAAAAGAGTACCTACCGTTTGACCCAGAGAAAAGAGAGTGATTAAGCTTGCTTAGAAGAACATGTCTAATTGCTTGATTACTTTGATGTAGTAAAAAAAAAAAATCCACTACAATAGTTATAAAAGGCCAGTGTGTAAATAGGCACGGTCTAGTTTTGTTTCTAGCATTGTTTCTAGCATTGTTTCAGGAAATTATATCTGAAAACTCAAAGTCAGCATTTAAAAAAACAAAACAAAACACTTATTGTTTTTTTTTTAAACAGATTTTGAATTGTGAGGCCAATTCTAAAAACCCGCATAGAATGAGTTCTGTATTGATTGAACTAATTGAATTTTAGTCATGGCCTTGAAAGAAAATTGCCAGACAGAAAGGATATAATCAAAACTCAGACCCGTCTGTTGTTATAACCCAGAGAAGAGGTATTAATTGAGAAACCATTTTATAAACACTATTCATTTAGGAGGAGGCCACTATTCTGTGTGAGTGTGAAAGGAAGCCAGTCAGAATCCTGTGGTAGGCAGAGAAAAGAAATACTTTATGAGGGACTAGCTGATTGACCACTTGGTACCTCAGTTTCTTTCCTTATAACACTGAAAATATTTTCAGGATGGTTCCATATGCAAAATTTTTTGTAGTTTTACAAAAGAGAAAGGCTGTAAGTTTTCAGAAATGTTGTAGCATGAGAAAACTGTGAAAGAAAATCAAATCTTTAATAGCAGGATCACCAGTAATTTAAGAAAGCAGGGCAATATCCCAAGATTTGAAAAAATATATATAAATCTGTATTTTTTCTTAACTCTTTTATCTTCAGTGCCATATGCAACATTACTGTAACCCCAATATATGGGCTCCTTCATGATAAACATTTTCTTCTAGCAAAGATATATTATGTTATATATTATGTTATAATATAAATTTTATATATAAATTTTAAATATATAAAGATATATATCATGTTATATATATTATGTTAATCTGTTTAAAGCATTTATTTGAAAAGTGCTCCATATTGAGAGGAAAGAAATAGATCAGGAAATGTTATGTAAAACCACAGCAACAACAACAACAAAAAAACAAAGCAAACAAAATATGAATGTTCATTTTCTTGATCTATAGTAAAAATCATTCTATTTACGTCAGTCAGACTAATCTGTCCAGTAATTAGTCTTATACGTGTTCCTCTCATTTTACAGCTGAGGAAACTGAGGCACAGTGACACTCAAATAACTACAGTGATGGTTTCATTGCTTTATTAGTTGCTGGATTTTCCCTATGGATTTCTCTAATTGTGGATCTCTATGTGTCAGTTTTATCATCAATAATGTGAGTGAATTGGATTAAGTCATATCTTAGGCCCTTAGGGTTTCTGTTTTTGTTTTTATTTTTTTACTGGGATTCACATAAACTACACTTGCATATACAACTCTAATGTAGTATGGATTTTTGAAATATGTGAGTAGAAGGCACATTTGGCTGGAATCCTTAGAGTTCTGTTCCCACTGCTGCATGTTTCCATCATCCCATTCTTAAATTTTAATGATGGGCTTTTTCCTATCCTCTTGCACTTTCTCTCCCTCCCTTCCTTCTATAATTACTCATCTGGAGTTTGATCTGATTACGAAAATCATTGTGCTGTTGTTGGATTAGAGGATTGTCCCAAATATTCTCTGTTCTTGTGCAGTATACAGTGTAGTGGAGGCCCGAGCCAATAACCACATGGAAGCCAGTGTTTCAGCAAAAGTCTCTGAGATAACTTCACTGACTCTCATTTCTTCTTCTTCAATTCACATGACTCGGCTAATTTAAACACCCCCCCTCTTTTTTTTTAAAGATTTTATTTATTTACTTGAGAGAGAGAAAGCAAGCACAAGCAGGGAGGGGCAGAGGGAGAAGCAGATTCCCTGCTGAGCAGGGAGCTTGACACAGGGCTGGATCCCGGGACACCTGGATCATGACCTGAGCCCAAGGTCAATGCTTAAGCAACTGACCCATCCAGACACCCCTAAGTTAATCTTCCTTTTAAAAAAATTGCGTTCTTGCTCTCATGTCTCTGCCTAAAATCCTCATCTCCCTCTTGACTTTTCTTAAACTAAATTCAATTCTTATACCTAACCTTAATGCTTATATATTGCCTGTGCAGTCATATTTCCCATCTTCCCCCAATGCTCTGCTTAAATTAGGTCAGTCTCCTCACTGCTCGCTGGCTTCCTTAATTCCCAGTGTAATGCTTCTGTCTGTGCCATTACTCCTATTCTTCCTTTCTCAGTGAAAGTTATGATATGCCATTTCTTACAGGTCCAGCTCTATTCTTACCTTTCCATAAAGGCTCCCAGGACCAAGACAGTCTCTTTTCTGGTTTCCTGCCCTAAGTAATAGATCTAATCATTGCCTTCTAATGATGAATATTGTTTCCTCTTAGAGTTTGGGTTCTTGGTTTCCTCTTCTCCCAGCTCCTTAGAAACTTGAGTAGGGCTCACCTATTAATAAAACCACAGTCTAGAGCTTTGTTGTTTTTGTTACTTTAGCCAAACATTTATTTACTGTAAATTGACAAAGCAGGGATCCTTTATTCTGAAGTATACATACCTAATAATATAATTATTATTTCTGTGAAGGAATGATGAAGTAAAAGGATTGAGGTTTTCATGTATGGTGTTGGTTAAAAAAGAAGCCCTACATCAAAAAATGAATTTTTTAATTCATTTACCTGTGTCAGTACTTTCTGGTGTATTTGTGTCTGACTTTTGCCTCCATAGTTGGGTTCATTAGTTCCAAAGCCCGGCATTCCATACTATGTTTCTTTGCAAGAGAGATGTATATGCATGAGAAGATGAGTGTCTAAATCATTTTGAGCATATGTTAGCCATTTCGGTGTTTTACCTTACGCACTAAGGTCTAAGTGGAATTTTATATTGGATCTCCCATTAAACTGTGAATGGGAGCACTCAGCAAAACATATGGTTGTTAAACATATGCCTTTAGCCATCCTGTGCTATTCTTCCATAAGTTCACGCTTCCTTTATAGAGGTTGATGAATTTGCAACTTTTGTGTCAAGGATTTTTATATCCCAACAAATCCACTGAAAATCTTTCCACTGAGTATTGTTGCTTATTTTATGCCTTCTTTCATTAAATGTGACTCAACCCATTTATTAGGAATTGAGCTCTTCTGATTCTTAAGGAAAGAAATAGGGAGACACCTGATAATCAATGCTTAGACAGATTATTGTATCTCCAAAAGGTTTTGTGTGTGTGTTGACCATTGTTTGCTTGCATTCTAGAAATAATTGTAAATGTTTAACTCTTAGTCCAGTGCTACTAACATTTTCCAAATACTTATTATGGTCAAGGTACTGTGCCAATCACCATGGAATAATAGGGATGAGAATGGCAGTGTCTGCTCCAGTGTATGCAGAGTAAGTGAGCCGACTTGGGCTCAACTCTCCAATTTCACTAGATAAAATATGATCAGTATCAGAGTAAGATTATCAGTAGGAGAGAAGACCAAAAGAAGTAACTGGTTCTACTAAAGCATCCCTTGGTCACCTTTTCATCATGGCACCATGCACTAACAGGAGACATAAATAACAGAAGTGTACCGTAAGGTTAACCAATAAACTCAAAACTGGATTGCCTACGCTCTCCTGAGAAATATAAAACTCATGTACTTGCAGATGTAATACATATCACATGTGTGACTATATTCCCTGAAGAACTATATTTTTTCCTTCACCACAAACACTGAAAAAAACATAGTTTGGAGTCTAACGCTTAAGTTATGACTATATATCATTTCAATGGTAATGAAACATATGCCCTGTGTTGTATGTTGTGTTCTTTTCCTATTTAGTCTCAAGGCTTTATTTACATTACTTAAATGAAGCAGAGTTTCGGGTTATTTTTTATTTTTGATTGAAAAACCATCTGGATAAATGGGTGGAAAGATAGCATAGTTGTCAAGATGGAACAAAAACCCATATAATAGCAAATAGTCCATGGGATAACTTTATGTTTAAAAACATCTCTCAGATCACTTTTATGGCTGACTTGTCCTAAATACATTTAATTATTTGAATTAAGATCACCAGTGAAGATCACGTATTTCTACCACTTAGTGTGTCAGTGAGCATATTACTTAAACTCCCTAAGCCTCAGTCTCCTCATCTGTAAATAGAAAGGACGTCTATCCTCACAGTAGTCAAACTGGTTTAAAACTCAACATTTTAATCTAAAATGTGCTTTCTTAATCTAAAATGTGCTGCAGTTTTGAAGTGCAAATCATTATGGTTTTCATAGATGTATATTAAATTTGCATTAATATATATATTAAGTATTAGAAGCAAAATTTAATGCTTTGCATTTTCTTTATCCACTTATCTGTGGGTGGATATTTAGGTTGATTCCATATCTTGGATACTGTGAAAAATGCTCCAATAACCATGGGGATGGAGCATGCTCTTAAAAACGCTTTCCTTTTGTTTGTGATAATTTTGGTAAGAATGATTGTTAAAACTCTGAGTGAAAGCTGTTAGAGAAACAAAGTGAGAAAGCAAGAAGTTAATCAGAGTCATGACTTCTTTACATGCATACTACTTGCCCATGGTGTATGTCTTGTGCCCCCCATGTCCCCTAAAAAATACAACCACAGTGCAAATCTTCACTCCATCTCCCAAGAGCTCCCCTGATGTGAGATCTTGACTATTTTGATAATTCCTGTTATATCTAAGTGCTTGTGTAGATGAGACACATAGTAAGTAGTATTTTATTAGCAACATTTGACCAGAATTTGGATCTAGGCTATATTTACTGATCAATTGGGTGTTGAACAAGTCACTTATTCTTTTTCGGTCTTTGTTTCCTTGTATAAAAGATGACTATGATATTCAGAATTTTTTCCCTCTGAATTACTTCTGTTTCATAGTTTATGAACAAGAAATGAGATGATATATGTAAAAGTGATTTGAAGAAAATAAAACACTATTCTAATGCAAGTTGATATTACAATTTTTATTATTATTTTACAGCTCTGATACCCAGAACTAGAATAGTCCCAAAGTGCTAACCCAAAATAGCCTAATGCAGTGATATCATCTGATCTGGCTGGACCCAATGACAGTTTGAAATGGGGTATTTGTGAGACAAGAAATTTCAATTACTTATGTCTATTTGTGTATGACTTAGACATCACATTTGAATTACTCACATAGTGAGGGTAAAGACTCATTCATATGGATTTAGCTGTACTATATTTTTCTGATCTTCTTTAAAGATGTGGAAGGAACAAGATAAGTATACCTCCATAATATATGTTGCTGCATAGCTCATAGTAGGTAACTTATTTTATTGAGGGAGTTACTGAGGGGGGAAAATGAATAAATTTGTTCTTATAGGTGGTTAAAGAAAGAAGGAAATTGAGAGACAGCAGAAATGAAGAACCAATAGAGAATGTTAAATGTCAGGAAGACAAGTAAACAATAAAGATACTGAGAAGAATATAAAGGAGAGTTAATAAGGGAATGAAGTGTCTGATAAAGAATGAATATTACTATTAAGTTGTCTAGATATTTGAGAACAATTTGAGCACTCCATATAAAATTTGCCTGTTATACTATTTTCCTGTTAGTGAAAATAGATCATGGACATCCATATAAAATGTTGAAATTTCTGTTCTCCCACTGGAAATATGATGAGATTTATATAAACACAAGCCAATGTATTTCTGCATTTCAATAAGGATATAGTAAATATGTTAATTGAATCTGAGGCTAAGGCACTTTTCATTTTGTCAGTCGCTAGAATACAAATTAATTATGAGTTCTTTGCTTTTTCCTCCACGATAAAAACAAAGTTCTCATAGCATTATATTTCAAAGACATTGAGCACTCAAGTGGATATATTTCCATGTTTCATAATCTAAGGAATTACACTCTTGTTGAAAACATTTTAGGGGGCGCCTGGGTGGCTCAGCGGTTTAAAGCCTCTGCCTTCGGCTCAGGTCATGATCTCAGGGTCCTGGGATCGAGGCCCACATCGGGCTCTCTGCTCGGCAGGGAGCCTGCTTCCTCCTTTCTCTCTGCCTGCCTCTCTGCCTACTTGTGATCTCTCTCTCTCTGTGTCAAATAAATAAATAAAATCTTTAAAAAAAAAAAAAAAAAAGAAAACATTTTAGGGTTCTTTACATTATTGTCTTGGGATGCTCTATGCTAATCTAGATCATTTTATAGGTATAGCAACTAAAGAGCTATAAAGTGAGCCACCAAGAGAAACTTATAATAAAATATTAAATTAGATGCTCCCCCTAAAGTAGAAACTACATCTAAAAAGTGAGTTGGGTACTTTGTTAGGTACATGCATTTTCAGAGCTCACTGGGGTGCCATTTAGCACATTGGAACAGTTCTTGCAAACTTCCCAAGAGGTCTGAAAAAGTGAATGAGTTTCTCAAAGTGCCTGTTTTTTACTCTGGGGAACAATTGAAGTTAGAAGAATCTGGCTGAATAAATGGCTTTCTCCCTTGCTGTGTATTAACAGAACGATTGCAGTCAATACAAGATTTTCCCGTTCTATGAGCTAGGGTGGGGAGAAGTAATCTAAAACTTGTGTCCCAGGCTCCCCTTGCCAAAAGCTCTGTTAACTGTAATCATCTTGGGATGGCTGAAATTAAAAATTTTGGGAACCACGATCAGCTGCCTGGATGAACTGTAGAGATTTTATCCAGGACATAACATCTTTCACTGAGAGAAAAGAAACTTTCCTCATATACTAAAATTACACATGGTTTCCAGAGGGTCAAGGTGTAACATAGATAGATTTAGTCTTCCAAACCAAACCTATGAAAGATAACTTCAGGTGACTAAAAATAAAGGTGGATATTTTTGTTATAGTTACTTAAAATAAAAATTTCCAGTTACTACATATATGTAAAATTGCATTTTAAAAAATCCATTAAGTTTTTGTTAAAGCTCATACTGAACTTTTTTTCCATTTTCTGTCTTTAGGAAAGGTCCTAATTATATCTTTGTTACTGGGAATAGTAATGATAATACAACAGATTTTTAATATTTGTCATTTTGTTGATTACCAATGATAGCATGAAATGTGAAAATTAGCATATGACAAAGAAAGACAGAACTCAACTAAAGAAAGTAAGTGGGAGGGTAAGAGTGCAGAGTCTGGAGTTGGTTCATCTAACCTGGTTTCAGTGTTTACTATCTAGGTGAGCATGGGCAATTTAGTTCTTTAATTCTTTTTCTTTTAAGTATGCTTCATTAAATAACACATCCTAAGTTGTTTTGACCATTAAATTGAGTGATGCAAAGTGCTTATACTGTCTTACATATAGCACTTACAAAGGTGAACTAATATTGTCATTACTACCATTATTTATTCTTGTCCCTTTTCCTACAGATTTTTAGCAGTTTTTACAAATTGTGCCATTGGCATTTATGTTGATTGAATTCACTGAAAAATAATTTCCTCCCTCTTAGCTAATGAAGAGATATTAGCTAATACCTTTACTTGAAGATTTCCTTCATGAGGTATAATGTTTCTTACTTTAAAGAAGAGTGCCAAATGGATGGTAAAGTGCTAAAGGAATTTGTCCTAATTTGTTCACAAAGTATGGGCACAGAGTATGTCTATGTAGAGGATGGATTCTAATTTAAATGTTGGTCAGTGATCAATGGCCAGAGGATCATGGCCAGTTATTAAATTCATTTATATCTTCCATGTTCTATGAAACTGGTAATACCTTGGTGATCTTTCTGATGTTTTTGGAAGCATATTTGCTATGATATGGAAGGTAGTCATTACCTCTTGAATGATTTTATTCTGTTCATTTTTTATAATTGTACACATCTTGGGTTAGACATACAGAAAATAAGATCTTTTTCAGTGAGTCAAGTTAAGTGAAGTTTGGCTCTTCTAGTAACTAAGAGGGAGACAGTAGGGTGCTGATTCACAGAATCTGGATACAGTGGTGAATGTCTTTCACCAAGCACCAGACCAAAGTATGAAGACAGCGCATGATGCTGAGGAAAACATCTGCCCACCTACAAGTGGTACTTAAATTCAACTGCCCATGAATATAAGATGCTATTTGGTTTGCATCCATTTATTGGGAAACATTTAATTTTGCTTCTAATGATTAATTTTTATATATGTATACAGGAATGCAAATGTAATGTGCATGTATGAGAAACTTTATGACTCTGTGCTTCAAAACTGCAGCACATTCTAGATTAAAAAACCAAATGTTTTATTTGAGTTTTGAAACCTAGTTTGAGCACTGTGAGTATTGATATTGTTTCCATTTTCTAGATGAAGTGATTGAGGTTTAGGTAAGTTAAGTAATTTGCTTATTGCAATACTAAGTGGTAGAGTTTGGATGCAAAATCACAGACCCCTCTTCCTTTTCTGTTACAACATTTATTCCTTGTGCACTTTCATTTGACTATATTTAATCATGTAGATCATACCATTCTTAGTTTCTTCTAAAAGAAATGTTTCTTTAATGTGTAATTATGTATTTTCCTTCTATTATCTGCATTCAGATGCCATTTTTACCACTTAGTAGCTGTAAGAACTTGCATAACTTAATCCCTTCAACACTCTGTTTTGTTTTTCTTATCTGTAAAATGAAAATTCTCAGGATTCTTACTTAAAATGCAGATTCCTTCTTGGACCCGTGAATCTGTGTGTCTGTATGTTTGTGTGTGTGTGTATAAATATATACATACATATGTATATATATACATATACATAATATTTTTTTAGCAAGTTAACATAGTGATTCTTATGTACTCATTTATCTTAACTTTAGCTTTATGTATGTGTTCCCTGGTGATATCCATTTTTAATGAAATCTAAATATATATGGCCTATAATAATTCATAGAAAACTTTAATTTTATATTGACTGGTAATATTAAATTATATAATAAGAATTTTTTTTAATTTTTCAATTTTATTTTTTTAATTTTTAAAAGATTTTGTTTATTTATTTTAAAGAGTGAGAGAGGAAGAGGGAGGGAGGGGGCAGAGGGAAAGGAAGAGAGAGAGAGACTCTCAAGCAGACTCCATGCTGAGTGCAGAGTCTGATGCAGGGCTCGATCGCATGACATGACCTAAGCTGAAACCAAGAGCCAGAGGCTCAGCCAACCAGCTGAGCCACTCAGGTGCCCCCTTATTGTGAATTTAGTAAAACATTTGATATTATGTTTTTGTTGCTTTTGGAGCACGAAATTTTACCTGTTTAGTGTTCTTAAATTACAAGAATATATGTGCATTTTAGAAAGTCTGTAATTTACAGGAAAGTAGGCAGAAATACAGACTGTTCAGTTTTCGTCTTCTCCCTGCTTCATTCCCTGCTTCTTCTTAATATCCTTTTCTGGTCCATCCTCATTGTCCAGACCTGTGAATGTTGAAGCTCTCAGGGCTCGGTCCTCAATTTTCTCTTCCTTGTCTACATTCTTTCCTGATGATGTCAGCAAGTTTTCTCACTTGCAGGTTACCTCTGCATGCTGACAACTCTTAAATGTGCATCTCTAGCCCTTCACTCTTAAGATTCTAGATTCTTACATCTATCTGCATAGTCATCTTGTCTATTTAGATTTCAAATAGAGCTTAAACTGTACATGTTCATGATCAAATCCTGATCTTTCTGTAGTTTCCTTATCTCCCATTGTCCAGTTATGGAGATAAAACAAAAACAAAAGTGAATCAAACAAACAAAACCCAAATTTGGGATTATCCCTGAATCCTGTCAGTCTTTCCTACTTTATTTCCAACGACTAGCAAATCCTTGGTTTTGCCTTCAAAATGTGCCCAGAATTCTACAGACTGTTCTCAGTACTGCCAGAGTGATGGTAATAAAACTCAAGTCAGGTCATTCCCCCTCTTATCAGAACCTTCTGTGGTTTCTCATTTCATTTGGCATATAAACTGAAGTCCTTCAGCTGTCCCTACAAAATATTCCCTGACTTCCTCTCATTAACTCTCCCTGTTTACTTCATTCCAGACATGTTGGTGTCCTTGCTGTTCGTCTAAAAAGGTCAGCACATTTCTGACATAGGACACTTGTATCACTGTTTTTTTTTCTTTCTTTCTTTTATTTTTTTAAGATTTATTTATTTATTTGAGAAAGCATGAGAGGGGGAAGGGACAGAAGGAGAGGGAGAAAGAGAATCCCAAGCAGATTCATCACTGAGTGTGGAGCCCAGTGCAGGGCTAAACCTCACAAACCTGAGATCATGACCTGAGCTGAAACCAAGAGTTGGATGCTCAACTGACTGGGCCACCCAGGCACCTCTGCGTCACTGTTTTCTAAGCCAGAACATTTCTTCTGCCAACGCTTACATGAGTAGCCTTTTCATCTCCTTCAGTCTCTGTTCTAGTATCTTCTTCGTCTCCCTGGTCATCATAATCCCAATCCTCATCCTTTGTATTCCCTTAACTTCTTGTCCCTTAGTTCTCTCTCTCTGTCTCTCTGACTCTCTCTCTCTCTCTCTCTCTCTCTCTCTCTCTCTCTCTCTCTCTCTCACACACACACACACACACACACACATATCTGTGTTTTCCTCCCTCTTTATTTTTTTCTGTTTTTATCCACCAGAATGGAAAGTTCCATTAAAGCTGGGACTTTTTGACCATTTTGTTGACTGCTGTATTTCTAGTAACTAGAATGTACAAGATGCTTAGCAAGTGTTTATTTAAAGAATGTGGAGGCACACTGCTTAAGTTTTGGTTCTTGCAGAAGCAGAATTAAAGTGCAAGTACTTACCTGGAAAATGCAGGGAACACTGGTGGGGAAGCAGAGAAGTGATATAAGGGAGGGATGGTCGACAGCTTCCACACTGGTGACTGAAACTCGATCCCCCTGGAAAATGCTGCTAAGTGTTTGCCTCAGATTTATCTCTTCATGACAGGGGCAGACTGGTATATTTACCCACCAGTTTCTGAGAATTTTGGTTGAAGGCTGGTCCCTGTGAGATGTTAATTGTCCTGTATTTCTGGTATGTCTGTCTATCCTTACCTATCAAGGTACCAACTAAAACAGAAACAACAACAACAAACAAACACACACACACAAAAACAGAAAACTTGAGGCATATGTAGATAACCTGGAAGTTGAGTGAGGGGAGCGCACGGAAAGGTCTCGTGTGGGTGTGAGCACTGCCGATATCCACTACATCTGTTACAACCCATCTTATATTGTAGGTTAATTTGCCATTCTGTCAGAGGTCCTTTAATTATTCAGGCCTGTATTTTGGGAAATAGAATATAATGGAGTACAGAGGCCTCCAAGTTGAAAATTTCCATAGTCCAAAAGTTTACAAATTAATAAAGTACCTTATGAATGGAATTAAACAGATGGTCCCAACATTTCGTTGTGACTAGTAAAATTCCTCACATGTGACATGACCATATACATAAGTTCACTACAATTTTGTAGATCTTTCAAAACCCTTCTGTCATTACCTTTCACAAAGTCTTTTTCAATGATAAATCAGAAGAAGAAAAAAAAGGAAAGGAAACTGAAATGAATCAAAGATGACTCGTTGATTAATAACCCAGAGGACATTCCTGAGTCATATGCCAGCTGAGAATTTTTATGCCTTACCTGTGAAGCATATCTGATAAGACACAGGTAACACGATACTCCTCAAAGTTCTTCTTAAAGGTCAGGATGCCAGACAGGGACCCGTTGGACTAAATCAAGGGATGTATAGATTATATGGCTCTTCATATTGTAGATGAGTCTGTCTTTAGACTGAGAGTAAAAACAAGAATTGATGTGTATTAGTATTAGTTGGCATAGCAAGTAGGGCCCTAAATTGGCATTTTTTTTTCCTCTGAAGGAAAGGAATTTGGGGCAAGGAAGATGACAAGGATGTTATCAAATAGTTCTCCATAAGTTTGAATGGATATTGAGAAACACCAAAAATCAGAGGAAGCATATTTATTGACTGTGGTGTGGCACACCACCAGTTGTGCACATTCTGGCATACACACAATATTATTTAATTCTATTTACTTTGTCAGATAGATGTATCTGTATCTACTAAGACACACAAAATGCTACAGAAGCAGCAAGAGGAAATCTGGTTCAGGTTTGTATAGCAGTAACTCTATGTTCTTTCTACTCTTCCATCTTACAATCAGATGTACAATAAAATTCAGGTCCATGCACCACACACACAAACACACCATATATACAAAATGCAACCCATAGATTAAGAACACTCCCTCAAGAGTTAGTTTCCTTGGGTTCGAGTTGTAGCTAATATATTATTACTTCTGTCTCCTTGGGCAAATTAATTAATCTTTATATGGCTCACTTTCTTCCTCTATAAAATGGGGTTAATAATAGTACCTTTTTTGTGGATGGCTACATTAAATGAGTTAATTTATCTACAATATTTAGAAAATACCTGCCACATGGCAAGTGTAAAAATTAGTATTATCTTATTCATGCACCTGTTGAGTACCTTTAGTCATTGTTTAAGAAAAAAACTTACAACCTTAAATTTTTTAAATCATTTGAAAATAAACAGGAAGCTTATTATTTTTACAAACATAGCCCAGATTATTGAATATTGATAATGATAATCAGAAATATCTATGATAAATGCATTATTTTAGAAAATCAATTGGTATAGGAGTACCTGGGTAGCTCAGTTGGTTAAGCGTCTGCCTTTGGTTCAAGTCATGATCCCTGCCTGGGCGCTGGGATCGAGCCCCACGTCAGGCTCCCTACTCAGTGGGGAGCCTGCTTCTCCCTCCCTCCCCTGCTCATACTCTATCTCTCACTATCTCCCTCTCTCAAATAAGTAAATAAAATCTTTAAAAAAACTCAAACAGTATAGTGATCTGCACACAAATACATACAAGCATAATATTAAGGGCTAAAATAGAAGAATTGAAGGGATGATAAAGATTGAAGGATTTAGCAAGCAATGAAGATAGTAAAGAATTCTGTGGAGTACGACTACCTCTCTCTGAGACAGAAAAAGCACTGATTTTTTTTTTAATGATGTTTTTACCTCATATCTTCCCAGAAAGGGGAAAGGAGAGGGAACATAACTGAAGCAATCACAAAGGTGAAATAAAGTAGCAATAGAAAAGAGAAACAAGATTTATGCCAAGAAAACCTCAAGAAATTCCAATCCAATTCCACGATTTAAGACCTGCCAGGAAAACCCAGGAAAGTTATAGGGCTAAATAGTAAAACAAGAGAATGCTCATTTTCATAGCCAATGCAAAAAAAGAAATAAAATTGCACAACTCTGTGGTGGGGAAATGGATTTGCCATTTGAGGTTGCCAAGGAAGCCTAACTGTTTATTTACAGTTAGTTTATATGCACTTAGTGGTTGATATATATGCAGTACAGTGTTTTTAGTTAAATAAACTTCTTGAAAGAAAATTTATGATAAAGATCTTATCCTTAGGTCTGATTTATGAATAATTGTATGGCTTGAGGTCTTACATGCAAAATGTTAAATTTTACTTAGTTTGAAAATTTCATTTGACTCTCTTTGCTCTTACTTTACCAAATAGACTGAGTAGAAAGGAGGTGAACTTGGTGATCATGTGAGTTGTTAAATCTTTTATATTGAGGTCAACTTTTGCAATTAAGAATATTCTCATTTTTATGATATTTTAATGGATGCAATGGGCTGTGTGGTACATTCTTTTTATTTAAACTTCATTGAGAGTAACATGTGTTTAAAAATAATAACATAAAAGTAGCTGAATAAACAAACTAGTCACATGAACTACCAAAAAAGTATATTGCGGCATCTTTAGCCAAGGAGAAAAAAGCTAGTTATCACTATATTGATTATTTTGATTATAAAGAGGGAGTACTATATTAGATATGATGCTGAAGTAGACTTTGCCATTATGAACACTGCCACTCAGTCCTCTTTCTTATATTAAAATGGATTTCAAAACTTTTTGACTTTGATCCAGAATAACTAATATATTTCAGGCTGCAAACTATTACACACATGTGTGTGGATGCACACACTGAATCAAAAGTTTATTGAACAATTACTCTTTACCCTATACATGAGTATGCTTTTATTTTGTGTTTGCCCTATTCAGTTCCAACCTATTCCGTGTTTTAAGAAATTCTGTAAACATTATTTTTTTAAGATTTATTTATTTATTTCTAGAGGTCAAGAGAGGCAGTGGGAGGGAGAATCTCAAGCAGACTCCCCACCAAGTACAGAGCCTGATGCAGGGCTCGATCTTATGAGCCTGAGATCATGACCTGAGCCCAAATCAAGAATTGGATGCCCAACTGACTGAGCCACCCAGGCACCCCTATAAACATTCTTTAGGTTGCTCTCCTAACCTATTAATAGTTCAAACTATAACTTGCAGTTTGCAGTACACTGCTCTACACATGCCCAATAGACACGGAACATAATATGTACTCTCTTGTGAATATCTTTAAGCTTGACGTGGGCTTTCTGCACAGTAGGTACACAGAAGACAGTCAATTATACACTTGAAAAGGGAAAGGACAATGTAAGTAAGGGAAGAACAGAAAGGAGCAGTGTATCCGTGGAGATTAATTTCTTAAAATTAGTGAGATATAAAAGTGCTTGAGAGGAATAAAAGCTCTATGTTTGGATCCCGTTGTATTGCTGATGAAGTAGCTCTTTCACTATGCATCAGCATAGAGGTATTTTCAGAATGCAAGAATGTACACTGACTTCATGACTAGAGTCTTAAATCTCTTATCTTTTCTGATTTCTGAGTAATTTTGTTTTCAATAGGGATAAACTCTGTAAACTAAATTCATTTGCTGAGGATAAGTGGTGTGCTCACATCTTGGAAAAGTAGTTCCAAAATACTTATTGTACATAGTATGTGTGTGTCTGTGTGTGTCTGTGTGTCTGTGTGTGTTTTCTCCAGAAAATTAATTCCTGAAAGATGTTAAGTTGGAACTATAAATGTATACTTTGGTATTTTTAATGCAGTGCATAAAACTTAATATTAAGCCAGTCTCTTCAGAAACATTCTCACAAAATTAATATAAAATATAAGCAAGTAGGTCAGTTGAAAACTAAGACCAGATTAACTCATAGTAAGAGGAGGTATATCATGTTTATATGGATGCATCTAAGAATACTTACCACAATGCCTAAAATGGCAATTAGACATATACATGGGTGAGTAAACAACTGTCCTAAAAAATAATAAATACTCCTTGGAAAATTACCTTATTAATTATGCTTACATTGATGGATATTAGCAAAATTATATTGTTATCTTTTAACATCTAGTTGAAATAAGCTGCACATAAGAAAAGAGGAATTTAGGGAAGAAGTTTGAAAGAGGGATGAGGTATGCAATAGCTTGGATTTTGATGGTTGGATAGAAGCCAAAGACAAACATACATAGGCTTATTTAGGAATATATCAGAGGATTAGAGTGTAAAAGAGGAGAAAGAGGGAAACTTCAAATTTTCAAACTTTGGTGAAAATATTTTCTATTGAGAACCTTTCTCTTTTTGAAGTTTTTTTGTTTTGTTTTTTGGGGGGGGTTGTTTTGTTTTGTTTTGTTTTGTTTTAGTTTTTATTTAAATTCCAGTTAGTTAACACACTGTAATATTAGTTTCAGGTATATAATTTAGTGATTCAAACTTCCATGCATCACCTGGTACTCATTGTAACAAGTGCACTCCTTAATTCCCATCACCAATTTAATCCATCCCCCATCCACCTCCCCTCTGATAACCATCAGTTTGTTCTCTATAGTTAAAAGTCTGTTTCTTGGTTAAAAATAGAACGCTCCTACATCTAACATTAGCAGTAATAGTATTTATGCAAGAATGCAAAAATACTAATTCAAAGGGATGCATGTACCCCAATGTGTTTAGCAGCATTATGTACAAGAGCCAAACAAGGGAAACAGCCCAAGTTTCCACTGACAGATGAATGGATAAAGAAGAGGTAGTCAGCCATATGTATATATATATATATATATATATATATATACACACACACACACGTATATATGGAATATATATTATATATACATATAGGAATATATATTGTAGGAATATATATATGTGTGTGTATGTATGTGGGTATATATATACCCACATATATATATATATGTAGGAATATTAGCCATAAAAAAATGAAATCTTATCATTTGCAATGACATAGATGGTGCTACAGAGTATTATGGTATGCAAAATAAGTTAGGAAAGGCCAATACCATATGATTTCACTTATGTGGAATTTAAGAAACAAAACAAATGAGCATAGGGAAAAAACAAAGAGATACAAACCAGGAAACAGACTCTTAAGTATTGAAGTCTTTTTTAAAAATTGCTTGAAACTGGGGGGAGCGGCAAGATGGCGGAGGAGTAGGAGACCGATTATCATCAGGTCCCAGGAATTCACCCAGAGAGCTATCAAACTATTCTGAACACCTACAAATTCCACCAGAGATCGAAGAGAAGAGGAGCAGCAATTCTAGGAACAGAAAATAGACCGCCTTCTGGAGGTAGGATGTGCGGAGAAGTGAATCTGCGGCGACGGGAAGATAGACCCCAGGGGGAGGGGCCGGCCGCCGGCAAGGGAGCGAGCAGCGGAGCACAGACTCGGGGCTGTTAGAATTCGGCTCCACTGAGGGACGTCACCCCAGAGGTCAAGCGGGGGGTGAAGCCCCTGCAGGGACAGTGTGGTCTCAGGACCCACGGGGACACAAAAAGACCAGGGGTGTCTGAGCGCGACCGAGCTCCCAGGTCTCAGAGAGAAGCCGGCGGGAGAAACGGAGCTGAGCCGAGGTGTCTCTCAGCTCGGGGTTACCTTGGGCTGTGATCTGAAGCTCAGCCGGGCCACCGATCTGTGAGCGGGGACCCCACGGGCGGCAGACCCGGAGAGACCCCCTCCTTCCTCCTCTGGGAGGAGCGGTGCGGGAGCGGCTGCAGGATCTGTCTGTTTCGGAGATTCTAAACGGGGCCGCGCCAGAGACAGAGACGCTCGGTCACAAGCTGGGTGAGCTCGGAGCGCGGCCTGAGACCAGGAGACGGGAGGGACTGCTTTTCTCTGAGGCGCGCTAAGGACTAAGGCCCCAGGCTCTTGGCTCTTCTGGGTCGGAGACTGGGAGCTGCCATTTTCAGTCCCGGCCTCCAACGAGGTACGGAAAGCGTTCAGGGAACAAAAGCTCCCGAGAGCGAACCCGAGCTTATTACTTAGCCCCGCCCCTGGCGAGGGCAGTGGGAATCCACCTAGGGCAGAGACGCTTGAGAATCACAGCAACAGGCCCCTCCCCCAGAAGACCAAGTGGAAAAAAAAACCATCCAGTCAAAAAAAAAAGTCAAGTTCAATATTGCTGAACATTACGGAACTTCAGAAATACGGAAAAGCAACGGATTCAATTCATGGCTTTTTCCCCATGATTCTTCAGTCGTTCAAAGTTAAATTCATTGAATTTTTTTCTTTTTTCTTTTCTTTGAATTTTTTTCTTACTTTTTTCTTTTAAAATTTTTCCCTTTTCCTATTTTAACGTTCTTAACTCTTATATCGTATCAACACTTTTTATACTTTTTTTTAAATTTTCATTGTTATAATCATTTTTTATCCCTTCATTGTTTTGAACCTTATTTTTTTGGATACTTATAGGGTCTGTTCAATTCACCAATCTCATAGATATAGATAGATAGATATAGAGATAGATTCATAGACAGACATAGATATAGAAACAGAAATAGATAATATAGATATAGGTTTTGTTTTATTCATTTTTGTTTGTTTTGTTTTTGTATGATTTTGTGTATTTGGTCTTTTTTTTTTGTTTGTCTGTTTTTGGTTTTGTTTTTGTTTTTTTCCCTCTTACTTTTCTCCCCAGTTCCAGGTCTCTTCTGAGTAGGTTAG
>LNAC01000948.1:468696-482879 GCA_002007465.1 Ailurus styani | reverse complement strand
GCAGGGATCACTTCACAAAGTCTACGTTTGTGAAAAACCTCAAGCTGTGTACTGTAAATCTATGCAATTCCAAGTCGTCTTTATACAGCAAAGTGGGGGGAAAGATGAAAAGCTGTGTAATGCAGGCATGAGCCTGATGGGTATATGGCTGGAAGTGCAGAGGGAGGAAGTGAGAAGGCAGGTCACAGCTGCGGTTGCGGGATGTTCAAGGGTCCCCTGCAGTGAGTGCTACGCCACCCTGTTCACCTGTCGCTGCCGCCCAGCCTGTAGCTAGCCTCGCTGTCTGCAGAAGGCATCAGCGCCAGGGGAAATGGGGTGAAGACCAAACGTAATGACCGGTTGACCCTCTCCCCGTCACCCCAACTAGGAACAAGCGATAAGTCAACATATGGAAAAAACAGGCTTTTGTAAAAGGAGGTAGACCAGAAATTGCATAAAGGGACAGAAGAGGTAGGAGTGAGGACTTGAAGTAGCTACAAAGCTTCAGTAAGGAGATTGGCTTTGAGTGTATTTCATGGTAAAAGTAGCCTCCTATTCAGTGTATTTTCTCTCTCTCTCTCTCTCTCTCTCTCTCTCTCTCTCTCTCTCTCTTTTTTTTTTTTACCTTAAATAAGAGTTTATTTTGTAATATCCGAGAACAGCGATTTGAGATCTGCAAACTATGGCAAACTTACGCAAGTCCAACAAATGAAAGAACATTTTCTGGAAGAGGAGGGGATGGGAGGGGAAGTTTTGAATGAAAGCTCCTTGGAGAAAAGCGAGAGTTCATGGTGGCGGTGGTTTCCTCCTTGGATGAGATGTAGTAGATTCTTACAGGAGATGCAGCATCCATCTTGTCCTGCTGGGGTAACTGAGATCCTCTCCCTCTTAAGGTTCTTTGTTGGGATCTGTGATGGACACTTCCGGAGTCAGGGGCTGACTGTCCACCAAGCGGTGGTGCCTCGTCTGGAACTCTTCCTGCTGCTGTATCCTCAGGCCCATACCAGGTAGAGGCAGGGGAGGCAGGGCCAAGCCTTTCTGCTCTCCACCCACACCTCCCCAGCTGAGTGTCCTCAGCTGCCTGGCTTCACCCCCAGAAGGATGCTTCAGGAGCCCTCTCAGCTGGGCTCATTCTCACAGACACCTGCACCAGGCTGGCAACAGCAGCTGTGTTTGGGGAGAGAGGTGTCGGGGGATGGTCAGGGGTGTACCTACCTTCTGTGGAGCCTGGGGTTGGAGAAAGCAGCCTTGTGCCAGGCCAGTCGTGCTTTCTGTCTGCCCTTCCCGGGGGGGCAACTCCTTCATGCCATCTCCACACTCACTCGGAGTTTCCAGAAACTAAGGTCAGGATCCAGGCTGAGACAGCTGCTTTTCTCCTAAACACACATAAAGACTTTGTCCCTGTAGAAGTTTACGTGTCCTGTCAATTCCACTGCCTCCAGGAAATCATTTCTTGTTTCCATTTCAAATAAAAAATTGGCACTGAGAGGGCATCTGGCCCACTGCTCCACGGGCTGATGTGCTCCTGTTTTCAACAGTCCTCTTCCCAGAATGCAGAGACTGGAAAGGCAGACGGAAGGCGTGGTGCTAAATCCTGTATATGTGACAACACGTTAGCCCCCTTAACCCATAAACCACTTTTGGAGAGAGCGTCTGCTGTGGAAATGGGGTATTTATCTATATTTCTATAGTTTCTTGAATCACACTATAAATTCAATAAACACACAGATGGTTTAAATCTCTTAAAGTCCCTGCCCATTGCCTACCTTTAGTCTGTTCAAGGCCCCTCCCCTGTGAATCCTACAATGCACTTAATATTTTAAAAATTGCATGCTCTTTATAGTGGGGATACAGTTGGAGGTATGAGGTGGATGAGCTGATCCCCTTCTTTATTCCAGGACTTGTCACTGCCACTCTTCTCGATAGTGGTGTCTTCGCAAGCACACCTCTTCCTGTGGCAATAAATGCATTAAGATGGGGGGGGGTTGTCTTTTGTTTGTTTGTTTTAAAGCTAGTATTTGTGTCCCAGACTCATTGTCTTTTGTTTGTTTGTTTTAAAGCTAGTATTTGTGTCCCAGACTCAAAGGACTGAAGTAAAATTCTGAATGCAATATTTCAGAATCTGAGTTATATAACAGGGACAGGGCACTGATGTGTAAAATGCGTCTCAATTATTTTCTCAACAGGAGGATGAATTATTCACTCTCCAGCTGTGGGCTCAGTGTCAGGTGGAAGAAGGTAACTGGAATTGAGGTTCCTTTTAACAAATTTGGAGCATAGCTGGGTATTAGAGCAGACTTCCTTGGTGAGTTCAGAATGTGACAGCTACACTGACCTTGGCCTTCATCTGCCCTCTGGGGTCCTGTTATCTCTGCATTTCCCTGCATTAGTTTCTGGCTCTGGGTCAAGATGACATGCAGGCCAAACATGTGGGTAATTAGGTTTACTTCAGAGGCTGCCCGTCACAATGTGAGTTATGTTCCAGTCTTTGGGTTTTAAGCGACACTCATAAAGTGCAGTTTCATAGTATTTGAAATAGACATGTAATCATTTCTCAGAACTTATTCTCTTTCAAGGGCATCCTTGAATATATCTGTAAATCAGAAAGTTATGTCTAATGCTAGAGTATGCAATAATGGAAAGACAAAGAATTATCTCTTCATCTGTAATGTGAAATGCTTAAGATACTGAACAACTATGTAGTCATATTAATATTTAATACATTTTCTCAGAGCCCATATAATTTCACAGATGTCACCTGCTTCTTAGATGTCTAGGAATGTGTTGGAGTAACTAGCCTTTATGGACAATAGAGCATAGAGACCTATGTGGGGAAATACAGCTAAAGCTGTATAATTCTAAAGGTTTAGAAACCACAGGATGATCATTAAAGGTAGCTACATAGACACCTATGAACACAGGTATCTGTGTTTTCTGTTTGACTTTTCCCATAGCCAGCAGAGCTAGAAATAATAGAGGTTTTGTTGGTCACACAAATTTCTGTACCAAGACACTTAAGTTGATGTCAGATCTTTGAGGGGACCATCCACAGTTCATGTGTTGATCAAGGAGTCCACTCTGACAGCCTGTGCTCAGATGTGAGCACCTCACGGCATGGACACATGCTCTTTCCTTTGAGATGGGGGTATGTGGAGCACGGTTTGGGGCAGGGCAGGTGTCTACTGAAGAACACGTGGGCTCTGGAGTCTGAAATTCAGATGTCTGTTGTGTGGCTTCCTTCCGGTCTACGGACCCATCATGCCCTGATGTTGCAGCTCTGATCGAGCCTTTGCCAGGCTCTGCTGATGTGTTAGAGCTGGCTGCAGAGAATACCAGCTACAGAGCTGCTCCTTCCATCTACCTGTTCTTTAAAAGAGTATAGTTTTTATTTATATATTTTTTTATCTTTTGAGGTTTGGTAGCTCTGGAAGATCAGAGGTGTGCCCGAGGACTTAGGGGGAAGTGGGAGGTTGATTGGTCAGTTAGCAGGAACCCACCTGTCCTTTGTGTTGGTGATATGTATAGGAGTTTATTCAAGATAAAAACAGACCACCTGGGAAAGCATCCCCCTTGGCAAACAGCCGGGAAAACACCTGCCCTTGACCAAGAAACCCTTCAAGTTGAGAGTGTATACTTCTCTTAATGGACACTATCAAGACTCCTGTCTGTAGAGTAGTAACTAATGACTGGAAATTCCAGTGAATCTCAACAGCTGACCAGTTTGAGAAGACAACCCCAGAACATTTACTGTCTTTGGTTACTTCTGTTTAGTTCCCAGAAAGTTGTCCTTTGTGGCTCCTGATGGGTTCAGAGCTGTCCCCACTCATGGGGCCCTGCAGGCACATTCTAAGTTGGTTCCACTTGTTGTCTCCAACCCTCTCCTCAGAAGGACTGTAATCTCCTCTCCAAAATGAGAGTGTCTCTCATCACTGACCACTTTTTATTCCTTCAGACTATTTGGGAATAGGATAACCTTTTTCCCATGCATAAATGAGCCTGAGAAATAATTACATCTTATGATTGCCTTGAGTGGAGCTGTCCATTCTTTCCTGGATTGTCTCAAGTTCATTCCTGCAGGGAGATGCACTTCTTTGACCTCTAGAAGCTTAACTGGATTTGCTGGATTCCATGTGGTGGCATCTATATTATGCACTTAGTATGATGGAGCATTGTTGTATCTTCCTGTCGTTCCCTAAAAGGAGTTAAATACCCGTTCTACATGATAAGCAAATGTTAGAATGGGGTGAGAGGGGTATTTTAAGCCAAGTCTGGGTCACAGGTGTCTTTTTATTTGTTTAGATCTTCCTTGAGTTCCTAGAAATACCTCTGCTCGAAAAATTGGTTGATCTAGTGATGCTATCAAGATCTCATTAATATATTGGGGTTTGGGGTAACATGGACTACTGGGATTTTTTTCCTAAAACAAATATTCCCTTAAAAATTGGGGAGAAAAAATTGGGATGACATAATTTGTGAACGGAGGTTTGTTGGGTGCACCTTTTCTTAAATTAAGAAAGCTAGAAGATATAAAATGTTGCTGTCAGGTAAGAATAATTAAAAGATGTGTGGATAATCCTAAGAGGTTTCTGAGGCCCTTAAAATTAATATGGAAGCCCATAAAATCTTACTACTCCTATTATATTCTGTGATGTGCAGGTACTTTTACTGAAGCTTTCTGTCTTTCATGTCCAAGTTTATATCCAATTTTAGTTTTATTTCTTTAAAAATTGCATTACTGTTATTTTGCATATATCTCCTCAACTACCATAATTTTAAATCTCATTTTATATAGGTCAGTCTAATACTTTCAGTAGAGGTAGGTAGACACTTCGCTGTAGGTGCACCCTTTAGATTTTATCGCCTATTGTCAATAGTTTCCTATGATTTAACATGTTGAACTCTGCAAACAGCCTTGATTCCTGGAGTACTGGAGAATCAGCATTTTTTCTTGATGCCTGCAACACTGTTCAAAATAATAAAGAGAATTCTGAGGCCCTGAAACATTGAGAGAGTAGGAAGTAGGTAGAGCTTTGGGTTGAAAAGTCTTTGCAACTGAAATGAAATGATTGGTGATGTTTTTAAGATTTTCTGGGCATTTTAAAACCATTTAGAATTTCAGTTCCCTTTTACTGGTGATCTTTAATGTAAATCCTTACCCAGGGTCTATCAATATGAGGCATTAAGTGATTATAAACATGACATTAAGCATATCTATTGATACACATTGGGGAGATAGAAAGTGTAGAATTTAGAATGTGATTGCATATTATAAAATCAAAATCGGTGAAAGAATTGACCATTCTGTTGAATTTCATAGCCATTTTGACTTACTAGTCCTGAATAGAGTAGCCTCCTAATACAAGTAGAGTGACCAATTAACAGATAGCTTTGAATTCCTAAGTTTGGTTTCCTCAGTATGTAAGTCTGAATATGTTGCTAATTATATATTTCCCTGATGCTGTGGGACATTCAGAAATATATTTTGGATGTTAGGAATAATGATTACATAAGCAATAATATTTGACAGATTTGCAAGAGACAGAACCTGACTGCCTATAAACAAGTTTGTATAATCATTGTCCTTTCACATTTCAAATTCTGTCAGGAATAACAAATCATAAGTTCTAAACTTCAAAATTTTAGCCTAAAATTCTCAAGTTTTCCACTAGAAGCAATCTTTTATTATAGATATTTGTGGACTTCATTCTTTTCTAAATAGAGGATTGTTTTGTGGAAACAGACTAGTCCCAAAACCTATCCTCCCTGGACATGCAAGAAAAAAAATATTCTTAAAAACAAATGTGCTATTTTGAAATAGGTAAATCTTGATTCATTGTATATAGGCGAGCAGTTTATTACAAAGGTTACTGTTAACCTACAGGAAAATATGACTCGGTAATTTTGTTGTCTTACTCTTATAGAAAAGGCAGCCCCGTGTCTTTGATTCCCGACAACTGACGACAGTAGAAGAAGCTTAGCCAGGTCCTTGTGTCTCCTCTTCTTTAAAAAAAACTCTCCAGTTTATTTTAGGCCATTGTCTTTAAGATTTTTTTTCTCACATAATATGTATACAGGTTCAAATGTGGAATAGTACACAAAATTCATAATGAAAACGTCCACTGTCTGTTCCTTCCCCAGAATTACTCCTATGGCTCAGCATTGACTAATTTTATTTGGCTTTTCCTGGAAGCTTTTGTCTGCATCTCTTTCTTGATTTTTCCCATGTGTTTACTTGTAGATGTCCTCCTGCGAAAATCGATGTGGTCTCCTTACACTGGAACCTCTCTCTACAAACTTTCCCAGCTTCCTTTCCCTCATCCCAGCTCCTGCATTTTTAATACCATGGACATTTGAGTTGTAATATTGTAACTACGTAAACCTAATTCTCTCCTCCACGTGATTTTTCTTTTATTTTACAACTCCGTGCAAGTATGGAGTTGAAAGAAACCAACGGGGACTATTTCATTTGGCTTGGTTTGCAAGGACTCCGTGTCATTCTGAAACTCCAGTCCCTTCTCTTCTGTGTCTGAAACCTGCCTCACGTTGGTCCTCTTTGGATCCAGTTGCTTACTAAGTTTTCTGGAGACTTCCTGGACACCCAGTACTTCATGTGATCTGTCTCGCAAATCCTTTCCCCTCCTTTGGGGGGACAGCCTTTAGGAGTTGCCTAAGAAAGCACGTTTGAGAATTAAACATTCTGAGATCATACCAATCTGGCTTCTCTTTATTCTACTTCTACCCCTGACTACAGAGTGGCTTGATACGGAATTCTCAGGTGAAGATAAATTTCCCTTATTCTGAAGTCCTTCCCCCATTTTCTCCTAGGCGCTTGATGCTTTTCGTAAGTTTCATAGTTCATGATGTCTGACTTTTATATGATGTATAAGATTCTTACTAATCTCACCCTCACCAATGTCCTTAGAAAGTGTGGAGTGCTTTCTTACCCGTTTTGTTACTATACTTGTGTCACACGTGATTTGTATGTTATAATCAGTATTACTGTTTGTGTTGGATACTTTCTGATGGCTTATCAAACTGCAATATGACATCTACAGTTGCAGAAGAACTTTATTATTTCTTTGGTAACTTGATGAATTTCATTTATTAGCTCTGTAGCTCAGTCATCAGGTGCCATGTAACCGACCTCCTCAAAACTTAGAAGCTTCCAGAGTGCATAACAGCTCCCACTTCTCACCTCTGCTTTCTCATGGTGGCCCTGGCCCCATGTTTCCCTGCAGGTCTGTAAGTCCACTGGGCAACTCCACCCCCGTGACCCTCCGACGAGTGGCCTCCCATTGTGGTCCTCACATGCCGATGGCACACTGTCCTTGCTACCCAGGTAACATCGACAGAAAAGTGCCTTCTGCCCACAGTGTGTGTGCATGGAGAGGACTTGGGAGAATGGGGGCCACTAAGGCCACCTGTCGCCTTCTGGAAATCATGTTCATTGGGTCTTGTGTCTCTGCCTTGATTACCTGTACCCTGCTCCCCCTTTTTTATCTATTCTACATTTTGGGAAATTCCCTTTGACTTGCTCTTTTAACCCTTCAATTTAATTTTTAATCATTTTTTTAAATTTCACAACATTTCTGTGACTATTTTATTTTTATAGTATCTTGTTTCTAGGAGACATTTTTGTCTAAGAGAATGTTAATTATGTGTGTATATACACAGAGGTGTATACTTGTGTGTTTGGAGGGCTCGCTACTCTCATTCTCGGACAGGACAGTTTCTTTAGCACTTAGTCTTTTCTTATTGCTCTGGCTTTGTCTCTCCCCCATGTCGAAGGTCTTGTCAAGTATCCGGTGACCCTCATTAGTTCCTTTGCATTATGGAGAATGAGAAAGTGAAGGACTTTGCATGTAGGACTAGTTACAGACTGATGGGCCTCAGGCAGAGGTGGATGCTCTGATTTGTGCTTGCAGGTGAACCTGTGTTCCCCTGTGTTTGCAGGTGAGGCCTGACCTCCAGTATCCCAGGTGTCATGGAACAGATGTTTGGTGTCTCGCTGATTGATAGAAAACCGTCATTTAAAACTCTGGTTTCTGGGGCGCCTGGGTGGCTCAGTCGTTAAGCAGACGTCTGCCTTCAGCTCAGGTCATGATCCCAGGGTCCTGCGATCAAGTCCTGGGATCGAGTCCTGTATGGAGCTCCCTGCTCAGCAGGAAGCCTGCTTCTCCCTCCCCCCACTCGCCTTGCTTGTGTTTCCTCTCTTGCTATATCTCTCTGTCAAATAAATAAATAAAATCTGCTTTCTGGTGGGTCCCCTCCTCTACATCTGGTATTCCTCTGGTTATTCTTTGGTTTGGTTTGGATGCATCCATTTTTAAGGTCTCTGGAATTTTTACATATTTTTTGTACTTAGTTATTTTTGGTAAAGCTGATGAAGCATGTTTCATTTCTCACCACATTTTCCTGAAGCCCAGAACAACTTTTATACAAAGGAAATCACAAGAATATGATCTATCCCAGCTGTTTTAGGGCAGGTTCACCTGTCTGTGCTAATTATTTTATGCAGTATTGCCTTTGGCATATGGGTTGGTACAGCTAACATCTCCACTTACAGATGAAGAAGCTGGGTCGGCACGGTTTGAGTATTTGCCCATCTGTGCCAGATGGACAGGCAAGGTTGGGACAGAGCCCCTTTTTACCCTTCTCTTTTTGGTGATAGGAAGGGGTTCAATGATATTTTTCTCCGGCTGTGAATCTTCATCCTTTTTACTCACTGTAATTTAGATAATTCTCCAGGGAGGCAGAAAAGAGAAGAAGCAAGAAAATCAAGGTGTTCAGCCTCCAATTTAGGAACTTAAACAGACTTTTCTGCCTCATTAAGCAAACATTGAAGAAAGAAGAGAAAAAACAAGCCATTGACACTGACATTTCTATAGTCACCATTTCTATATATTTTCAAACTCAGACATCCCAATAGACATGATTGGAACTTTAATTTCCCCTTCTTTTTTGACAGCTTCATTCCTATTTAATCTTCATGTTAATTTTTTTCACTCACCTCAATTCGCTCTCCATTAAATGCTATGCACCCTTGCCTATAGTACAAATACAGAATATTTTGTTTTAAATAGCTTCAGCTTAACTCTTTTTTTTTTTTCATCTGTCACAGGATGGCTATGTGTTTAAACATCATTTGGCATAGTTATGCATGCTTTTCAGTGTTCTCAACTAAATTTCTAGCAGATATGTTATTCACCACCTTGCCATGTTTAAGCAAAGGGATAAAAGAAGGCTGCCACTCCTAATGGTGAAGGCACCAGTCACATGAGAGCAATTATGGACTATGCTCCAGAATATTTCCATCTCTGTCACTGGGAACAGTGCTGGATTTTAAATTCCCTCTCTCTGTTTTGGCAAGAGAATTTAATTTCCAATAAATTTGGACAGTTTCTGCCTTTTACAATCAGCCCAATGGAAATGTTTTAAATTTTTAAAATTTACTTGAATTAAATGTCCATTGATTTTTTAAAAAGTTACTTTAGTATGAGGAGTATCTGCATGTGAATGGCTGATTCTAGAATTACCTTCTATATTCCTGACTATAGCTGATCTTTTTTTTTTTTTTAAGATTTTATTTATTTATTTCACAGAGGGAGAGAGATCACAAGGAGGCAGAGAGGCAGGCAGAGAGAGAGGGGGGGAAGCAGGCTCCCCGCTGAGCAGGGAGCCTGATGCGGGCCTCGATCCCAGGACCCTGAGATCATGACCTGAGCCGAAAGCAGAGGCATTAACCCACTGAGCCACCCAGGCACCCTGACTATAGCTGATCTTAACAGGTCCTCACAACGAGTAATTTTTAGGTAACAGGTGACTTGTAATGATGGCTAGCAGTGTATGCGTATAGATGCATGCTTATGAGATAGAAAAGGCTTTAAAACTTAAAAATGCTACTACTCCCCTATTATGTTTGCCAAAATAACCAGTAAATTCTAAAATGTTAATTTCTCTATCCTGTGTTTTCATTTTATCCTGGATTTCATACTGCAATAGCAGTGCCTTTTTTTTCTTGCTCTGAAATGTTAATTCTGGGGGCACCTGGGTGGCTCAGTTGCTTAAGCATCTCTTGATTTTGACTCAGGTCATGATCTTAGGGTTCTGGGATAGAGCCCCACACCAGGCTCTGTGCTTAGCCCAGAATATGTTTGTTCCTTCCCCTCTGGTCCTCCCCCTGCTCCCCTTCTCCCCCTCTTTCTCTCAAATACATCTTAAAAAATGTTAATTCCAATCTTCTGCTTTTTTAATACTGGAGCAACATGTGCTATAAGATGATCATTACTTCAGTATCTTTGAAGGTAAGTATAATCTCATCAAATTGTACTGTTTAATTTTAATTTTCAATATTTTCAGCCATATGTAAAAGTGGAAAGAACAGTATGAGTACCTGTACATTCCTCGTCTCAACCATCAGTATCACTTGCCATGTGATACATCATGATTAAAATATATGATTTGATGCTTTGGCTCCATTAGAACTTTAACAAAGCTAATTTTGAGTCCTAGAGATAAGACTTTACCCATTCACAGATGATAAAGATGACAAAAAGGAATTTATCACAAATTCACCCATGATTTTCTTGTAGTTGTCTTTTCATATTTGTAACTTGGATCCGTATGGGGTTTATTTTGTGTATGATCTAAGGAATAAATAAAAATTTATTCTATAAAATGCTGTTGAGGGGCTCCTGGGTGGCTCAGTTGGTTAAGCCGCTGCCTTCGGCTCAGGTCATGATCTCAGGGTCCTGGGATCGAGCCCCACATTGGGCTCTCTGCTCAGTGGAGAGCCTGCTTCTCCCTCTCCCTCTGCCTGCCACTCTGCCTACTTGTGCTCTCGCTCTCTAGCTCTCTGTCAAATAAATAAATAAAATCTTTAAAAATAATAAAATAAAATGCTATCGAGTTTTTTAAAAACATGTATTAAGAGACTCGTGTTCATACCCTCAGTGTCTTTATGTACTCAAATTTAGTCCCGATTCCTTACTCTGTTCTGCTAATAGTTGTCTGGGCCCACACCACAGTGGCTCAGTTAACAGGGCTTATGTGTAGGCTGGTAGAGAAAGCTGTCCTTTCTCCACTTTGTTCCTTTTCTAAAATGTTTTTCCTTTTATGATTTTTTTCAACACAAACTTCATAATCAACCTGTCTAGCCTAAGCAAACAGTAAATATAAAAGCAACTACACATATACAAAAGCTTGATTCTGGTGTTACCATCATTAAAGACAACTGGGGAGAACGAGCATCTTCTTGACCTTTTCTAGTCTTCTGTAGAAATATTGAATGCCATCTTATTTGTTGAAGTCTTTTGGTATCATTTGCCACTTTAAATCTTTTTTATAGTGATCCCTGTAATTTTGGCATACTTTAAATTTTTTACCCCTATTTATTTGTTCGTTTGTTTATTTATTTTGTTATTGCTATTATAAATTGGATCACTCCTTCCTATTATCTTTGCTTCTTTATATATAGGATAGTTTATGACTTTTGTACACTATTATCCTTCTATACTGAAATATTTTGTTTTTCAAAATAAATTTTTTTTGCTTCTCCATGTAATTTATCAAATCCCAAGACCTTATGTTACTATGCATACCTGATATGTGCACTCTCTATCACGTACTCTGTCATTGCAATTATAAATTTGAAGTTTTGTTCTTTTTTTCCCCTTAAGGATGTCTTCCACTTTAGCAATAACTTTTATTTCTTTGTAAAGCACCATCTCCTGTATATTTTGCTATCCCGTGGGTCATAAGATTCTGGACTTACGGCCTATCAAGTAGTCAATGAGCTGTTTTTGGCTTTCCTCTTTCTCCTTCATCTATGTTAACTTTTTTCTGTAATGCATTTTGACTCTTCCATATCTGTTTTAATCTTAAATCTTCAATTTGTTTTTGATTCAATTCAATTGGTTATTTTGTCCATGTTTGCTTGTCCATCTTTTATAGATAGAATGAAGGCCCTTCTCTAGTAGTATCTTCAGGAGAGCTCTTGGGCACAATGTGCATTGTATGTTGGTATATTTAAAATTGCAATTCTGTAGCTTGATACTTAAAGGTCAGCTTTGGTGAATATATACTTGTCTGATATTTCTTTCATGAATCTCTTATTACTCCATGCAGTCATATCCTGTGTAATTGCTGTCCAGAATTCTGATACACATCATTTTTTTTCGTTGAATGTGACATGGTATTTTTTTGCTTGGGGATCCTTGCATTTTGGGTCTTCAAGGCAGTTTTTCCCTGGCCTGTGTAGAAGCTTTCATTATGTAAATTCAAGCCTCCACCCACTTCAAGGACAGTTTTCTAGAGTTACTGGTCTTATTTATTTCATTATTTTTTGAAAGATCGTATTCATTTGAGAGAGGGAGAGAAGGAGGGAAAGAGAAGCTGAAGCAGACTGTGCAGTGAGGGCAGAGCCCAACGTGGGGCTCGATCTACAGTGCAGAGATCACGACCTGACCCGAAACCAAGGGTCAGACGCTTAACTGACTGAACCACCAGGTGCCCCATTGAATTACTGGTTTTAACATTAATTTTGTTCTGTTGCCATTTTTTTTTTTTACTGTGATAATATTAAACCTGCGATTTGGCTTCTATTTCTTGGCTTTCTGTTTCTGTATTCAGTGTCTTTTACTGCACTCTAAGTTATATCTATTTGTTCTCAGGCATCTTCCAATTTTTTTCCTGTACCCTGTCACCTGTGTTTCACCTCTTCTATTGTTAGCTCACTTGAGAATAAGCTTGTAACAATTTCTCAAGGCATTGTGATCAATGGCATGGGGGCAAAAACATTCAACCTTCACACTTCAAACTAATGACCTGATTCTTTCAAAGATACAAAATGATATGAATACTCAGCTGATTGTTGATGTTTCTCCTTTAACTTCATTCCTCTTGATTCCTATTGATTAAAAATCCCTCTATTTTTATATGTTTTTTCATTCAACAGAGAAATGTTATTTTCTATCTTATGTAGAATATGAACAGTTGTTCCATGCTTAGTTGGAACAACAAAGTGGTATTTAATGAGCACTCAGGTACTTTGTGTATGCAATTCATTGTTTTAATTTAATTGCAGAGAGAAAAAATTAGTCTATTACCTTTTGTCTTCTTGTACCTTTTAATGTTTGATTCTATTCTTTTTACATGTATTTGTGGAATTTTTGTTTGTTTTTGTTGTTGTTTTCTGGTTTAGCACGAAATACCATGGGAGAGGGAACATGTGACATCCTTAATTTGGTTCTTGGTTCCATTACTACCTTGGTTGTTGCTAAGTAGTTGTGCAGTTTCTTTATAAATGGTGCTATTTGTCTTCTAAATCTCTAATACTTCTATCAGTAGAGTCCTTTATCTTTTGGTTATCCTTCATTGCCCAAAAAAAAGACCTTACCATCCAAGTGCCCACTTCACAATATTGTCATTTTGAGCTCACACACTGCCTTCCCAAGCCCCTTCCTTTTAGCTTCCTAGTGTCTACTCTTAATCTCCACAGTTGAGAAGCACTCCAGCGTGTCCTGCATAGGTGCGGGGGATAACCTACTGAGTGCAAACCCCAGGTTCCCCATACTCTCCTGTCTCCTTTGCAGGTGGTCAGATCTCTCCTTTTTGTTTCTCCAGTGATGAATGGCTGGAATCTTAAAGTTCTCTTGCCTTGTTTGCAAACTTGTTATGATTGGAATTTGATTTCCTTGTTGATGTGCATGGTTTCCAAAAAAAAAAAAGGAGGTGGAAATATTTAAACTACAGGGCCACCATTATTTTTTTCTAAGTTTTTGTATTATTATGAAGTCCAAATTTGGACAAAAGCACATATACAAATCACCAAAACACCAAATTAATGGAACAAAATAACCCTTCTGGGCTAAATTAATGTGTAAAATACGTATAGAATTGAGAAATTACGATGGAAATGAAAAGGATGACTTATTTATTTTTTTTATTTTTTATTTAATTTTATTTTTATTCTTTGCCCAAGGGGTACAGGTCTGTGAATCATCAGGCTTACATCTTTCGCAGCATTCACCAAAGCACAAGCCCTCCCCAATGTCCATAACCTATCCACCCTATCCCTACCCTCCCACCCCCCAGTAACCCTCAGTTTGTTTTGTGAGATTAGGAGTCTCTTATGGTTTGTCTCCTTCCCCATCCCATCTTGTCTCATTATTTTTCCCTCCCTACCCCCCACAACCCCCCACCCT
>LNAC01000948.1:368384-463633 GCA_002007465.1 Ailurus styani | reverse complement strand
AAAAAAAAAAACCCAAACCAAAAACAAACAAACAATCAAAAACCAAAAACACAAAATCATACAAAAACTAAACAAAAATGAATAAAACAAAATCCTGTATCTATATTATCTATTTCTGTTTCTGTATCTATGTCTGTCTATGACTCTCTATCTATATCTATCTCTATCTATCTCTATTAGATTGGTGAATTGAACAGACCCTATAAGTATCCAAAAAAATAAGGTTAAAAACAATGAAGGGATAAAATATGATTATAACAAAGAAAATTTTAAAAAGAATAAAAAGTGTTGATAAGATATAAGAGTTAAGAACATTAAAATAGGAAAAGGGAAAAATTTTAAAAGAAAAAAGTAGGAAAAAATTCAAAGAAAAAAAATTCAATGAATTTAACTTTGAACGACTGAAGAATCATGGGGAAAAAGCCATGAATTCTCTGCTCTGGAGTTCCACAATGGTCAGCAATCTTTAACTTGACTTTGGATGGTTTTTGTTTTTTTGTTTTTTTTCCCCTTGGTCTTCTGGGGGAGGGGCCTGTTGCTGTGTTTCTCCAGTGTCTCTGCCCGAGGCGGATTCCCACCGCCCTCGCCTGGGGTCAGGCTAAGTAATCAGCTTGGGTTCGCTCTCGGGAGCTTTTGTTCCCTGAACGCTTTCCGTACCTGGTTGGAGGACGGGACTGAAAATGGCGGCTCCCAGTCTCCGATCCGGAGGAGCCGAGACCTTGGGGCCTCAGTCCTCAGCGTGCCTCAGAGAAAAGCAGTCCCTCCCGTCTCCTGGTCTCCAGCCGCGCTCCGAGCTCACCCGGCCTGTGAACGAGTGTCTCTGTCTCTGGTGCGGCCCTATTTAGAATCTCCGAGCCCGGCAGATTCCTGCAGCCACTCGCGCGCCACTCCTCCCGGAGGAGGAAGGTGAGTCTCTCCGGGTCTGCCGCCCGTGGGGTCCCCGCTCACAGATCAGTGGCCCGGCTGGGCTTCAGATCACAGCCCAAGGTAACTCCGAGCTGAGAGATGCCTCAGCTCAGCTCCGTCTCTCCCGCCGACTTCTCTCTGAGACCTGGGAGCTCGGTCGCGCTCAGACACCCCTGGTCTTTTTGTGTCCCCGTGGGTCCTGAGACCACACTGTCCCTGCAGGGGCTTCACCCCCCGCTTGGTCTCTGGGGCGACGTCCCTCAGTGGAGCCGACTTCTAACAGTTCCGAGTCTGTGCTCCGCTGCTCGCTCCCTTGCCGGCAGCCGGCCCCTCCTCCCGGGTCTATCTTCCCGTCGCCTCAGATTCACTTCTCCGCACGTCCTACCTTCCAGAAAGTGGTCGGTTTTCTGTTCCTAGAATTGCTGCTCTTCTTCTCTTCGATCTCAGGTAGAATTTGTAGGTGTTCAGAATAGTTTGATAGCTCTCTGGGTGAATTCCTGGAACCTGATGATAATCGGTCTCCTACTCCTCCGCCCTCTTGCCACTCCCTGACTTTTTTATTTTAATAGTAGAAGACTCTTCATAGAATATTTATTTGCTACAATAGACAGAAGTTTCCTTTCCAAAAGATACAATGGAATTTTCCTGGCACAGTAAATAGCCTCACTTATAATCCCCTATCTCCACAGTTAGCAATTCCAAAATTTATCTAAACACAATTGTTCTTTAAGTATTTTGAACTTGCTATAAAAGCATTCTCTTTATGCAATCTTGCAGAGACAATGAGTGTCTGCAGTCTTTCTTTTATACACATAACAGTCTTCTATAACCTGGGGCTTTGCAAACTGAACCTCTCATTGATGGTACATCAGATATCCTAGGGTAATTTCCTTTTATCTTTGTCAGTGATCAGTAGAGTTCTCTGGAAAATGACATGAAGACTAAGAGACTACAAAACTAAGTAACCCAGAACAAAAACGCAAAAATAAAACCACAATCTATTAGACATTATATAAGACATAAATAAACTGTAGGTCTGTAACACTGAAAATATTTAAGATCCAACATTGAGATTACTATTTAATAAAATTTAACGGCATTAAAATTATTTTCTTTCTTTGGCGGGGTGGGGGTGGTGGTGCCTGGATGGTTTAGTCTGTTAAATGTCTCCCTTTGGCTCAGGTCATGATCCCAGGGTCCTGGGATCTAGTCCCACATCAGGCTCCCTGCTCAGCGGGGACTCTGCTTCTCCCTCTCCCTCTGACTCTCCCCCTGTTTGTTTTTTTTTTTTTTTTAAAGATTTTATTTATTTATTTCACAGAGGGAGAGAGATCACAAGGAGGCAGAGAGGCAGACAGAGAGAGAGAGGGGGAAGCAGGCTCCCTGCAGAGCAGAGAGCCCGATGCGGGCCTCGATCCCAGGACCCTGAGATCATGACCTGAGCCGAAAGCAGAGGCATTAACCCACTGAGCCACCCAGGCGCCCTCTCCCCCTGTTTGTGCTCACTCTCTCTCTCTCTCTGTGTCTCTCAAATAAGATGTTTAAAAATTATTTTCTATTTTTTTAAATATAGCAAAAAAACAGTTTTAAGTCTATATTTTAGAACATTGATTCTTACCATTTCATCTTTTCTTGTATGCTTAGAGTTTATCCCATTTTTGTCTTGTGTAATTTGTATTGTAATGATTTCTCTAAAGTGATTTTAAAGCAAAGTATTAGAAATCCAAAACATTCCAGACTGCTTTTGTTTTGTGAGGCTTCATTCTCTTTACAACAGTAACACTGAACTTCTTAATTTGGTTGGATATAAGATAATCTATTTACTTTCCAGAATTGGGAATTTTTACTTTTCAGGTTGAAAAGAACAAGTATTTATGGCTAAGGAATAGCATTCTAATACATTACAAGTAACTGCATAAAATATGGCAAGGAGAACAATTTTTGCCATAAGCTCAACTATTTCATATCAAGTAAAAAAAAAAAAAGAAACAAGTTTGCAAAACTCTTCCAAAGTATTTTAAAAACTATCCCTTTTTCTTCATTAATGTAAATATATAAAACTTCTCTGCCAATGTACTATTTCTGGCTTTTTGAAAAAGTGTTTCAATTCCAAATTTTACAATTTTATTTCCTATGATTTTTCTGTGTTTCTCCTCTTCATTTTAATTTGACCCTTGTTGGATGGTTTTCTTCTTTTCTCCCTCCCTTCATTTCTTCCTTTATTAGTTGAGTTGAATTAAGGCAATACTTCCTGGAGAAGGAGGATATAGAGGGTAGAGCAGTGAATCTTTAAATCCCTAATCTGTTTTTTGTGTTAGGGAATAACAGAGGGTAGGAAGTCACTGAAATCAAGGTGAAGGTTCCAAAGTAGAAGCACCAGACTTGTTAGCTGATGGCCATTTAATTATGAACCAGTCAGATCAAATCCCCTACAAAATGGTTCCAAACTTATGCATTGTTGAAACTCCTGGAACTTTATAGCATAAGGACTGGACTTGAGTGTTGATTCATTTTGATTTCCTTATTTTGGGGAATACACAAGTCTAGTTAAATACTGTCTGTACCTACTGAAGCTAAGAGCCCCTCAAAAGAAACTACATTAGAAATATCTTTTGGATTATTTTGAGTATAGTAGAACTTCACAGGATCAAACAGCAATTAATTGGGTTTTCTAAAGCCATCTTTTCAAACTTGATAAACTTTTGAATTTGTGTTTCATCTATTATATTTTAAAATGTAGATAACTAAAGTATGAAACTGAATACACACACACACACACACACGCTTACACACCTACCTATCTCAAAAAAGTAATGGTCAAAAACGTCTAAAGGAAAGGAGCACAAAACATGAGCTGATCGCTGGTTAAGTTCTAATGTGTGATCACTTTTCAGCTTCGGTTTGGATGGGTGCATGGCAAATTTTAGCATAATAATCAGTATTAACGGAATTTAACTCTTGGGTCAAGTCCAAAAAACAGAAAATAAAATTGTCAATACTGACATCTCTTCAGAAGTAGATAACTCTTCTGTAAATCATGAATGCTGCCCCCAAAGAAGTCTGTCATTTGTTAAATAACTCATGGTGAACTTTACATTCCCCGCCCTCACACCCTTGGTTTTATTAATCTCCTTAAAACACTCTTATGAATTAAGTCAATCAATGTGGAAATGGATGTTTAAATAAATTGCTATCTAATTATATGCTTTAATAACCCAGTACAGGCAGTCAATGTAGGCTATACATAACATTTGTACAGAATAGAATTACAGAGCAATCAATCTCAAATATTAAAATGGTCAAACATTTAGTAATAGATTTTTTTAATCAAATATATAGACCCATTTGTGAAGACAGATTTCTACCACTTCAGGAATACTTCTGCCCGATCCAAAACAGAGAAGTATTTCCATTTTCTTACCCAGAGTTGGACTTTGTACTCATTTTCATATTAGTATGCTTATGATACAAGGCCCGTATGTTAGGTTACTTTGGTTGAGGTTATTTTAAACTATTGTAGTTGGATGTTTTAATATGAGGTTTGAAAAAAGAGGTTCATATTTTACATCTGTATTTGAATTACTGCTTTTAAATAATCTGTGCTTGACCTTAAGTCTGGAAGCTAAGTACAACCGTGTACTTTAATGAATTTGGTACAGTGCATTCATAACTTTTGAAGTAATCTTTATTCTCCCTCTTTTTGTAATTTTCTCTTTTTCCACTAATGTAAAATTTATATTATTAAAGCATAATGACCTCTAACATTCTGCTAGTTTCGTGTGTACAACATAGTGGTTCTTTCATTCATATTTGTATATGTTGTAAACCAATGACAGTAAGTCTAGTTACTATCACCATACAAAGTTAGTAACAGTATGACTGTATTTTTCATGCTACATGTTACATCCCCATGACCTTTATTTTGTAACTGGAAGTTTGTACCTCTTAAACTCCTTCACCTGTTGTACCACCTCCCCACCCACATCCCCTGTGGCAACCACCCTTCTGTTTTATCTGTGAATCTGGGTTTTGTTTTGCTTTTAAGTTTCTACTTGTAAATAATACCATGTGATACTTATCTTTGACTCTGTTCACTAAGCATGATACCCTATACCCGTAAGTCCACCCATGTTGTTGAATATAGCAAGATTTCATTCTTTTTTATGGCTAAGTAGTATTCCGTGTGTGTGTGTGTATGTGCGCGTGGATAAATATATATATATATATATATATATATATATATATACACACACACACATTATATACACACACGTACACTGTATACAGTTAAGATTTTATCTTTTTGTGATTTTATTTGACAGAAAGCCAGTAGGTCAGGGGAGGGGCAGAGGGAGAAGCAGACTCCCTGCTGAGTGTGGAGTCAGGCATGGGGCTCCATCCCAGGACCCTGAGATCATGACTTGAGCCAGAATCAACAATCAGACGCTTAACCAACTGAGCCACCCAGGTCCCCAAGATTTTATTTTAAGTAATCTCTACGCCCAGTGTGAGGCTCAAACTCACAACCCAAGGTCAAGAATTGCATGCTCTACCAACTGAGCCAGCCAGGTGCTCATATATATATATTTTCTTGATCTGTCTGTCAGTGGATGCTAAGGTTGTTTCCACATCTTGGCTATTCTGAATAATGCTGCAGTAAACATAGATGTATATATATCTATTCAAACTAGTGTTTTCTTTTTCTTCACGTAGATACCTAGAAGTAGAATACTGGATCATAGAGTGATTTCATTTATAAATTCTTGTGCAACCAGCATAATGTTTTCCCTAAGGCCACACCAATTTCCATCCCCCCCAAGGTGCACAAGGGTTTTTCCCCCTTCACATCCTCACTAACATTCACTGTTTTTTGTCTTTTTAATAATAACTCATCTGACAGGTGTGAGGTGATATTTCATTGTAGTTTTGATCTGCATTTCTCTGATGAGAGATACTAAGCATCTTAGTTTTCTGTTGGTCATCTATAGGCCATCTTTGGAAAAGTCTCTCTTTGGGTCCTCTGTCCAATTTTTAATTAAATTGCTTTTTTGTGGTTGAATTGTATGAGCTCTTTATATACATTTTGGATACTAACCCCTTCTGGATGTATGATGCGCAAAAATCTTCTCTCACTCAGCAGTTGGGTATTTCATTTTGTTGATTCTTTCCTTCAAGGTACAGAAGCTTCTTAGTTTGGTATAGGCCCATTTGTTTGTTTTTGCTTTTGTTGCCTTTGTCTTTGGAGTCAAATTAGGAAAACAAAAACACAAATGAAAACAAGAAACAGTAAGACTGATGTTAAGGAGTTTACTACCTATGTTTCCTCCTAGGAGTTTTGTGGTTTCAGGTCTTACATGCAAGTCTCGATCCATCTTGAGTTTACTTCTGTGTATGATACAAACTAGCGGTCCATTTCCATTCTTTTGTATGTATCTGTCTGTTTTCCCCAACACCCTTTATTGAAGAGCCTGTCTTTTTTTTTTTTTTTTCTGTTCCCTATGGTTCTGTGGTTTTCCTAACACACTCTTCATTGGTTTGCAAAGCCAAATGTTTCAAGTTCAAAAGTCTTTCTGGTGCAGGACTCCACAATCAATGCACCTCATGTGGGGGTAAACTCTTCACTCTGCAGTTAAAAGACCTTATCTTTGACATACATCCCAATTGTAGGGCACCACACCTCAGAGTCTGTCTCCACCTCTCCTACTTGTCTCAGTGTGACCCTTTTAACCTTCCTTGTGGAGTGAGTATTCATCTACTTTATGACTTTTTCAATTTTTTTAAAGATTTTATTTATTTACTTGACAGAGAGAGAGAGAGATCACAAGTAGGCAGAGAGTCAGGGAGAGGGAGAAAGGCTCAGCCGAGAGCCCGATGTGGGGCTCAATCTCAGGACCCTGAGATCATGAGCCGAGCCGAAGGCAGAGGCTTAACCCACTGAGCCACCCAGGCACCCCTACGACTTTTTCAGAAGGAACTATTCCATAAGTAGCTGTAGATTTCTTGTGTTTATAGGAGTTGAGTTGAGGATCTTACTGAATCACTGTCTTGAATCACCCCCTCAAAAAAGTGAATTATTTTTTTACCATTCTTTGATTTATCAGTTAGCATTTTTCTCTAAGTTACATTAAAAAGACTAATTTAAGGGTGCCTGCATGGCTCAGTCAGTTAAGCATCTGCCTTTGGCTGAGGTCATGATCTCAGGGTCCTGGGATCAAATCCCACGTCGGGCTCCCTGCTCAGCGGCGACCCTGCTCCTCCCTCTGCCTCTGCTCCTCCTCCCTGTTCTCTGTCTCTCTGTCTCACAGATTTTAAAAATCTTAATAAAGTATTTTTTTACTGTAATTTTATTTCACATATGTACATATACTATTAGTTTCTCAATTAGTAAGAACAGATCAGAGAATTTTGACAATCTAAAATTTGAGAGTCATTTCATAGCATAAGAGCCTGCATTGCAGATATTAATAGAATGTAAGACAAATACTCAACAGGATGTTTTGAAAGATTTTTCTTTGAATTAGAAACCTCTGATGGTTCTGAAATCATAAATCTTAGTAACACTTTTTTAAAAAGGTGCACTTAAACTTCCTCTTACCTAAATAATGTTTTAAAATGTGACATGAAGAGATTTTTAGATTAGAGATTACATGAAAGAAAAATATTTGAGAATTTGTGGAAATTATGTGATCTCTAAAAGTTGTGAAGACAATGTATTAAATAGTATGCTTTGTGAGTATAGCTGTTTAGTATATACTTTTCATTGCAGCAAATCACCAATTATGTTGATATCAACAATCTCACCTTGTCGTCCGATACTGTCAGTAATGCTAAGTAACTTTTGAGTCCTTGTGGTTCTTAGGTGGTTGTTGGTGGATTTCCACTTGAAATGTTTTTCTTCTGTACCACTAGCCACATGGACAGTCAATAAAATTTTAAAAATAATAGATTCTGGGTGTTACATGCAAGCAATGTATGGAACACTACATGAAAAAACTAATGAAGTATTGTATGGTGACTAACATAACAAAATAATAAAAAGTCTTTAATACCTGTATAAGAGATAGAGTCACATGATACAGTCTCACAAAAATATAAAAATAAGCCCATTTTGTTAATAAATCTATGTCACGTATATTGTGAGTTTCTCTTGAAATAAAGTCCTTCCAGGATTTGGCCTCCTCTTTCTAATCGCTTTCTGTCTTGATTTGAGTTTTTAATACATCTGCTCAATTCCTTCAAATATGTTCAATACTTTCTATAATTTGATCTGAATTTTTAAAATAACCTGTATTTATAGCATTCATTTTTCATCTGTTTCAAACCAGGCATGTCTATATGTATTCTGTGATACCATAATTTGTAAACAAAATTTCCTTACTCAAAAGTATCCTTAAAACTATAATGGAATCAGAAGGACAAGCACACAAATCAATGTTCAGTACATCGTTATGGGAGAATGTATGGGATTCATTTTGAGAGTGAAATTTGATAAATCAGTTTCAGTATATATAAGTGCAGACTCCAGAGCAGTGCCTGCCACCAGAAGGAGCAGACCACAGGCATTCGCTGCTCTGGGACGCGGCTGCCTTGAGTTTGGGGGACCTATGACGAGTGGCAGCTGGTCCCATTGTCCTTGGGCATGAAGAGCATTAGTTAGCAGGACTGAGGTTTGGAGTCCGGGATGGCCCTGTGCCAGAAGGGAGCCAGACACCTGGGTTGTCTAACTTACGTTGCGTCTGTAATCCCAGAGTGTTTTCACTGCCCAGGGCCTGCAACAGGGGCCACTGTCCCCGGGTCTAAGGGCAGAGCCAGCCATTGGCCAGCTTCCAACTTCTGGTCTAGATTGGGGAGGGGAAAATAAGGAGAGGTTTGTAAAGGGTACACACTTTCTCTTGTAAAATGAATAAGGTCTGAGGAGTTAGCCTACGACGTGGTAATTATAGTTGATAACACTGTTGGTATAATGGAAATTTCCCAACAGTAGAACTTAAATGTACTCACTAAATAAGTTACACATGTGAGGTGATGGATGGTTGAACTCAGTGGAGGAAATCCTTTCCTATTGTATGCATATCAAATCATCACATTGTACACTTTAAATATCTTGACACTTTATTTGTAAATTATACCTCAAGAAAGCAGGGGGTGGCAGAGGAGACACACCAGGTTGAATCTCCCAGTACTGACAGACCTTTACCAGGAATGTGAACACTGTCTCCCTCCACCTCCAAGGTCCATCCATTCTGTCCCATTCATGTCCGGAGTGACTGCAAGACAGGACCGCTCAGAAAGAGTGTCTGACACTTGCCTTCCTTGTTGGAGAATTCGACTGTGTCCATGTCTTTTCTTGCAGGTATTTGTTATCTTGCCACAGATAGCATTTTCCAGTTAGCCCCATAACTAAATAGCCCCATGCAGAAGCCCTCTTGTATTTGAAAACCACATTTTAGAAACATATGTCCCCCCAAGATGTTTAAAAGTAATGCTATTAAAATAGCTATTAAAATTTATGGAACATACAAACATTCCTATGTAATCTTTGGCTTAACTAAAATCTTATTTGTTCAGCTTAGTCGATCTGATGCACATCAAGATATAAGCTGCATATTCAGATTCTCCATAAGATCAGAAAATTTCCAGCCCTTCTCATCCAGTAGGTGGTAAGGCTTCTAGTCTTGAAAAGGTCCTCCATTAAAAAGCTCCTACAGGGAAAGCAGTTAACACCCCTGTCCTAATCAGAGGAGCTTTGGTTTTTTGTTTTTTTTTTCTTTTGCCTCTTTAAGCCTAATTAGCTTTGGAAACTGTGTATGTGTGTGTGTGTGTGCCTGCATGTGCACCTACATAGGCGTGGTCCATCTTTCCTCCAACCATTTATTTCTCCTAACCCTGCAAGACATATATGTATGCAGACTCTGTTTCTCACCAAGTATTCTTGTGGGTTGGCTATTATTATTAATTAGATTATTTTATTAATAATTACTAAATTATTATTAGGTGTTACCATTTAAGTAATGTGACAAGATTTGTACACTCCCTCTGTCTGTACACCCATGTGTGGTACCCTTCAGTTACCAATGACTGCATCCGACCACGGGCACTCCTGTTGCTTTTTCTTGCTTTGCCCTTCCCCCACAGGCCAGTTCCCCAGTCCCAGGTCCCTGAGTTGGCTCTGTTGTCAAGCCATGCCCTGGAAACCCTGCTGCCAAGTGCGAGCCCAGGGAGTCTGTGGAAATGTGAGCTAGACATGGGAAGTCCAGGGCTAGAATGGAATTCTAAGGTTAGAAATGGAAGACTTTTTTTAAAGATTTTATTTATTTCTTTGACAGAGACACAGCAAAAGAGGGAACACAAGCAGGGGGAGTGGCAGAGGGAGAGGGATAAACAGGCTTCCCGCTAAGCAGGGAGCCTGATGCCTGATGCGGGGCTTGATCCCTGGACCCTGGGATCATGACCTGAGCCGAAGGCAGATGCTTAACAACTGAGCCACCCAGGCACCCTAGAAATGGAAGATGATTTCTAAATAAACTCTAACTCGAGTTGATAGGATAGACTTAAGTAACGAAGAAGCGCAGGTTTGCAGAACCAAGTCAAAAGGGAGTATTTCCTAATCAGGCAAAAGGTTGAAATCTCAGTCACCTAAGGATGTAGCAATCCAAAAGACCCAGGAAAGGAACTGCAAGCAGAAGTACATGAATCTGAGAAAAAGAGCCCTTATTAAGAAGAACTCCTGAAGGTCCACATGGATTTTTCTAACCTATACAAGTTATATAAAGCAAAGTTGGGGATGAATAAAATCCACACACATCTCATGGTCTGTGTTCCTTTACTTCCGCAGGGTATCGTTGGAGTAGTCTTCAGAATCTCTTGGGAGAAGTGCATGAGTGAGAAAGAGTTCCTGGTAGATTTTAGGAAGAAAAATTCTTAGTTTTTTTTTTTTTCTCCCATAGCCCCTCAAATTAAAATCACACATATTTGCTGCTGAATAATATGCAGTGACATTAAAGATACATGTTGTTACTTACTAATACTTGAATGAATGCAAATATTATATTGAGAACTTTGCCCTCAGCCCCAAATGTAGCATTTAAACAGTCCCCCACAATGCAGTAAATGTCAGAGCAATCACTTCTACCAAATGTAGCAGTCTAGCTAGAGAAGAAATTTGAACTTTGTTTAAATAAGTTCATTAGAAGTAGTTAATTTTCTTTTTTTTTTTTGAAGTAGTTAATTTTCTTTGTTGTCTGTTCTGAGTCCCCAGGCAACTGTAATTAATGAAACAAAGATTAAAAATGATTAAATAACATATAGATTTAGGATGGTTTACAAGGTGACCTCCTTAGGAAACAATGAGCCTTGTTTTAGGGACCACATTTCTGCCTAGGTGTGGGTTGCAGCTGGACAGAAGTAAGCTACATTCTGTTCTTGTTCTGTGGTCCTCTTCAGTAGTTCATCTGCATTTTTTGTAACATGTCCATACTTGATGCTGAGGAAGAAGTCTCTTGAAAGGTGCAGGAGCCATAGGTCCTTTTTGTTCCTTTGTTGACCCATAGTGGTGCACTTGGGCAAAATTGTGAACTGTGACATTTGTTTCCTTACATGCTTACATTCTCCTCTGAAAGAGGTCTACCTAATCTGGTTATTGGGCTACATGGTACACACTCAGTCCCCTGGTCCACCTGTGCCCAACCTACCCTGCACCAAGTTGCTTTAACATTCTCTGCCTTTGTGTCCCTAACAAAGGCTGATTTTTGTGGGCTTCCAGGTTGGAAGCGATCTGTCAATTAGTGTTACCCTGGCGTATATGCTGCTAAACAGGACTTATGACAGGATTATTTTTAATCCTAATTAGTTATGAGACCTCTCTGCAGGTGAGTCATTGACTAAGGTTATCACGTTTGACCTGAAAATTATACCCCAGAGGAGACCACCTTGCCTGTCCTCAATCATTCCCTGCTAACATATTAAAAACCATGCCTATGGAGGTCAGTTTGTGGTTTGTCACACTGTTGGATTTTATGGGAATAAAACAATGAAATATCCTGCACTCCCATCTTTTCATTAACATTGTATGGAGTTCTCTTCTGTAAAACTTTCTGCTTACTATTATCGATGATGCCCTTGAATAACTCTAGTTACAAGGCTCTTCTAAAATGAGTGTCTGCTTTCTAAGCTATAATTCCTAGATACAGTAATGTCAATTTTTTTTATTATGTTAGTCACCATACAGTACATCATTAGTTTGTGATGCAGTGTTCCATGATTCATTGTTTGTGTATGACAACCAGTGCAATATGTGCCCTCCGTGCAATATGTGCCCTCCTTAATATCCACCACGAGGCTCACCCATCCCCCCACCCCTTCCCCTCCATAACCCTCATAGTCCATAGTCTCTCATGGTTCGCCTTCCTCTCCTATTTCCCCACCTTCATTTTTCCCCTCCATCTCTTAATGTCCTCCATGCTATTCCTTATGTTCTACAAGTAAATGATAGCATATGGTAATTGACTTTCTCTGCTTGACTTATTTCACTCAGCATAATCTCCTCTAGTCCCATCCATGTTGATGCAAAAGTGGGTATTCATCCTTTCTGATAGCTGGGTAATGTTCCATTGTGTATATGGACCACATCTTCTTTATCCATTCGTCTGTTGAAAGGCATTTTGACTCTTTCCACAGTTTGGCGATTGTGGACATTGCTGTTATGAACACTGGGGTACATGTGCCCCTTCTTCTCACTACATCTATATCTTTGGGATAAAGACCCAGTAGTATAATTGCCGGGTCATAGGGTAGCTTTATTTTGAATTTTTTGAGGAACTTCCACACTGTTTTCCAAAGTGACTGCACCAACTTGCACTCCCACCATCAGTGTAAGAGGGTTCCCCTTTCTCCAATTTTTATTTTAAATTATTTTTATGTACCAGTTTTAACTCTCCACAGGCTTTTCTGTTGTATTATTTCTCTTATTTGTAAATGAGGTTAAGGTTGGCCTGGAGGCTGGCCAGATGTTTTCCCTATTCTTTATTAGTAATCACTCCTAATAAGATGTTATTTACCTCCTCTTTATATTCTTAAAATTCTGCCACAACCTGAGCTACACTCAGCATACTCTGCAAGGTTTATCCAAGTAAAACTATCTTTTTAAGAAAAAAAGCAAAAACAAAAAAACTTCCAAATCCACCAGGTAACCAGCCTGTTGCAACTCTTTATCTTTTTCTGCTAATGGTGTGACTCCCGACAACAGTTCTCAGTTCTATTGTTTGTCAAAATCTCTTGCCAGTGTTCATATTCTTTGCTGTCTTATTCATTAGCAAGAAATTAGCTTTAATAGGATTTTCAAGATATAATCCTATTCTATTCACTAGTTGTTAAAAAAATCTACTTTGTCATTATCCAAGTGTCCCAAGCAAGATCCAAACTCCCTCCGATTGTGTCACACAATCCAGTAGCCAGTTGGTCATAGTGACTGAATGGGAGAAGAATGGGTTCTCAGCCCCAAACACTTACAGCCATGGAGAGAATTCATTTAAATTATGTAAAGTCTTTACTTTCAGTGCTCTCTCTTGTAGAATGGGATAAAATTTCCTAACTCTTCGTGTTGATATTATAGTTGACTAGGATGCCATTTCCTAAATTCATTTCCTAGAATTGAAAAAAAAACCTCTTTAACACTATTAACTAAATATCCTGATCATCATGCTTCTGACCTTAATTTTAGTTTTGATATTACACTGCCACTGTATAAAATGGCTCTATTTTTTAGACTTGGAATCCATTAAAAAGTTAACATTATAACAACCTATGAACTTCTTTCTCATCTTAATCCTAAAGAAGCCTTTACTTCTGGCTTCAGCAATGATTGTGTGTGTGAGAGAGAGTTCACGGATTTGTGCAGGTTAGCAAGGATATTTTAAAAAGTAAAAAAAAAATTACTAGATAATTTTAGTCTTAAAAAATGAAATGCAAATAAATATGGCATTTTTTTTCTTAGATCTAACTTATATTGAGTCAAATGAGCAGCCGTAGGGTCTGTGATCTAGTGGAAGGAGCATTAGGGGGTCCTTAGCACATAGGTTGGATCCTAAGCCCTGTTAAAACTAACTGTGTTCAACGTTGAGAGGATGGGTGAATTTTAGTTCATCTATGGAGTTCATATCAGTAAGAATACACACAGTTAACAAATAGAAATATACTTATTTTTTAATTAAAAATTTTTAAATGGAGATAATTGTTTTTAATATAAAATTAAAATGATAGAAGATAATAGTACAAACCCCTGTAAATACCACTTGATTGACCAAAAGTTAATTTTTTCACATATAATACATACAAACAGGGGTGCCTGGGTGGCTCAGTGGGTTAAAGCCTCTGCCTTTCGCTCAGGTCATGATCTCAGGGTCCTGGGATCGCTGCCCACATTGGGCTCTCTACTCAGCAGGGAGCCTTCTTCCTCCTCGCTCTGCCTGCCTCTCTGCCAACTTGTAATCTCTCTCTGTGTCAATCAATCAATAAAATGAAAATAAAACAAAAGCCGATAGTTGAAATAGCTGTCTTTCACTAGTTTTGTTCATTAACTAACTTATGCAATATCACACAGTAAAACCCCAGAGCCCTGTTTTAAACCCAGGAAGTTTGGTCTAGAGCCCGTGTTCTTAACCAGTACACCCTATTACCTCTTAATTCATTAGACTCTGTGTCTTCAAACGAGAAGTAGAATCATAGTCCGTCATGAGGATTAAATGATTTTTTAGCATAGTGCCAAGGACAGAAAAATAATTCAATAAATGTTATGATTCACTGCATAATGCTTTTAGTTAGGTGTTTAATTCAGAAGAACCAGGATTAATCCCCAAATACATGGCCACCAGTTGAATGTATGTTTTTTCTGGTCAACCACTACTCAAAGAGTAGGAATTATAGCAGATATTTAACCTCAAAGATGAGCTTCCACATGAAAACTAAATTAGGCTGCTGTCCAATAATGGGTCATATATGGGGGGGGAGAAAATATACCTTAAAAGAAACAGGAAACTACTACATACAATTATTAGTCAAATTTTAGACGATACTACGGGACTTTACCATAAGCACAGATGAAAACCTAGCTGTATTCTTTGGTTGTATGCAGATTGATGCTCTTGACCTATCTGCTAAACCAGGCCCTGGGGATCTGTCCCTCAAACCGGGTTGACCTGGTCCATCACTCATAAATGTTAACTCTTCTGCTGTGGTTTTATTTTTCATGTCCTTGATGAATAAAGTATTTGAGCACCTTTCTGTACATTTCAGGGTCATGTGGAGATCTTCTCAAGAATACTCCTTTGAGTCTTTTGCCCATTAAAGGTGGTCTTTATTTTTTGGCTTGTAGGAGTGCATTATGTATTCTGAATAGGACTTCCTGGTCAGATACACCTATTCCAAAAATCTGTTACATTCTATGCCTTTTTTTCAATTTTAAGTATCTTAATGTAGTCAATGTATTAGCTTAAAAATATTTAGAGATAAAACTTTGTGTGTCTAACATTTTTCACTCCAAGTTATGAATGTATTTGTCCCTTTTTCAATATTTCTAAATATTTTACAGTTCTTCTTTCCATGTAAATAATCTGGGATTCATTTCTGTGTAGAGTGGTAAAGTAGAGGTCATGATTCATCTGTTTGGGAATCCAACTGTTCCAGCTAAATTCAGTTCCTCTACAGTAGATTCAAGTAAACTGCTTAAAATCACAGCATCTCTGTGTATGTATTCCTGTGAATCTGCACACAAATGTGCAGTGGGATTGATAATATGTGAAAATCCAAAAGGCCAAAAATACCTAAGGGTAGCTTTTAGAAGAACATGGAAGTCTTAAGACTCCTACTAGTTATCAAAACATAGTGTGTTGTTAGCAAAAGAACAGGAATAGAACCATATCCAAAAATGTCAGGTCACAAGATTTATGAAAAGATAACCTTACATTAGAAATATAAATCTTTTCCATCAGTGTTAACTTTAGAAATGACACTGGGAATCCTAACTCTTCATCAGCATTGAGGTCCCCTCCCAGTTACACACACTCATTCAGTCGCCACTAATAACCATTTTAAGGGTTGGGCTTACATTTCATAACATTAATTTATTCCTCATTTTTTTTATAATTTTAAATGTTAGCTCCTATTTTTGGCAGACCAGTCATGTAACCTTGCATGAGTTAACAGGATCGCGAGTACTAATACCATACATTGCAACTTATTTTGTAGTTTGCACACAGTAGTTGCCTGGTGACATAAAGAATATTTGCTACCTTATGTTATGAAGTAATATAAATGAGACAGCTTGTGGTGAAGAATTGTTTGGTTACTTTTAGAGGACATTTTTTATTGGGGCTACTTTGTTGTTGTTTAAAAAATGTTAATTTTTACCTTTCATAAGTACAGAAATACATTTTAAGAACTTCTAAAAAGGGTGAGATCTAGGACCATGTCTGAATACTAATCTTAAGAAATTTCCATTAAATAAATAAATATTGATTTATTGTCAGCAGGAGGGATAGGGACAGGAGTATTTGGGTTATAAATAACTGCTAATGAAAAGAAGCACTTTTTTTTTTAAGATTTTATTTATTTATTTCACAGAGGGAGAGAGATCACAAGGAGGCAGAGAGGCAGGCAGAGAGAGAGAGGGGGAAGCAGGCTCCCCGCTGAGCAGGGAGCCCGATGCAGGCCTTGATCCCAGGACGCTGAGATCATGACCTGAGCCAAAAGCAGAGGTTTTAACCCACTGAGCCACCCAGGTGCCCGAAAAGAAGCACTTTTGAAATGGTGTGGAAGAGACCTTCAAAAATCACCTCTTTTGTAAAAGCATGATTTTGGAAGACTAAAACTGGCCAGAATCAGCTTCTCCAGAACTCTGAAATTAACCAAAGGCTTGTAACAGTCAGAGGAGCATATATTCAGAAACCCAGCTGAAACAGGCAGCAGCACCCCTAGCAGAATCCTAATAAAAATAGTTGGCTTTTTGGCGTTTTAACTTGCCCTGTTCATATCCACCTCTTTGTATCTCTGAGGCAGACTTGGAAAACCTTAGTGTCAAAACTGTGTTAGCTACGGCAACCAGTGTGGCTGACAGAGATTGGACAGGAGTCGATGGGATAGGATTTTTCCTGTTATATGTAAGGAGCTTTGAAGTCTCCAGTCCTTCCCACAAAGGATAAAGTGAACAGACTGAAAAATCAACACCTCTTCTTGGACATAGAACATGGGGAAAATTCAGGACAAACCACTGCCTCCAAGATTCAAGAAGTATCAGTGACTATGGGGTGTCATGGCTTCCCGAGCAGACCCGAAGGCTAGGCAACCTGGACCAGGATTGACCTATTGCTGGAGGCTGAGTGGGAACAGCCCTGAGAGTTAAGAACTCTGCGAGAGGAGACAATAATACAAGATGTACATCCAGTAGCTCCCAGAAAGGAGGGGAGAAAAGTCCCCTCCCGCTCCCAGTGGGGAGAGGGGGAAAGGAACCATTAGTTAATCTGGGTCTAAATTACCAGAGGAATAGTAAGATATTCCAGCTGACCTGGAAAAGAGAAATACCGCCATCCAGCCAGCTCTAGTCTTCTACATGGAGGAAGGGAAATACGCTCAGATCTACACTAGCCACCTTGATAGCACCCCCCCACCCCGACAAAGGGGGTTCACAGTCCAAGAACATAGATCAACAAAAAGACTGAGGTCTAATCACAGGACTCTAGAGTGCTTACCCCCTCCTCACCACCACATCACAAAACACGTGTTTATAACAGTTCCTTCTGCTTGGTATGTCTAGTCCACCCCCCACCCCCACCCCAGGTCAAGAAAACAATGAAAGGAATACCTAAAGGCAAACGACAGGATTTGAAGGGACACAGAAAGCCTCAGGACCAGAAATGGAAGGGGTGTTGGAATTCTCAGGGAATTTTTTAAAAACTGATATGCTTAGAGCTCCAGTGGACAAAGAAGACAAAATGCAAGGCAGAGGGGTGATGTATCCAGAGAGGTAGAAATCCTAAAAAGGAACCTAAAAGAAAAACTAGAGATTAAAAAAAACAAAACAAAACAAAAACCAAAAAAGAAACAAACAAACAAAAAACACAGAAATGAAGACTCTTTGGACTTTTGAGTGAGTGGACATGGCCGAGGAAAGGAATCTGAGCTGGAGGATAGATCTGGATCTTTTCACAGGAGAGGAACGTGCCTAGGCTCACTTGCTTGTCTGATGAGAAGTGTGAACCGTCTGTGCAGCAGACAAAAGCCAACCTGGATCAGTCCACACTTACCCAGTCGGCAGACTTGGGCTGTAAATAAACATGGACAGGGACCATGGAGCGCTTGCTAGTTTCCACAGCTGTTAATTCGTGGGCCATGCAGAAGTGTAGTGGCCAGTTTTGGTCAGATCCCCATTCAGAGACCCAAACCTAGTTCCGTTTCTAGTTTGTTTCTTTCGCTCTTAGTGTCTGTGTGTGTGCGTGCACGTGTGTGTTTCCCCCAAGAAAATGCACTGCAGTGATCTATGAAGGTGGCTTTAGGATCATTTGTTAAAAGGAAACCAACTTAAGTTCTTCTCACAGGAGGTTTCTACTGCAAAGAGAGCTGCATAGGCAAGAGTGGCTTTATATAATGGATGTAATACACATTGCTGTGTGTTGGTAGTGGCCCTCGTGAGACTATGTGGGCCCGTCAGCCATCCCGTTGTTTTCTGATTGGCTGTTCTCTCATGGACATTTGTATAACTATTTCCAGCCACACCAGAGCTTCAGAGTCCCACTGCTGAGCGTCACCTGTCCTTCTGAACGAACAAGACCTTTGGCTTCCAAACCACTGTGGCGAGAATGTCCTCACTCCTCTGTCCTGACTTAATACCTCTGAGGACCACGAGGGTCCCGCTGGTGCGCTCTCTGTCCCCAGAGCCCGTCTCTGCCAGCGCTGACTCGGGGAGAGAAATGCAGAAAATCTCAAATGTTTCCTTTCACTCTTGTTATGGTTCCCATCACCTGGGGTTGCTATTTAAAAGTAAATCCCTGCCATCGATATCCTAGCATGGTGTGCCTTCCCAGACAGAGAATTTGTTTGCTGTCTCAGGAACAAATATCATTATTGGGCTTTGAGCAGTTTTTGCCTCTGGCCCATCGGACTGCCCGCCTGCCCTGCCCATCTCTGACTGGGGCGCCTGCCTTAAAATCCTCCCTCTGCATTCTCAACTCCTCGGAATTTGATCGTGCTGTACTTGAGTTTAAAAACTGACAGAATATTCTTTGTAGATGATAAAATATTCCATATGTTAAAAATCATTTCGCTGTTTTGTCAGCAAATAGTTTTGGAAAATTCAATATCCTAACACAAATATAACACATGACTCCTGTGGAGAAGTCGGAAGGTGAATCAGCTGGTGGGGGACGGGGAAGTTACGTGGTAACTTCTGCTCTTAGTGTTTTAGGGTTTGCCTCCGACATTGTGACATTTCCTTGATATGTCAGCAGTAAGAAGAGCTTGCCTTCAGAGATGCTTCACTTGCTAACACTTCTCTTCTTTCTCCTCCTAATATTCTTCTGTTGTATTTGCTTTTTCTCTTGTTTGTTCTGTAACCTTGAGGTTATAGAAACGGCATCCAAGAGTTAGATTCATCTTGCCTGTGTATTCTCTGTGGCCCTCAGGATATCCAGAAAAATATCGTATATATTAGCTCAGTGCCTGGTTACAATATCTGTAGCCCAGTACATATTTTCTCCTGGCCGTTGCTTGCATTCATTCATATCTCCTTGGCATTAGTCTGTAATTCCCATTTGAAATTATTTTCTTAGGTCTGTATCTACCAGCTTCTAACCAGCATCTTGATTCTGTTCTGCACACAGGCTGTATCTTGTTCCACTCCATGAAGAATGGGACATCAGTCCCCTGCCCTTCCCTCCTTCAGTCTCCCACAGTCAGCAAAACTTTTATTTTCACATTTTCAAGGTTAACTGTTATATTCTGCATTGAAAATGAAAACCAAGACATTCTTGCTTTATTCGTAGGCTAGCTTATAAAGGCTAAAATGAGAAAACAGTATTTATATTATTATGACTATTATGACTTTATACCCTTTATTTCTTGACTGTGTAGTGTTCTGTAAATATATTTCCTTTTTTACGATGTCAGTGTTTTGACTTGTAAGCATTTTCCTCCCGGACATTCTTCTTTTATAATTTTTTATATTTTATGTTTCTTTATATTGGAGTATGAACTAATTGGATTTTCATTTTTTGAGTCCCTTATTGCATTTTTTTCTTGTCGAAAATAAAATCTTTTAAAAATAAGGCACACTGAAAAGTGGTATGCAGATGTAATCCTCATGTTCTCTTCCTGGCATTCTCAACTCAGACTATGGCTTCAAGAATCTGATGTCTTCACGTTTCCCCCCTTTAGTTTGCTAGAATCTATCCTCAGGTAATATCTCAAGAATGGATAACAGTTGATAAATTTTCTGGATCCTTATGTTTGAAGACACATTTATTCTCCCTTCTATCTGAGTGTTATTTCTGTAGCTATAGAATTCTAGTTTAAGAATCATTTTATTTCTCAAAACTTTGATAGCAACTCTCTACTTGAGAGTCTAATATTGCTGGTGTTTTTTTTTCCTTTGCATTATGCCTTGTGTTTTGTTTTGTGGTTTTTTTTTTTTTAATTATAGAACAGCCACCAGCAAACATTTCCTGTAAATATTTTAGACTTCACAGGCTGTAGAGTCTGTCCCTGCTATTTTAGTGGTAACATGGGTATAAATGATACGCAAGCAACTGGGCGTGGCTGCATTCCAGGCTGTGAATGGAGAAGGAATTCGATTTTCAGATAATTTCTAAGTGCCTAAAATATTTTCATTTTTTCAATAATTCTTAAAGTATTCTTAGCTGTTATACTGAACAAAAATTCAACATGGAGACCATTGACTCATCAGAGTTTATTAACCAGTATTTGGAAGCTCTCTATCTTTATGGCCATGATTAGTAAATTTTACAGTGTTATGTCAACAGATCTCCCCACAGAGCCCCTTCTTCCTTCTAGAAGGCATTGATCTCCTGCAAGAGCAGACCTGGGAAAATGCAGGACCACAGCTCTCTGTGCTGTGGGGACATGGGCTGTGAAGGGCGGATCGCTTATGCTGCAAGCTCAGCATCACTTCCGCAGCAGCTGTGAACATGCACAGAGCACAGCCCTCAGGAAGGGACTGGGCCCTGGTCCTGCCTCCTCTGGATCCTCCTGCTAGTGGGAGTTGAACACCACGCCCCTAACCCCCCAAGCACATTTGACCTACTACTGATGACTGCATACACTTCTCATTTTTCTCAAGTGTGTGTTTTCTCTTCTGTGGATAACTCCTCCCCCAGACGTGAACCCCATTTTCTTCTCTTCACTCTTCTTGATTTACCCCTTTGTGTGTTGTCAGTGTTCTCAGCAGGGTCGTAGGTAGGCTAGAAGGCACATATGTGTGATAACGTCATACCCTTGACTAGACAGTTTACACTGAAGTGACATTTATCCTTACATGACAGTGCGATCTCAGACTCACGGTGGTCATCATGGCTCAGTCCTCCACACCGAGGCCATGCACTGTAGTGGCTCAAGTTCCAGTAACAGAACCACCTAGATGTTCTGTTTTGTCTGTTGTGGGGAGGTAGTTACGAAAGGAAGAAGAAAATCTTCCATGAGATCTATTTTACTGCTTAGAGTTTTCTACTGAAAATTACAGTTTAGTGTTTATTTTCTTTTGCATGTTCTATATGTCTCTTTGAGAGTCTATGATTATTTTGTCATCTTTAAAAACTTTTTAACAGTGGGGATTCTACCAATTGGAATGTTGGATCTTCATTCTTGAGATTCGCTATAGATATGAGAAAATATTGATACGTCTTTATAAATACTGCTAAGACGAACTATTGGGCCACCTCAGAGTGCCCTGAGGATCTTTGTTAGTAACTTGTTAGAGCATTCATAAATGCATTACTCCACCTTCCCATTGAACTGTCAGACCAACTCACTCAGTTTCCCTCAGTATAATTCTTGAGTGTATGTGGCAGCTAAAAACCTAGCCAACTTACAATTCCCAAGCTGTATTTGGCATTAATTTGGTAGGGTGTTGCATATATTCCACCCTGTGTTACCATCCCCTAGCTTGATCTAACTTGTAAATTGGTGGCTAAGGACCTTTATGTATCAGATACAATTGGTGACTCTTGTTTACTTAGAAGAATGGAAATTTGACAATTTTTCCATTCTTCTAAGTAAACAAGAGTCACCAATTGTATCTGATACATGTACTGATCCTCAGAACAACCAATAAAAGCTCAATTATGAAAAAAAAAAAAAAAAAGAATGGAAATTTGAAGAATGAGATTCTCTTAATCTGGAACTGAGAATAATGCTCAATTCTGAACTTGATTACATCTTCTCCACTTTTAAATCCTGATAGCTGAAATACAAAATATGACTTTTTTAAAGATTTTTATTTATTTATTTATTAGAGAGAGAGATCCTAAGTAGGCAGAGAGGGAGGCAGAGGGAGAGGGGGAAGCAGACTCCCTGCTGAGCAGAGACCCCGATGTGAGGCTTGATCCCAGGACCCTGAGATCATGACCTGAGCTGAAGGCAGAGGCTTAACCCACTGAGCCACCAAGGTGCCCCCAAAATATGACTTTTAAGTGAATCTCAAAGCAGAAATTGGAAGAAGATTGTTTAATCTTATGTTTATGGAATATATTTTTAATAAAGAAATGTGTACTTTAGCATAAATTGATACTTTATGAGGCCATTGTCAGTCTGTAAGATTCCTTTTCTGGAATATAAAGAACATCTGACAGCTGAAATGTTGGAAATTAAGAAAAAGCAAACATATAAACAAGCTTAGTCACTTGTTACCTGTGAAAGATTGGAAGGGGTTAGTCAATAATTCCTATTTCTTTGAACAGTGAGACTTCCCAGAAAGACAGATAAATCACTGCTTTGCTGTTTACATTATATATTTGTTAATGGCTATAATTAGGCTTACACTACAGAGTCTTCATATGCTGAAAGTCAGCCGTGATATGGTTCAATAGTTCATATGCTCATTTTTTTAAATGGATTTATTGTCAAATACAAGTCCTAATTAAAAATAGTTAGGGCAGAAGATTGTTTTTCTGGCAATGACATGGACATCTCAGGACTCTTTACTTACCCTGTCTATAAAAAGTGAAATATAATGCCTCAGGATGCATTTTCTTGGCAGAGCACTATTCTGCAAGGCTCTTGGAGGTTCAGCATCGCAAGTGTACATATGTGATGATGATTTTTAATCTTTCTGGATGCTTTGTTTCACTCAGAAAATATAAGGAGGCTGCTTCTCTGAGTTACACTTGCAGAACCAGAAGGAAGGAGGGAGTTTGCCTGAAAGTGTCTTTTTAATGCAAAAACGAGAATTGCTTTCAAACAGAAAAGAATCAATTTTCCAACTGTAAGCGCTTATTGAAAGAAGGGACACATCTTATAAGTAGTATTCCAAGTGAGGAAATAACTGGGTTCTGGTGAGGCCAGTGCAAAGGGAGACACAGATAAGGAGACAGTATTGATTGGGCTGAGGCCTGAGTCTTGCATCGCAACGATTAGACTTGGTATCAGGCTGGTCTGAGTCTTCGCTTTGAAACCATGTTGCCTGGTCCTGTTCCTGGATCCTGTTTATCCTCTGCTCCTTTGTCTCTAAAATGAGTGTAGCTGTGAATGCTCGATAAATATTAGGTAATTTTATTACATACGTAGAAACAAAAGGCACAAAGTAAAATCCTGCTTTAAAATAATACACTAAATAGCTTAACGCTATCAACTCCCCACACTGATTTTTCTTTCCCTTCTGGAACTTAAGCCCCACAGCATAGCAGAGGGGATACCTCATGGACTTATCTTGCTCAAATCCTTTTAAGCTGCTTCTACAGAGACACAGATTTCTAAGAATTACCTCTGGCGGTGGGGAACTCTCAGGAGATCATGTATCCTCTCTATCCCCTGCTGCAGTTCTCAAGGCTGTGGACCTTGCAGACAATGACTTTCTCCATCTCTTCCTTACTTAGAGCGACACTGTTAAAGTGAACTTCAGCTGCAGTGTCTGGTGGCTAATTCTGCATGATCAGGAAAATTAAATGATTTCTGGAAAACCAATTCATCGTGTGCTCAAGGTGCTACTTTCTCTACAATGTTGTGGCATGATTGCTTTGGTGCCCAGAAAGAATAAATCACATTTTCTTAATGCCAAGCTCAACACTGAGCAAATATCTTTTTTATATTTTTCCTATGAAAAAAATCTCAGGGAAGGAAAAAATAAAGGGATGCAAAGTGCAAAAGGGCAGAGGACGGCCCACATGAAATACTATAAAGAAAATTAATCTGAAAGTTTTTTAAACTGTATTTTTATTTTCAAGAGTTGAGTTTTACTTTTTCAAAAGCCAATTTGTGAAATACAGCTGCTGTGCAACAACAGATAAATCCACAACAAATGGTAAAAAATAATAAAGACATTCAAAATAGAGGACTTGAAGCTGCAAGTGTGGTATGCTGATTCTTTCCCTTGTGAATTAATCACTGTGAATAATTAAAGTGGCAATTACATTTGCTGTATCATGACTGTGACTTTACAAGCAATTTGTGGAAGTCTTCATTGAAATTAGAAAGCAGAGCATCTGAGAAAATCATCATTTCCAATTGCAGCTCAAGTGTTCTGTCCTTGATTTTTTAAAGTGTGGCTTATCTATCCACCAAGATCAGAACTGGAATCCACCCCATCCTACCTGCATGATCTTGGAGAAAAATTGCTTACTAGTGCTATATCTGCATGTAAAATGGAAATATGATTAATTTGGGATTTTACATAGATGAGACAAAATATGTGGGTAACAAAATCACAAGGAGGCCTGTCCAACCTGCAGGTAAAAATAAAATACCCGAAAATGAATCGGTGTGATAGCACTCACCCATGTAACCACAAGGCCTTGGTCCCTATATCTGTGTCTGGTCAGGTGATCACTGGGCATTGTGGGATGATCTGTTTGTATGGAGAGAAGTTTCATTCATGTTCCTGCGCAGGACCTCACTCTGTGTGCTGCTAGGGATTGCCAAAGGAACACACTTCTTTGTTGGTTGGGAACTTCTCCATAATCCCTACTGGGGGGCAGGGGTCGGGGATGAAGTCAGGTTCCCCATATATCCCTTCTCCCATATGCATAGCCTGCTGATTACTGGCCTCCCCACCATAGCTGATTGCCCATTCAAACCAGTGTAAGATGGCAACTCATTCTGGTTTTGATCTGTATTTCCCTGATGCTGAGTGATGTTGAACATCTTTCCATATGTCTGTTAGTGATCTGGATATCTTCTTTGCAGAAATGTCTGTTCATGTCTTCTGCCCATTTCTTAACTGGATTACTTGTGTTTTAGGTGTTGAGTTTGATGACTTTTGGATACTAACCCTTTATCACATATGTGCTCTGCAAATATCTTCTCCCATTCCGTGGGCTGCCTTTCAGTTGTGTTGATTGTTTCCTTTGCTGTGCAGAAGCTTTCTCTCTTGATGAAGTCCTAGTTGTTCATTTTTGCTTTTGTTTCCCTTGCTTCTGAAGACATGTCTAGTAAGAAGTTGCTGCAGCCAAGATCAAAGAGGTTGCTGGCTGTGTTATCTAGGATTTTGATAGATTCCTGCCTCACAGTTAGGTCTTTCTTCCATTTTGTGTTTCATTTTGTGTCTGATGTAAAAAATTGGTCCAGTGTCATTCTTTTTTTAGGTGGCTGTCCAGTTTTCCCAACACCACTTGTTGAAGAAACTGTCTCTTGCCATTTGGTAATTTTTCCTGCTTTGTTGTAGATTAGTTGACCACAAAGTTGACGTTTCATTTCTGGGATTTCTATTCTTGTTCCATTGACCTGTGTGTTCTTGTGCCAGTACTATACTATCTTGATGATTACAGCTTCATAATACAGTTTGAAGTCCAGAATTGTGATGCCTCCAGCTTTGCTTTCTTTTTCATGATTGCTTTAGTTATTCAGGGTCTTTTATGGTTCCATACCAATTTTAGCATTGTTTGTTCTAGCTCTGTGAAAAATGCTTGTGGTATTTTGATAGAGATTGCTTTAAATATGTAGATTGCTTTGGGCAGTATAGACATTTTTTTTTAATTCTTTGCCTCAGGGGTACAGGTCTGTGAATCATCAGGCTTACATCTTTCACAGCATTCACCAAAGCACAAACCCTCCCCAATGTCCATAACCCATTCACCCTATCCCTACCCTCTCACCCCCCAGTAACCCTCAGTTTATTTTGTGAGATTAGGAGTCTCTTATGGTTTGTCTCCTTCCCCATCCCATCCTGTTTCATTATTTTTCCCTGCCTACCCCCCACAACCCCCCACCCTGCCCCTCAAGTTCCTCATATCAGAGAGATCATATGATAATTGTCTTTCTCTGATTGACTTACTTCGCTCAGCATAATACCCTCTAGTTCCATCCATGTCGTTGCAAAAGGCAAGATTTTGTTTCTTTTGATAGCTGCACAGTATTCCATTGTATATATATACCACCTCTTCTTTATCCATTCATCTGTTGATGGACATCTAGGTTCTTTCCATAGTTTGGCTANGTTTCTTTTGATAGCTGCATAGTATTCCATTGTATATATATACCACATCTTCTTTATCCATTCATCTGTTGATGGACATCTAGGTTTTTTCCATAGTTTGGCTATTGTGGACATTGCTGCTATAAACATTCGGGTGCACGCGGCCCTGAGGATCACTACCTTTGTATCTTTAGGGTAAATAGCCAGTAGTGTGATTGCTGGGTTGTAGGGTAGCTCCATTTTCAACTTTTTGAGGAATCTCCACACTGTGGGCAGTATAGACATTTTAACAATATTTGTTCTTCCAATCCATGAGCATGGAATGTTTTTCCATTTCTTTGTGTTGTCTTCAATTTATTTCATAAGTGTTCTGTAGATATCAGAGACAGATTTTTTTTTACCTCTTTGGTTAGGTTTATTCAAAGGTATCTTATTGTTTTTGGTGCAATTGTATATGGAATCAATTGCTTTTTCTACTACTTCATTATTGGTGTATAGAAATGCAATGGGTTTTTGTATGTTGATTTTTATATGCTGCAACTTTACTAAATTCATGTATTCTAGCAATTTCTGGTAGAGTCTTTCAGGTTTTGTACATAGAGTATCATGTCATCTGCAAATAGTACAAGTCTGACTACTTCTTTACTGATTTGGATGCCTTTCATTTCTGTTTTTTGATTGCTGAGGCTAAGACTTCCCATACTATGCTAAATAGTAATGGCAAGCATGGACATTACTCCCCGTCTCATTCCTGACTGTAGACGAAAAGCTCTCTGTTTTTTCCCATTGAGGATGATATTAACTATGGCCTTTATGATGTTGAGGTATATTCCGTCTACCCCTACTTTGTTCAGGGTTTTTATTGAGAATAGATGGTGTATTTTGTCATATGCTTTTTTTCATCTATTGAGAGAATCCTATGTTTCTTATCCTTTCTTTTATTAATATAGTGTATCACAATGATTTTCAAATATTGAACCACCCCTGCATCCCAGGAATAAATCCCATTTGATCGTGATAAATAATTATTTTAATGTACTGTTGGATTTGATTTAACTAATATCTTGTTGAGAATTTTTGCATCAATGTTCAACAGGGATATTGGCCTGTAATTCTCCTTTTCATTAGAGTTTCCGTCTGGTTTTATAATAAAGGTAGTGCTGGCCTTCATAGGAGTTTGGCAGTTTTCCTTCCATTTCTATTTTTTTTAAACAATTTGAAAAGAAGAGTTATTAGCTGTCCTTTAAATGTCTGATAGAATTCCCCTGGGAAGCATCAGACCCTGGACTTTTGTTTGGGAGATTTTTGATTACTGTTTCAATTTCTTTGCTGGTAAAGGGTCTGTTGAAATTTTCTATTTCTTCCTGTTTTAGTTTTGCTAGTTGATATGTGTCTAGGAATTTGTCCATTTCTTCTAGGTTGCCCAGTTTGTTGGCATACAATTTTTCATAATATTCTCTTATGATTACTTGTGTTTCTATGGTGTTGGTTGATCTCTCCTCTTTTTCTTTTTTTTTTAAAGATTTTATTTATTTGACAAAGAGAGATCACAAGTAGGCAGACAGGCAGGCAGGGAGAGAGGAGGAAGCAGGCTCCCTGCCAAGCAGGGAGCCCTATGCGGGGCTCGATCCTAGAACCCTGAGATCATGACCTGAGCTGAAGGCAGAGGCTTTAACCCACTGAGCCACCCAGGTGCCCCATGATCTCTCCTCTTGCATTCATGATTTTATTTGGGACCTTTCTCTTTTTTTCTTTTTGATAAGTTTGGCTAGGGATTTATCAATTTTGTTCATTCAAATAACCAGTTCTTAGTTTCATTGATCTGTTTTACTGTTTTGTTTATGTGTCTCTGTAGCATTTATTTCTGCTCTAATATTTATTTCCCTTCTTCTGCTGGGCTTTATTAGATAAATAGGCTCTTTTGCTGTTCCTTTTCTAGGTTCTTTTTGTATAAGCTTAGGTTGTGTGTTTGGGACTTTTTTTGCTTCCTGAGGAAGGCCTGTATTGCAATATACTTCCCTCTTAAAACCACCTTTGCAGCATCCCAGAGGTCTTGGGAAGCCATGTTTTCATTTTCATTTGCTTCCAGGTATTTTTCAATTTCTTCTTTAATTTCCTGGTTAACCCATTTATTCTTTAATAGGATGTTCTTTAACCTCCATATATTTGTGGTCTTTCCAAATTTTTTCTTGTGGTTGAGTTCAAGTTTCATTGTGTTGTGTCTGAAAATATGCATGATATCTCAATATTTTTGTACCAGTTAAGACCTGATTTGTGACCCAGTATGGGGTCTGTTCTGAAGACTGTTACATGCGCACTTGGGTGCCTGGGTGGCTCAGTCAAATTGAGCATCTGCCTTTGGCTTGGGTTATGCTCCCAGGGTCATGGGATCAAGCTCCACATTGGGCTCCCTGCTCAGTGGAGGGTCTGTTTCTCCCTCTGCAGCTTCCCCAGTTTGTGTTCCCTCTGTCGGTGTGTCTCTCTCTCTCTGTCAAATAAATAAATAAAATATATATTTAAAAAAAAGAAAAGGAAAGAATGTGTATTCTGCTTTAGGATGAAATTTTCTGACTGTATCATTTAAAGCCATGTGTTCCAGTGTCATTCAAAGCCGTTGCTTCCTTGTTGATTTTCTGCTTAGATGACCTATCCATGCAGCAGAGTTTTCTTTCTTTCTTTCTTTCTTTCTTTCTTTCTTTCTTTCTTTCTTTCTTTCTTTCTTTCTTTCTTCCTTTCTTCCTTTCTTTCCTTTCTTTCCTTTCTTTCCTTTCTTTCCTCTTTCTTTCTTTCTTTTTCTTTCTTTCTTTCTTTCTTTCTTTCTTTCTTTCTTTCTTTCTTCCTTCCTTCCTTTTCTTTCTTTCTTTCTTTCAGATTTTATTTATTTGACAGAGAGAGGGAGATCACATGTAAGCAGAGCAGCAGGCCGGGAGTCGGGGAGGGGAAGCAGGCTTCCTGCTGAGAAGAGACCCAATGTGGGACTCGATCCCAGGACCCTGAGATCATGCATGACCTGAGCTGAAGGCAGAGGCTTTAACCCACTGAGCCACCCAGACACCCATGCAGCAGATTTCTGTGCATTGATTTTGTATCCTGTGACTTTACTGAACTTGTGTATTAGTTCTAGCACTCTTTTGGTGGATCTTTCAGATTTTCTTTATAGAGTATCTTGTCATTTGCAAATAGTCAAAGTTTTTCTTCTACCTTGCTGATTTGGGTGACTTTTACTTCCTTTTGTCTGATTGCTGTAGCTAGAACTTCCAGGACTATGGTGAATAAAAATGGTGAGAGTGGACATCCCTGTCTTGTTCTTGACTGTAGAAGAAAAAACTCTTTTCCCCCATTAAGGATGATGTTAGCTGTGGGTTTCTTATATATGGTTCTTATTATGTTGAAGTATGTTTTCCTCTAAACCTATTTTTTTGAGAGTTTTTATCATGAATGGATGGTGTACTTTGTCAAATTGTTTCTTTTTATCTATTGAGAGTAACATGATTCTTTTATTACTGTGATGTATCACATAGATTGATTTGTGAATATTGTGCCCCAGGAATAAATCCCAATTAATGGTGTGAATGATTTTTTTTACTGTATTGTCAGAATCAGTTTGCTAATATTTTATACAGGATTTTTGCATTCAAGTTCAGGGATATTGACTTGCACTTCTAGTTTGTTTAGTAATGTCTTTATCTGCTTTTTTGTATCATGGTCATGATGACCTCACAGAAAGAATTTGGAAGTTTTTCTTTTCTATTTTTTGAAATAGTCTGAGAATAATATGTATTAAGTCTTCTTTAAATGTTTGATGTAATTTCCCTGTGAAGATATCTGATCCTGGACTTGTGTTTGTTGGGAGTTTTTTGATAACTGATTCAGTTTCTTTGCTGGCTATTGGTCTGTACAAGTTTTCCATTTCTTCCTGCCTCAGTTTTGGTAGTTGATGTTTCTAGGAATGTATCCATTTGTTCTACATTGTCCAATTGTTGACATAAAGTTTCATAATATTATCCCGTGACTGTGTTTCTGTGGTATTGTGTTTTTTCTCCTCTCTCATTTTTTTTTAAAGATTTTATTTATTCATTTGACACAAAGAGAGAGATTACAAGTAGAGAGGCAGGCAGAGAGAGGAGGAAGCAGGCTCCCCGCTGAGCAGAGAGCCCGATGTGGGCCTCGATCCCAGGACCCTGAGATCATGACCTGAGCCGAAGGCAGCGGCTTTAACCCACTGAGCCACCCAGGCGCCCACTCTCTCCTCTCTCATTTGTGATTTTATTTTTTTTTCTGTTTTTGGTAAGTCTGGCCTAATTTATCTTAAGTTTTTAAAGAACCAACTCCTGGTTTCCTTGCTCTGTTATGTGTTATAGTTTCCAAATCATTTATTTCTGTTCTTATCTTTATTTTTCTTTCCTTCCTTCTGGCTTTAGGTTTAGTTGGTTCCTTTTCTAGCTCCTTAGTTGGAAGGCTAGGTTGTTTGTGATTTTTCTGGCTTCTTGAAATAGGCCTGTATTGCTATATACTTCCCTCTTAGGACTGCTTTTGCTGTATCCCAAAGGTTTTGGACCATTATGTTTTCATTTTCATTTGTTTCCATGGTTTTTTGTTTTGTTTTATTTGTTTGTTTGTTTGTTTGTTTAGATTTCCTCTTTGATCTCCCAGTTGATTCCTTCATTCTTTAGTAGGATGTTCTTTAACCTCCATGTATTTGTAGTCTTTCAAATTTTTTTCTTGTGGTTGACTTCAAATTTTATAATGTTGTGGTCAGAAAAGATGCATGGTATGACTTCAGTCTTTTTGTATTTGTTGAGGCATATTTTGTGAACTAACATGTTCACATGTCCAGATCTATTCTGGAAAATGTTCCATGTGCACTTGCAAAGAATGTGTATTCTGCTGTTTTAGGAAGGAATGTTCTGAATAGGTCAGTTATATCCATCTGGTCCAGTGTGTCATTCAAAGCTATTGTTTCCTTGTTTATTTTCTGTTTAGATGATCTGTCACTGATGTAAAGTGGGGTGTTAAAGTCCTCTAGTATTATAGTATTATCAGTTCCTTTATGTTGTGTTATATATTTGTGTGCTCCCATGTTGCATGCATAAATATTTCAAATCGTTAGATTTTCTTTATTACAAAGTGTCCTTCTTTTTCACTTTTTTGCAGTTTTAAGTCTAGTTTGTCCAATATAAGTATTCCTACTCTGGCTTTCCTTTGACATTCATTTGCATGATAAATCCCCCTCACTTTCAAACTGCATTTGTCTTTAGTTCTAAAATGAGTCTCTTGTAGGCAGCATGTGTGTAGATGGGTCTTACTTTTTTTTATCCATTCTGTCACCTTATGTCTTTTGACTGAGAGTTTAGTACATTTACATTCAAAGTAACAATCAATATGTATGTATTGTCATTTCATTACTTGTTTTGTTGTTTCTGGAGATATTCTCTGATCCTTGTCTTTATTACCTTTGGTCTCTCCTCTGCACTCAAAGAGGCTATTTCAATATTTCCTGCAAGTCACAACAAATGTACTATTAAACACCTTCACCTAGTTAGTCCATTCCCTTGCCCACCTCCGCTCTGATAACTGAGTTTGTTCTCTATATTTAAGACTCTATTTTTTTTCTTTTTGGTTTGTCTTTTTTACCCTTTGTTGTATTTTGTTTCTTCTCCATGACTTAAGTCACATGATACTGTCTTTCTCTGACTTAGTTTGCTTAGCATTTTACTCTCTAAGTCCATCATGTGTATAAATTTCAAGATTTGTTCTTTTTTATGGTCGGGTAATATTCCAGAGCGTGGATGTGGGTGGGTGGAGTGTGTATGCATGCACCCGTGTGTGTCAGCATGTATGCATGCATCTATGGATGGATGCTTGGGTTGCTTCCATAATTTGACTATTGTAAATAATGCTTCAATAAACTTAGGGGTGCATATATCTTTTCAAATTCGTGTTTTCATATCCTTTGGGTAAATACCTAGTAGTGTGATTAAAAATAGAACTACCCTATGATCCAGCAATTTTTTGAGAAGCCTCCATACTGTTTTGCACAGTGGCTTCACCAGTTTACATTCCCACCAACAGTTCACAAGAGTTCCTTTTATTCCACATCTGTACCAGTATTTGCTGTTTTTTTAATTTTTTAACTATTCTGACAGGTGTGAAATGATAGCTCATGGTTTTGATTTGCATTTCCCTGATAAGAGATGTTGAGCATCTGTTCCTGTATTTCCTAAATCCGTTGGACATCTGTGTGTCTTCTTTGGGAAAATGTCTATTCAAGTCTTCTGCCCATTTTAATTGGATGATTTTTTGGTGTTGAGTTGTAGTTTTCTATTTTGGATACTGTCTCTTTATCATTTGCAAATACCTTCTCCCATACAGTAGGTTGTCCTTCAATTATTTCATAGTTTCCTTTGCTGTGCTTTTTATTTTGATGTAATCTCTGTAGTTTATTTTTACCTTTTCTTTTTTTTCCCTTGCCCTTGGAGACATGTCTAATAAGAAGTTGCTGAAACTGAGGACAAAGAGGTACTCTCTTCTAGAATTTTTAGGTTTCTGGTGTCACATTTAGATTCATAATTCATTTGGGGTTTATTTTTGCATATGATATAAGAAAGTGGTCCAGTTTCACTCTTTTGTATATAGGTGTCCAATTTTCCCAACACCATTTGTTGAAGACTTTTTCCCATTGCATATTTTTGTGCCTTGGTCAAAGATTAATTGACCATATAATCGTGGGTTTATTTCTGAATTTTCTATTCTCGTCTATTTGTTTCTGTTTTTATGTCTGTACCATACTGTTTCGATTGTTACAGCTTTGTAGTATAACTTAAAATCTTGTGTTGTAATACATCAGCTTTGTTTCTCTTCAAGATTGCTCTGGCTATTCTGGGTCTTTTGTAATTCCATACAAATTTTAGGGTTATTTGTTCTAGTTCTAGTTCTGCGAAAAATGCTATTGATATCCTGATAGGGATTATATTAAATCTGTAGATTGTTCTGTGTGGCATGGACATTTTAACAGTATTTGTTCTTTCCATCCATGAGCATGGAATTTCTTTCCACTTGTTTGTGTCATCTTCAGTTTCTTTCATCAGTGTTTTATAGTTTTTGAAGTATCGATAGGTCTTTCACTTCCTTATTTGAATTTACTCCTAGGCATTTTATTTTTGGTGCAGTTGTAAATGGTATTGCTTTTTTAATTTCTTTCTGCTGCTTCATCATTCTTGAATGGAAATGCAATGGATTTCTATACATTGATTTTGTAGCCTGCAAGCTTACTCATTTTTCAGTCCTACTAGTTTTTTGGGGGGAGTCTTTGGGGTTCTATATCTGGTATCATGTCATCTGCAAATAATGAAAGTTTTACTTCTTCCTTACCAATTTGGATTCTTTTCTTGTCCGATTGCTGTGGCTAAGACTTCCAATACTATGTTGAGTAATAGTAGTAAGAGTAGACATCCTTGTCTCATTCCTGACCTTTGGTGAAAAACTCAGTTTCTCACCTTTGAATATGATGTTAGCTATGGATATACTACAGTTTCTTTAACCATTACCTGAATGGAGGACATCTTAGTTGCTTCTAAATTTTGCCAATTACAAGTGAACGTCTGCTGTGAACATCTGTACACAGGTTTGTGTGTGAACATAGCTTTCAAACCCTTTGGGAAATACCACTGGATATGATTGGTGGATGACATGGTGAAATGCTTAGTTCTGTAAGAAACCCGAAACTGTCTTTCAAAGTGGCTGCACAATTTTGCATGCCTGCCAGCAGTATATGAAAATTACTGCTGCACATCCTCACCAGTATACGGTGTTGTCAACATTTGAAGTTCTGGCCATTTTGATGGTATGTAGTGGTATCTCATGGTTTAAATTGCATTTTCCTGATGATATATGGTGTGGAGCATCTTTTCATATGCTTATTTTCCATCTGCACATCTTCTTTGGTGAGGTGTCAAGATCTTTGGCCCATTTTTTAATGACGTTGCTTATTTTCTTGAGTTTTAAGGTTTTTTTGTGTGTGTCATTTGGAGATCAGTCCTTCATCAAATGTGTCTTTTGCAGATACTGTCTCCCAGTCTGTGGCTTAGCTTTCCATCATCTTGATCTTGCTGATTTTAACATGTGAAGTGTAGGAACATTTAAGAATGAGAGCAGAACTAAGAATAGTTAGGAGCTACTAATAGGTGGGCACTTCCCCTCCCCACTCCTCCCCCAATGTGGGTCCCCCCGCCTCAGCAATGTGTTGGTTCTTCACGCCAGGTCTGAGACCCCTGCAGTTCTCACCTCTAAAAGTACTAATGAGGAAGGAAGGTCAAAGCCAGACTACAAAAGTAAAGGAAAATGAGGGCTGATTTTCCTTCCCATTAATGAGTTTGTTCTTAAACTTAATACGTAACTCTATGATATACTTCAAAAACTACTAATTTAAATGGGCATGTATGGAGAAATCATTTTTCCAGCTTGGTCAACCATAACTTAACCACATCTGTTTCTCCGATAATTCCTTCATATTTACTTAGAAGAAAAGTTTTGTATAAAGACATATGTAAATACGTAATCCTCCTTTTACACTGAAGTTTGCATAACAGATACGTGCTCTGTACCTTGTTTTTCTTTTAGTAGCATATGTACATTTTGATTCATAATTTTTTTTGTTTTGCATAGTATTCCAGTATATGAATATACCATAATTTAACAAAAACATTTGGGGACAATTTGTTAACTATGCTCTGGACAAAGTATAGCCTCATTATAGTATGTGACAAGTAGTCATGGGATTTTTAATTGTTCTACTACTTATTCAATAACAGTATATTACTTATAATTAGTAAAATTTATTAATCTTACCTCGTAATTATATTTATTGATCCTGTCATGTGCTGTTAGATTAATCAGTCTACATAGGCAATGTCATTTAATTATTCTAGTGACACTGGACCTGATTTTACAGCTGAGTAAACAAAGATGTCAAGGGGTTGACTGAGTTCTGTAGGGTCAACTCACAAGTAAGGAGTAAAGTCAAGATTCCGACTATGTCACTGAATTCAAATCCTGCCTATTTAACCACCTCGAATTGCCACTGCAAAGATGTTAAATATAGGTTTTCTTCTTGTTCTTCATTTCTTTAAAATTTCTTCATTTCTCCTCATCTTCAATTGCGGTTTCTTCACTAGTAACTTCATTAAGATGGCTTATAAAACACAAATATTCACTGTGTCCGGCTCGGTTTTCTATTCCATGCAGACATTAAGTACATCCAAAGTCCTTGGTGAAGGCAGGGAAGACTGCAACCAGAAGGGCCCATGGGCACCAGGAGCCCTCACTGCACACACATGCAGTAATTCCTTTAGGAAACGCAAAGGCAGGCCTGCAGAAGGGGGTGGGTGAGGCTGGAGGGGCTGAAGAGGTCAGGCTGCTGCTTCCTGCCTGCAGTGTGGGAGGGGTTGAAGATGAGCCTGAGCCCCCCTGGTTTCTTTCCTCCTCCCTCATACAGACTTCTGAAGGCAGAGCTGGCAGCCCACTTCCCGAGGAGAGCTACTCATCTCTAGGCAGAGTTTGGCGCAATGAACCCAGCTCTCTGCGCTGGGAAGCATTGCATTGTATGGCCTGGGATTTCTTCCAACATGCATCCCATCAGAGAGAATTGCTTCATCAGATTAGTTTTGACTGGCTGGAGTAAGACTGCAGATTTTGCTTTTCAGAAAATCAACCTGCAGCAAATCAGCTTTGTGTATGGATTGATTTTCTAAAGCTGTTCACTCCTCATTTCATTCCCTGGTCTCGGAAACTCATGAGTGAAATCCAGCAGGCTAGCACCTTGTTTCCTATCACCTGGTTTCCAGCTCCTGAACCTGGCTGGAGAGGTTTGGTTTTGGTTTGTGTTAACACAAGTGAAAATTCACTCTTGTCATTTCATTCAAAAAGTGAACCTATTCCAACTCCCCTGTCAGTGTGAGGGAAGCCAAGAGAGCATTAAGATAAACTGCATATTATGTTTCTGAAAACGAATCACAGGTTTATATTAATTACTCTGTGATACAAGGTTTAGAGGAATCTGTGGGGACAACAGCATTGGTGGAAATATACATTAGTGAAAAAAACACAGCAACTGTAATCACGATGATAATTATGACAGCATAATATCATGTATTAAATATTCACTATACACTAAGTTGGGCTAAGCCCTTTAAATGTATTTTCTAAGTTAATTTTCACGATAATCCTAATAGGTAGGAAATACCCATTTCTAACTTTGTTTTAACCATAGATTTAGAGACTTAATGATACTCATCAGTTCCTGGCACACTTTCTTGACTGGCCTGCACACGTGAATCTCCCATCTTGCAGGCATGCGTTTTTAATATTTTCTTCCTTTATTCCCAACCTCTGTGCCCATTATCTTCCTCACAGGCAAATTCACACTTAACTGTGTTAATACAGGTCTCTAGATAAGCATGTACTTAGCTATCTTTGCTCAACACAGAGCTGTATGTGTTTTTACTTTATGTAACTGTTATTAGAGATTACAGAGTCACTTGATACTAAGTTACAAAGCTCTAGCTGTGGTGCGGACTGTATACTAGTTGTTGGTTGTAAACACTACACAGGATTACCTACCACACTTGACCGAAACCTTCCCCCCTTGATAGCATCTGTGTTGTTCTGCTCCCCACTATCAGAACTCTGCACAATGGTGGGCATACAATGGAAATCACCATTTGTAGGTCAAACATAGTTTAATACTTATAGGTTCATGCTGTTAAAATATAACCTTAATATCTGGGGAAGATACACTGCAGTCACACAGACTTTTTAAAAGACACTGAGAGCAGTAGTATGCAGACAGCAGAAGTGAGAGTGCAAAGTTCCCACAGACCCCCCGCCCCCCACACATGCAGTATCCACACAACCCCCGACTGTCCGCATCCCACCAGAAGGCTATATTTCCTACAATCGATCAACCTACATTGACACATGCTTTATATTATCACTGACTCTTGTGTTCTGCATTCCGTGGTGTAGACGACTGCCAATGCTTGTATCCATTGTGACAGTATGGTACAGAGTAGTTGTGCAGCCATAAATTAGAGCCCTCTGTGCCACCTGTTGACCCTTCCCTCCCACAACCCTTCATCTTTTTACTGGGTCCCTAGTTCTGCTTTCCCCAGAAAGTCCTATAGTTGGAACCTTGCAGTAGATAGCCTTTGAAGACTGGCTGCTTTTTCTTCATAGTGTCTTCTCATGGCTTCACAGCTCACTCCTTTCTGCACGAGTTTTCCATCATTTGCTTGCTCCACTGTTTTATCCACTCCCCTAATGAAGGAGATCTTCCTTGCTGTCAGGTTTTTGTGACTAAGAATAAAGCTGCTGTAAATCTGCATGCAGGTTTTTGCGTAGACTATTTCAACCCCTTTGGACACATAGCAAGGGGAATGGTTGCTGGATTCCAGGCTAAGAGTACCTTTGGTTTTGTAAGAAATGGCCACATAGGCATAATTTTTTGGAAGGGTCGTAGGTCTTACAAATCTTCATTTCAGTAGGTCCTGTAAATTCTCAGCAGAATGACTGTAACAGTTTTTGTCAAATCAGCAGTGTTGGAAGGTCACCATTTCCACATCCTCCCTTCCTAACAGTATTGTCACAATTTCCAGTTTTTGAAACTCTGATTACGTTTGTACAGAGAGTGGCTAGCTGTTTCTAAGTTCTGTTTCTCTGATGCGTGTGGAAGACTGCCTCTTCTCTGTTAGCCACTTGCTTTTCCTTTTCTATGCACTGCCTGGTCACTCTGTTCACCCATTTTCCTGCTAAACATCCTCTTTTTCATCTGTTTTTTCCAGAATTGTTTTAGTTTCAGGTATGGATAAATTTCAGTTTTCTATGTTGTACAAATTTTCTCCTGACAATTTACCCTCTCAGACTTAGTTTATGGTGTCCAACAATTTGTACTTTTGATGTTTCAGTTAACAAGTGTTGCTTGCCCTGGGGTTAGATTTTCCTCCATGAATTTTCTACATTAAATTTTAGTTTTGATATTTGGGTATAAATCCAACTGAATTTCATCTTTGAAGAATAAAGTACAGCTCTGCCTTGGTTTGGTTTCCCCAAAACCAAATCTTAAACAAGAATTCCAAACAATGCAAGTGATTTATAATATCTTAGGGGAAAAAAAATCAGCGGGGGAGTGGTTAAGTGAAAAAAGGAAGAGACCCAGTAGAAGATGTGTCTTCGAGCAAGCAATCACAGTTTGTAACTGGAGCATAACACCACCCCGGGGTCATGTCCCACCAAGGGAGGGTTGGACTCTTAGCTACTTCTGGGTTACCCTTCCGGTGGATAAGGTAGACTCTGGGCCTCACAGAAAGTTCTCACCAGGTGGATGATATACGCTGCCAAAACCAAAGGGACTTTATCCTGGAACTTGTAACACAGCTCATCATTTTCTCATTGATAGATTTTATGTCGCCATATTTGTTATATGCCCCTTTTCTAGATGCATGGATCTGTTTTCATGGTTGTCATGTTCACGTACCTGCATGTGTATTTAAACAACAGAACTTAAAACTAATGAATGGCATTGCATGTGATTTGTTAGGCTGTTTCCTAGATGCGGTATTGGTTTGTTGCTGTCTTATTTCTTCCCCTTTCAGCCTTAGTAATTGTTAATGATGGGGGAGGGGAGGTACACCTGCTTTTTCAAAGTTAATCCTTCAACAAATGTGTTATTCTCTTAATGGAGTCTGTTACATTTTCTATGAGATTTTATATCACTTGCAAAAAACGTTTTTCACCTTTCCATGTATTTACCAGTTTCTCTTTCATGTAATATTATATTAGCCAGGATCACTAGTACCATTTTATAAATTTTATACTAGTATACATTTTATACAGTGGCAATGATTATACAATGATTACAGTGGCAATCTAATATAAGGAGTGCTTCTAAAATATTTGTATGCGGAATTAATTTTACTTTTCATTCTGAAATCAAATTAAGTTGTCTTTCTCTAGGCCTAATTTTCTGAGAATTTCTATCATAATTGAAAGGTAATTTCATCAAATGTTCTGTATATTATGAAATAATGTCAATATCTCAGTTCATTGATAGGAGTTATTTCAAGAGATTCATGAATTATATAATCATCTTTTGTATATCTGGGATGAATTCCACTTTATTATATTCTTGAATTAGGTCAGTTGATTTTTTTTTTTAGTATTCTAAAAAATTCAAATCTATTTTCTTTGGCAATAAGATCACATTTCAGGTACTTTCTGTGAATGCACGCAGACATATATACCCAGTGATTATTTCATTTGTCCTTTTGGTTCACAAGGGTTTTACACTAAAAACATGTATTAGATATTCATACCTTTAACAGTTCTGATTTTTAAGTAGACCTATTTTAACCATCAAAGGTTTATGTACACTTCTCCATGTGGAATGTCCATGTCAGTCTAGTTACCCCCAGAAACATCCTGACGTACCAGAAAGGGGTTTGGTGAACTAAATCCTTGGGCTCCTGAGATCATGGAAGGGTTTACTCTCTTCAGGTTTTCCCTGCCATCAGATGATCTGAACAGTGCACGGATAAGCAGTTATTTTTCCCCAGTAAAAAAGCATAAAGCCTTTTCTCGACCAGTCTTGCCCATCAGTTGTCTTCCCAGATCTTCTCAGATCTTTGCCCGTGTTTTCTGCAAAACTGCTCAACTGTTCTCAGCTCTGCAACTTGTGTTCTTCCTCTCACCCTTTCCCACCAGACCTTCATACTGGTCATGCCACTGCCCCATCTGCTCGAGGTCATGGGGATCCTCCCTGTCACACATCCATGGTCCATTTTCAGCTCTCAGCTTTGTTCACCTGTAAGGACTGTTTTCGGTAATTGGTCCCATCTTTGTTCTTTTTTTCCCCCTCCCTTTCTTTTTTGAACCAGTTTACTGTATTGGTCGCTATGTTTGTATCCTCTTTTGCCTGTCAGGCAATCTCATTTTCTAACATCTCGTTTTCTGCTTGTCATCGTTGCAGTGCCCCAGGATTGCCATTCTCCGTACTTCCAAGTCATGTGACCCCCCCCCTTCTGGTGTCCTCACCCACTCCATGCTGTCAGTGCTGTCTATAGATAGTGACTCCCCCACTTCGGTCTCCAGCTCAGACCTCTCTCCTGAACTCCACTCTTGAACCTCTAACCACCCACTCCACACCTGTGCTTCGTTGGCTCACTGCCTTCCGACCTGCTCGTCTTCTCACCAAACCTGCCTGTGTGGTGGCCTCCATTGGCCTGCCCAGTCTCCAAACCTTAGTTTTCTATTTAATTCCTATAGTTGTCTCTTGTAGGTGATTAACCCCTTATAAAATTTCTCAAAATATATTCTGACCAGTTCATACCGTTTTCATTGTAACCACAGTCCAGTGACCATCTCTCAGGTAGATGATTGCAGTGGGCTTGTGAGTAATTTCTCTGATTCTGCTCAACACACAACCACAGTCCTCTTTATGCAAGTGGGTGCTCATGTTACCCATCTATCAAACATCCACCCCCCTGTCCCTGCTCTACTCCCAGTGGGGCCACAGTCTTCTCCTGCCTGTGGGCTCTTAGACAGGTTAGACCCCTCTTCTTTTCCTGGTTGGATCTTTTTTTTTTTTTAAGATTTTATTTTTTTATTTGTCAGAGAGAGAGGGAGAGAGCACAAGCTGGCAGAGTGGCAGACAGAGGCAGAGAGAGAAGCAGGCTCCTTGCTCAGATGCGGGACTCGAGTCTAGGACGCTGGGATCGTGACCTGAGCCTAAGGCAGCTGCTCAACCAACTGAGCCACCCAGGCATCCCTTCCTGGCTGGATCTTGTGCTGGATTTCTCTCCCAGGTTTCTGCAGGCACACTGACCTCCTGTTCCTGAGCCCAGCTAGACTCTGCCGCTCAGGAAGCTTAGACTGGAACAGCCTGCTAACACCTTCCAGTCCTTCAGGGTTTTGCTCAGAGGTTACTTTATTATCAAGGGTGGTCTTACTCGGTTTCAAACCTCCTCCACCTTCTCCTACCACTTACATTCCCTATTCCACTTACCTAGATTTTTTTTTCCCTATAACCTTTCTAGTCTTCTGACCTACTAAACATTTCCTGTTGTACCTATTAGTGTTTCCTAGGTTCCAGTGCTAGAATCATAAGTTCCAAAAGAGACAGGGATTTTTTTTTTTTTTTGGTCTGTTTTTTCCACCAGTACATCCCAATAGTAGAGAACAGTGCAGTCTCCTGGGGAAACAGTCATGGAATTAACAGAGCCTCTCTGGCTCATTAGATAGAGTGGTCACTCCACTGATGTAAAATGTTCTTGATCTTGGTCAACATGGGCTACTCCACCTGTTGGGTTAGCGAGTTTGTCTTCTGCTGTGGGGCTTCCGGGTACATTCTCCAGGCTCTGCCCCTCCTAAATACCCCAAGACACCACAGAGGAAATCGAGAATATTTTTACTGATAAAATGTTGAAAATTACATGTTGGCTGAAACTGTAACTTCATAATTGCTGTTGATAGCATGTGAACTGCCAGTGTGACAGGACCATGCTCACCTTGAACTCTGTAGGGATTCGTGACCACCCAAAATTCTGTGACCAGAGACAACTCCTAGCAAGTTAGTGCAGTCAACATAAATGTGATCTGCTCCTTTCATCGGGTGTTTAATCTGGGAAGCTACTTGAGTAGTCACCAGTGGCTCTGAAACTTGTTCAATGAAGTTATCCATAACCTAGAAATTAAAAAAAAAATCCCTTGAAGTTAATTCGAGTTTTCTTCCCGAGGGTTCATGCCAAATCACCCTATGAGGCATCAGTAAAAAGAGCAATGGGCTTATTCTGCAAATTAAGAATCTTTTCCTAAGAAATAGGATCTACACAATGCACCGTGTATTGCCCAAGTGTGAAGTGATAAATAGGAATATGTACCCAGCCAGAGACCTTTGCAATTAGAGAAAGCATTCTTTGCTTCATCTTTTTGCAAGGTTGGATTCAATTAGCATGTTCAGTGGACAGTGCAGTCCTGGCTTTTCTTTACTACCTGTAATAGACTCAATTATTTTTCAGGGTTGCTTCCATTCTGTAAATACGCCATTACTGCTTGGTTGAAAACTAAACATTTTAACGAGAACTGTAGCTCCTAATTCCTCTCATTTCTAGAAATCTCTTACAGTAGCAGAAATTTCATATCAAGCATGATGAGCAGCCAAACAGTAAACGGTTTTGCCTAAACTGTGCAGCTTATATCGAGTGTACACTTGGTGTACTAATAGAAATTCCAGCCTTACCTGTGATCATCTCTCCTTTCTCCCAATCAGGGTTATCATTTTTACACAGTAGCACAATCAGGCAGATGTGTGTAAAGTAATGGATAGTCAGTCCAGCATACCTCTGTCAAATGTCAGTGTGACAAAAAAGTACACTAAGAAGTAGGGAGCTTTGCCTATCAGTGACTCCCCATCTCTTCTCTGCCACAGGGACCATCTCCCGGAGAAAATTGTCAGGGCTCAGGCCTCTGGATTACAAATATGGTGATGTGCTGTGGACAGGACGATGATACCGCATATTCTGTCCCCTTTTCCCTGTCATTTCTAGGGCTCATTTCCTCCCATATGGCTGAATTATGTAGCAGAAAACTGACAGAAGAAAACGGGATCACCTAAGTGAATGCTAAGTAAACCTCTAATTGAGGGGCTGCTCTGGCCGATAGTCTTAGCACTATGAAGCTACCATCCTTGTCCACAGAAGATAGTGAACCAGGGTATTATCTCTTTGTTTCTGTACCTTGCTCATTCTGCCATGCAGGAGTCCACATTTAAAAGCTGGTCGTGTTCCAGAAGTTAATTTGTGAATCAATTGTTTGGAACTCGGAATACATTTTCACATAGAAACAATATTAAAAATGGTTAGGTTCCTAGGACAATGGATAACACACCTACTTAATCTGTAATAAACATTAATCTAGAAACTAACCAAGCTGGATCAAACAGTCTTGATTTATTTGTCTCAATGAGAATATATTTTTACTAGACGGGGGGGGCAGAACTGTGTCTTAGCTCCCGCCCCATCTCCAATGGACACACATAGGCATATAACTCCTTGGTCCCTGGATTTTGAGGGTGCGGAGCTAGGCTGTGGGGCCACTGCAGAAGTCAGTCAAGGCTTCATCTGAGAGATGAAACGGGCATTTAGGAAACTAAATATGGAAGCTTAGGGAGAGCGATTTGTGCAAAATCATCCAAACACAGAAATCCAAAACAAACCAAAATAGAAAATCCAAATAGACTGTGTATAGAACACTTGTTAGAGTGTGAGGGTCTTTTTTGACTGCAGCTGGAGGTGCTCTTCAGGGAACTCTAATTGATAGCTGCTCTGGGCGTGCCTGGGAATGGCCATGAGCGCACCCAGGTAATGATTCTGGAAAGCTTTATACTTGGAGAAGTCTAAATTATGTTGCCTAACAACCACACCAACGTTAACGGCTTAAAACAACAAACTTTCACTTCTCACTCCTGTTACGTATCCATCACATTTTGGTCGCAGGGTTTGGACGTGGAGTTCCTGATGAGTGTAATCACTCAGAATCCCAAGGTAACAGCGCAGCCAACATCACTGTAGTTTCCATGCATCATGTTGGGGACAGGGGGTGGGGTGGAGAAAGATTTGGAGGCTCGCGCTCCAGGAGCGGAGGCCTCAGCCCAGAAGGGGCCCGTGTTTCATTCACCTCATTAGCCAGAACTAATCATGCATCTGCCCCACCCAGAAAAGGACAAAGGGTGCAATCTCACTCTGTATCTAGAAGCAAGGCGAGGTGAATGTCTGGAAAGGAAACCAGAAATAATTTGAAGGTTTTAAGACGGCCACACGTGATTAACAAACTATTCCTAAGCAGGATTGAATAATTTTCTGTGCAAATGTTTACTGCTAATTTTAAAGATCTCAGATGGGTGCTAGGAAGATGATATTAAGCAAGGATTGCAAGCTCAAATGCCTGAATAATTATGGAGGTTGGGATTCTGAATGTGTTTTTAGAGGCTATCTTTTTACCTGTATTATGGAACTATCTTTGTGTTACGTCGAACCAAACAGTGAATTTTTCTCCTAAGAGAGATATGCTCTAATGGAAGGAATTGAGTTGAAGTCTTTTCCTGCTGCCAATATGATGGAGAATCAATTTTGTGATTTTGCTTTTGTCCTTGGATAGCACAAGAGGCCGCTTCTCATGTATCAGATCTTCCTCCTTGATCTATTTTCTTTCTTGTGCAAAATCAAGCATGCATTGTGAAGTGAGATTGAGTACAGTCCATGGATTCAAAAACTACTGTCCCTCTGATTCTCACAACCTTCTAGGGCATGAAAGAAAATTCATCATGCAGGGAGTGCTTAATGTTTATTGGTCACCTAATTTCTGATCTTTTGGAAAAATAATTTTTTTCTGTTCATGATAAGAGAAAATATTTCAATTTACTGGGTGTAAAATGGTCCCAACTGATTTTAATATTCAAGTAGAGGACTATTTTTGAAATAAAAATAATATTTGAAATTTTATTTGAGATCATTTAAAATCTGATTCTTAGTATTTGCTGATAAAGTCTCAGGGTTTTTGTAGGTAAAGACAAAACTCCTTTAATAAAGCATACATGATGTTGGTTTTACCTTTTTTCTATTATATATTTATATGTATGTTTATATAAATGTAAATATATATACACATAATATTTTGGAATGATCCATATATTTCTGAAAAATACTGTTTTCCATATACATTAAAATTTAAATTTTTTATTATAGCAACCTAATTTTTTTCACAAGATGAATAATCATGGCATGATGTGGTTGATTAAACCATTTGGATGTGGTAGTTACATTTTTCCATTTATGTATGTGTGTTGGAGAATATAAATGTTTTACTTCTCTGACAATATTGTTTCCTTTTTTTTAAAAGATTTTATTTATTTATTTGACAGAGAGATCACAAGTAGGCAGACAGGCAGGCAGAGGGAGAGGGGGAAGCAGGCTTCCTTCTGAGCAGAGAGCCCGATATGGGGTTTGATCCCAGGACCCTGAGACCATGACCTGAGCCGAGGCAAAGGCTTAACTGATTGAGCCACCCAGGCACCCCAACATTGTTTCTTTTATTACTTTATTCTTTTAGAAATTTAGCAAATATTTATTGAGTATGTACTATGTAACCACCATATAAGATATCTATAAAAACCCCTATATTCAGCAAGGGTGATTTTAGTGTGATGAGATGGACAGTAAACAATTAAATGAGCCAAGCATATAATATGCCAGATGGTGAGCGTGCAATGAAGGGAAATAAAATCAGAAGGGAGAAAGGCCCTGTTACGGTTAACTCGGATTCTTCGAATTGGCGAATTATACTTACAAAATTATGGATTGATTCATTTAGAAACATTGTATTGTTTAAAACAGGCTTAGAGGGAAGGAGGAGGAAAGGGGAGATAATTTTCAAGAAAGGGACCTTACACTTAATGATGTGATGTAACAAATGTCTCCTCCACATAGAACTAACGCATTTTGGGATTGTGTTCATCATGTGTAATGATCAGAAAGCACCAAAGCACTTTCTCTTGACCTAACCCAGCATCTGTGGGTCTGTCCTCTAAAGAAGTGATAAAACTAAATATGTTAAATCTCTCTCCCTTCTACTTATTTTCTTGCCTCTTTTGGGTTGGTCCAGCAAGCTAAAGGGTTTCCATGCTGAGTTCCAGTCACTCATTTTTCAAGTGTTAGAACACAAAAGTGAAACCTTTAGGGAATTTTTTTTTTTTTGTAACAGAACAGGTTTAAAAAAGATGTAATTTGTGACATCCAAAATAATAAAAAGGAGATCATTTGGGTTAGGGTGTGAGTTAGAGGACCACAGGCATACTCTCTGGCTTCTGTGGGTTTGGTTATAGACAACCACAGTAAAGCACACATTGCAATAAAGTGAGTGAACTTCTCTCAAAATTGGAGTCCATCCTCTCAAACCCTGCTGCTGCCTTATCAACTAAGTTTATGTGATGTTCTCAATCCTTTGTTGTCATTTCAACAATCTTCACAGCATCTTCCCTGGGAATAGACTCATCTCAGGAAACCACTTCTTTGCTTATCCCTGCTTTCCTTAGGAAGCAACTTGTCCGTTCAAGTTCTATCGTGAGATTGTAGCAATTCAGTCCTTTCTTCAGGCCTCAGTTCTGATTCTAGTTCTCGTGCTGTTCCCACCACATCTGTAGAGACTTCCTCCCCTGAAGTCTTGAAACTTCAGTTTGATGTTAAATAAAAAAAGATAATATCTGTGAAGCACCATAAGATGATGTGTGCCTGCATCTCATATCCTGTTCTAGCAACTAGACTTCTCTACTGTATGTCGACAAATAAAAATAATCTTTTTACCATTGGCAATGTTAAAAATGGAAAGAGTCCTTTTCGCCAACACTTTTGGGAGATTCCTTCATTAGCATCTACTCTCACTTTAGTCACTGACCATGCTCAGATTTAAAAGCCAGTGTAGAAGGGAGCCAGTCGAAAAATGAAACCCAAAAACTTAAATGAATAAAATGAATGAATAGTCTTAATTTCCTTAAAGGACTTGCTGTGAAAAACAAAACGAACACACACAGTGTGATCAGTGATGACAAAGGAATGCCTTGCGCTTTTCCATGAAATATTGATGGGTAACCTCCATGGACTATATTTGCAAAGCAAGAATAAAACCATGTTAAGAGAGCAGAATTATTCTGTGACCTGTCCAATTAAACCCAAGTGTAATAAATTCATATTTCTCAACTAAAATGATGGAAATGATGTCCGTTCTCAGTGTGAAGCATCTTTGGAAATGAATGGGCTGAGTATTCTGTTTGCTAAATTTTAAGAATGTTTTCTTATCTTCAAGCTTAAGAATGAGTATTATGACTGATAACTAAGCAGGTGAATCAAGCTGACCTTTGATAACATAGATAAAATTTTAGTTCCTAAGCCTGGTTCTCACAGTCAGTGTTGAGTCATTGATGTATGTATGGGATCAGAGGATAAAATATTCTGTACCGGGTTTAATTTAATCCCCCAATACTCACACATTGCTGTTCCAAGGGCACTCACACTGTGTGATCTATTGCCAGAACCCGAATGCCTTTGCTCAGAGCCAACTATTTATAGAAGAGCAATTTTTTTTCCTTTAGTGGGGAAACTGATCCACCCCAGTATCTAATACAACACTACACTCCTGGTCAGAAGTGGTCTTAGAAAGATTTCCATAGGCTGTAAGTTTATTGCTGTTCTCTGCCTCAATGTGCCCCCATTAGACAAATCCATGATGATTCTCCTCTCTTCCTCATACAGAACTGCCTGCAATATGAAGCATCTTTACTAGAAACTAAAACTGCAAATCAAAGTATACACCCTTGTGATTGTGAATGGCAGCTAACTTACGGGACCAACGTTTGTCTTGTGTGCCTGTGTCTTTCCAGGATTTCTGGCATGGCTCTTTGGGCAACCCTCCCTGTCTCAGACTAGACTTGAGGTTTAGCAACTCTGAGGAATGATCAGCCATCTGATGCCACCTCCATGTAAATCTTGAAGACACCACATAAACTATATCTTAGATCAAACTGTTAAAACGTCAAACTGTAGTGAGAATCCATCCTGTATTTTGGGTGGTGTGAGTATTGACAAAAGGGGAAGAAATTTGGTTTACATAGATACTTCCAACAGCAAAAGGCCATGCTTTGCTTGATTTCCTTAGAATAACGTAGGGCCGGCATTTTCTCCTTCCTCTGCAAGATGAATCAGGCTGTGGGAATGTATTTTCAAAGTGTTGGAATGACCAAGATGGGAGAGCTCCATGCTGCCTCTCATTCTACTGATGCTGAACCATAGTTCAGCTGAGAAAGAAAGCAGCTTTCTAGAAAGCAACAAGTCAGTTGTAGATATAGATGTCCTTAGTTTTTTTTTCTTTTTATACTCATGAATCCAAATGATACTAAAACTTATTTATTTTTTATTATGTTCAGTTAACTACTGTATAGTAGACCATTAGTTTTTAATGTAGTGACCAACATTTCATCTGTTGCATATAATACCCAGTGCTCATTCCAACATGTGCCCTCCTCAGTACCCATCACCTCTCTCTGCACCAGCTCCCCTCTGAGACCCTCAGTTCATTTCCGGGGGCCGGAGTCACTCACGGTTCATCTCCCTCTCTGATTCCTCCCCCTTTAGATTGCCCTCTTTTCCCCGGTGGTCCTCCGTGCTATTCCTTATGTTCCCCTGGAGGGGACTGTGCTAAGTAAAAGTAAAACTTAAAAGTAAGTAAAACTTACTTTTTATCTAAGTTTGCGTCGCCATGCTTGTGCATGTAGCATTCTTGAGATGAATTGTTGCAGGCAGATGTGGTTCCTCTGATAGAATTCAGATCGAATTCAGACATTTCTCTCATTTTATATACACTATGCACATTGCATTAGAGAGTTCTTGGTGACACAAGGAATGGAAAGAAAACCCAAGAGAAGGTAGTTTCTGTCATACCATGTGCCTGTCCAGATTCACTCCTGTTACTTAACAGTGTTAAATAATATGAGGAAGCTGGATTTCATTGGCTAATTTAATCTGAAAATTTCCAAGCTTGCTTACCTATTTGAATTTTCCCCTATTCTAGATTATACGAGCTAGAGAAAACTCAGAGTATATGTTTAAAAATACAAAAATATTCAACTCTGACAAGTTTAACATGTTCAATCTTAATTTTCTTAATTTCTTTTATTCATCATTGAGGGGGCCATTAATACAAGCTTTTGAAATTTTTAAATACTATCAAGGAGATCCAGTCTAATCTAAATACTCTAACAGCTAGGGTAACTGAGGCAGAAGATCAAATTAGTGATCTAGAAGACAGGATGTCAGAGAAGCAGGATCAGGAGGAGGCATGGAACAAACAATTTAGAAGCCATAAAAATAGGATTAGGGAAATAAATGACACCATGAAACGTTCCAATGTCAGAATTACTGGGATCCCTGATGGGGTGGAGAAAGAAGACTCAAAGAGGAGGTTGATCAAATACTGGACAAAAATTTCCCTAATCTGGGGAATGGAACAAATGTTCATGTCCTAGAGGCAGAGAGGACACTCTGCAAGATCAATGAGTCTAGAAAGACCCCCAGACACTTAATTGTGAGATTCACGAATCATAAGCTCAGACAGGAGGTCTTAAGGGCAGCTAGGAGAAGAGATTCCTTACATATAGAGGAAGGACCATCAGAATAACGTCAAACCTGTCCACAGAAACCTGTCAGCCAGAAAGGGCTGGCAAGACATATTCAGGGCACTAAATGAGGAGAACATGCAGCCAAGAATCCTTTATCCAGCAAGGCTGACATTCATAATGGATGGAGAGATAAAGAGCTTCCAAGATGGGCAAGGTCTGAAAGATTATGTGACCAAAAAGCCAGCACTACAAGAAATATTGGGGGGGGGGAGTTCTATAAAAGAAGAAAGAACCCAAGAGTGACATAGAACAGACACTTACAGAGACAATGCATAGAAACAAGGATTTCATAGGCAACATGATGTCAGTAAAAACTTACCTTTCAATAATCACTCTCAACGTGAACAGCCTAATTGCTCCCATTAAAAGGCACAGGGTTGCAGACTGGATAAAACAACAGGACCCATCCATATGCTGTCTACAAGAGACACATTTTGAACCTAAAGATACATCCAGACTGAAAGTGAAGGGATGGAGAACCACCTTTCATGCCAATGGGCCTCAAAAGAAAGCTGGGGTAGCAATTCTCATATCAGATGAATTAGATTTTAAGCTAAAGACTGTGGTCAGAGATACAGGACACTACTTCATTCTTAAAGGGTCTATCCACCAAGAAGATCTAACAATTGTAAATATTTACAATATTGTAAATAACCACACTGAGCCACCCAGGTGCCCTATATGCCTGTTTTTAAATGGAAATAGTCACAATCATTTGTAGTCTCCAAAACAAAGGAGTGGCTAAGTAAGTACTTTTTAATTTGAACGTTTAATTTATTAGTGTTTTATAAAGATCTTTCCAGGTTTTTTTGTTGTTGTTTTGTTTGTTTTTTTGTTTTTGTTTCTGTTTTAGTTGCTGCCGCTTATTCATATTGCACTGTTTCGGAAACTGAAACTGAAGTAATTTGTTCTATGGCTTAGGATTGACAAGTATATGGGGAGCTAGAAACTAAAGCCATGTATTCTCACGTAAATCAACTTTACAGGACACCATACATACTGATATCTGTAAATGAGCAACATCTGTAGAGATAATCATTTGATTTTTTAAAATACATTGTGACACAATCCAAACATAACACAATAATTCCTCTCCTTACCTTTACTTCTTCAACCCTACTACAGTTTGTTTTCCTTCTTGTAACATGTTGTATTTTTTATTTTCTATGGAAAATATAGTTTAAAAGATTGAGGGTTAGGGAGGAAGACCTCTAATTTCAGCCCTCCAGCCTGTATTGTAAATGGCCTCAAGTCATTTTGCCTCTTTTGGTTTTTCCTAAATTACATAAAATAAGGGAGTGGGACTAGCATTAGAGACTCCTAGTCCTGGCTGGGTATTGCAGTCTGGGCAGAGTGCACTTGAGAGGCACTTGTGTAATAGTGGCATGGTGGTTATTTAAGGAAAAAAAAAATCATAGGGCGCCTGGGTGACACAGTCAGCTAAGCATGTGCCTTTGGCTCAGGTCATGATCTCAGGGTCCTGGGATCCAGTCCCACGTCAGGCTCCCTGCTCAGCGAGGAGTCTGCTTCTCTTCCTCTGCCCCCCACCCCTGCTCATGCTCTCTCTCTGTCAAACAAATAAATAAAATCTTAAAAGAAAAACAACAACAACAACTTAGAAATGCATGTGATTTTTCCCCCCAAGATTTATTTTAGAGAGAGAGAGGGAGCATGAGTAGGGGATGGGGCAGACAGGGGGAGAGGGAATCTCAGGCAGACTCCACATTAAGCATGGATTCCGACACAGGGTTCAGTCTGTCTCACAACCCTGAGATCAAGACTTGAGCCAAAACCAAAAGTCAGACACTTAACCAACTGAGCCAACCAGGTGCCCAACAGTGAATTCCTGATGAAGGAAATCACATCTGGGGTTTGCTTTCAAATAGTCTCCAGAAAGATAGAAGGGAAAAAAAATGAAGGAAAACAAGAAGGGAAAGAAAAGGGAAGGATATAGGAGAAATGGGACCTTCCACCCCCCCCAAAAAAAAAAAACAAGGAAAAGAAAAAAACTGTAATAAGTAAAACAAGATGGTCCACACTGCTGACATTGGTTAATTGATACATGTGGTTCATTCTCCATACATTTTCATAAGATTGACAAGTTCAATTAAAAACCAACAAATGTCGTTCAGGCTCCAGTTCTTCCAATTCTAGAGAATTTAACTCAATACTCTGTGGTTTCGAGTGCAGTGTCCAGGCCACTGACATCACATGGCCATTTCTTTGGAATAGAAATAATGGAAATCTACTCCAGATCTACTAAATCCAAAACCCTGAGGTTGGGGCCCAGTGAGTAGTGTTTAAACCACCAACAACAACAACACAACTCTGTATGACTCTGTGCATAAATTTGAGAACCATATCTAAGCTTCCAGAGTGGTATTGTATTTTAGTCCTATAGGTTATCTAATATGCAGGTAGCAGGTAAGAACCCCCTGGACAAGGTGATCTCTGAATGCAAAGGTCCTAAAATCTCCTTTTAAAAGAAAAGCTGAAATTCAATAAAAGCTAGAATACACACACCTTACCTCTTCATTTTTTTTTGCTCTGTGCCACAGATTCCTCAAACAAAAAATAAGGAAAATAATTTTCATTGATGGATGCCTGGGTAGCTCAGTGGGTTAAAGCCTCTGCCTTCTGCCCAGGTCATGATCTCAGGGTCCTGGGATCGAGGCCTGCATTGGACTCCCTGGTCAGCAGGGAGCCTGCTTCCTCTTCTCTCTCTGCCTGCCTCTCCCCCTACTTGTGATCTCTCTGTGTCAAATAAATAAATAAAATCTTAAAAAAAAATAAATAATTTTCATTGACGATTAAAGAAGCTAATACATATAAAATTTAGTGCCTGACCTAGGAACTAAATAAATGTTAATTTTTATTTTAGTTTGTTGCTCATTTATATTACTTTGCAAATGTCTTCTGTGAATTTTACTATTAAAACTATAAAAACTACTTTTTAGAAAAATTCTGTTTTGTACTTTTTTTTTTTAGATTTTATTTATTTATTTGACAGAGAGAGAGAAATCACTAGTAGGGAGAGGTGGGCAGAGAGAGAGAGGAGGAAGGTTTCCCGCTGAGCAGAGAGAGCCTGATGTGGGGCTAGATGTGGGGCTCGATCCCAGGACCCTGAGATCATGACCTGAGCTGAAGGCAGAGGCTTTAATCCACTGAGCCACCCAGGCGTCCCTATTTTGTACTTTCTAATATGACTTATACTAATAACCAAAAAGTTGCTTACCTGTAATGAAATACATTAATATTTTACGTGAATATTAACTCCCATGCAAATCAAATAACAGTAGGTCTTTGATCACACTACTTTGGCAGACCCACATCAACATTTATTTCCTTCATGACTGATTGTGAAGAGTGTCAAGACTGTTGGAAGGACATTGTTCCCTGTTATGTAGGAAAGAGCAGAATTTAAGCAAACTGTGGTATCTCAGTGAGCAATTCTGTAATTACCTAAATGGATTCACTTTCTTTCAGTACTGAGTCATGAATCATCTATTTCAAAAATATTTTAGGTATAATCTTACATTTACTTACAGTATCTGTCTCTAATATAGGGTGATAGGAACTCCTAGTTTAGCCAGGTTTTTTCAGGTAAGTAGAGAATTTGCTTGTCACTGTTTCCTATTTTACATGGGCTTTTAATCTGTCAGTAGCTGCATGTAAGCCATTAAGCTGTGGATGTTAAGTTTCTTTGTCTGTAATATGAATGTTTAGCTGTATCGCTCTAAAACCTAAAATGTTCAATAATTTTAATGAGAAGACCCCTGGCTTTTTGTTGTCAATATGTCCACAACTAGTTTTACAACCTTTGATAAGTCATGTAAGCTTCAGTTGTCACATATGTAAAAGGGAGGATGAACCCAAAGATCCCTGGGGTCTTTTTCGAGTCTGTGTCTGTGTTTCTGTCCACCCAGGCTCCACCCAAGAAACAGACTTCTAGAGAAAGTTACAGAATCTTATAAGCACATAGTTTTGAAAGGATGCTGATTCATGGGAGCCAAGTTTCTTACTGCTAGAGTGAGAGATTTTAGGTAAACAGAGAGGATTAGAATGATCTGTGCGTGAACCTGTGTTCAGCTCAGTGTAGATCTGGTTGGACGCACAGATACATGTGCACACATGAGTGAGCTCACACACAGTTCTCTGTTCAGGCAGCGGGTAGAACCTGGAAGCCACCAGACCCCATAGCAGTGTGCACACTTGGTGTCCACAACCTGGTTTCTTATGCCGGTCTCCTCAAACCAAATAAGAGTCCTTGGGCAAATAGCTGGTTTGAGGGCTCAGGCAAGAAATATGTAACATGAGGGGCTCAGTTGTTAAGCGTCTGCCTTCGGCTCAGGTCATGATCCCAGACTCCTGGGATCCAGCCCCACATTGGGCTTCCTGCTTTGCGGGAAGCCTGCTTCTCTCCCTCTCCCGCTCCCCTTGCTTGTGTTTTGTGTTCCCTCTTTAGCTGTGTTTCTGTCAACTAAATAAATAAAATCGTGTGTGTGTGTGTGTGTGTGTGTGTGCGTGTGTGTGTAACATGAGCCTGGGACCTCTGATTTTTCCAGAAAGTCATAAAGTTCTGAAAACAAAGCCCCCAATCATGGGGTTATATCATAGGGACTCAGGAGTTTCTTGAAAGAACTGCTTGATGGCCAAATATAGAGCCATAGGAACAACGCAGTAAAGTAATATTAGAGTGTGTAACCCGAAGTATAAAATATCCTGTGCCCACGCTGGTATTAAGAAATGACTGAGTAAATGGGGGAGAGAAGACAGACATCTCCTGTAGAGGAGTTACAAGTAATTTATATAAATTACTCCAGTCTGCAGAGGAGGAACATAACTCCCTGCTCCTGAAGTGTGGGCTGGTAGTGACTTTGCTCCAAAAAGGACTGTTTGAAAAGGGCAGGAAGATAAACCTACAGCAGATAAACCTGAAAAACACTCTCTGAGCCAAGTGATCACGATCAGCGTCAGGAACTCATGTCAATAGTGTGTTCTTTTGGGCGCCTGGGTGGCTCAGTGGGTTAAAGCCGCTGCCTTCGGCTCAGGTCATGATCCCAGGGTCCTGGGATCGAGGCCCACATCGGGCTCTCTGCTCAGCAGGGAGCCTGCTTCCTCCTCTCCCTGTCTCTCTGCCTGCCTCTCTGCCTACTTGTAATCTCTCTCTCTGTGTCAAATGAATAAATAAAATCTTTAAAAAAAATAGTGTGTTCTTTTGATACACAGGGCATTTTAGTGCTGTGGTCTTCCTCCCCCAAACGAGTCACTCCAGTCGAACCATGGAAAACCATTTGTACAATCCCAGTTGAGGAGCAATGTATGACTTCAAATGGTCAAGGTCATCAAAAACAGAGTTTGAGAAGCTGTCACATCTAAAAGCCCAGGGAGACATGACAACAACTATGATGTATCCTGGACGCCCTGTTGAAGTGGTAAATCTGAACAACGGGCCCTGGGTACCAGCTAGGAAACCTGAATACAGTATGAATTTAAGATTGAAAGAGTAGGGGTGCCTGGGTGGCTCAGTTGGTTATGCAACTGCCTTCAGCTCAGGTCATGGTCCTGGAGTCCTGGGATCAAGTCCCACACCGGGCTCCCTGCTCAGCGGGGAGTCTGCTGCTTCCTCTGACCTCTCTCCTCTCATTCTCTCTCTCTCTCTCTCTCTCTCTCTCTCTCTCTCTCTCTCGGTCTCAAATAAGTCTTAAAAAATATATACGATTAAAAGAGTATATTGGTATTGATTCATGTGTTGTGACAAATGAACCAGAAAGTAGGATTTTAATAATAGGAAAAAATGGATGCGGACTGTGTGGAAACTCTGTAATCTGTCCTCAGTATTTCAGAAAATCTAAAAATATTCCAGGGTGCCTAGGTGGCTCACTTGGTTAAGCCTCTGCCATCTGCTCGAGTCATGATCTCAGGGTCCTGGGATCCAGTCCTGGGTCAGACCTCCTGCTCAGCGGAAGTAGGCTTTTCCGTCTGCCCTTCCTCCCACTTATTCTCTGTGTGTGTGTGTGTGTGTGTGTGTCTCTGTTAAGATCTTTAATAATATTCCAAAATTAAAAATTTTTTTAAGAATTTAGTATTATAAATGTGAGTACTAAATCCGAATTTGTAATATATTCAACATTACAAATTGGTATTTGCAAAATACCAAAATTTCTTCTGGATGTTTATTTTTAAATTTTTTCACAAAGACTTTATTTTTGGGTATTTAAAGTTCTCCCAGACTTCAAAGGCCGGACATTAGTATTGTTTCAGATACTGGCTTGGAGATATGAATGGGGGTGGCTGAAAATAACAGTTCATTGTTTAAGAGGCTTTGTAGGTACCTTGATAATACATTCCTCTCAGAAAGATAAGAAAAATGAAGCAACTTCCCAGCATGCCAAAATTGTCCCTCTAGGATTGCAGAGACATTGGGAATCTGGCTTAATAGGAGATGTATATGGATTTTGAACACTCTCTGTGAGAATGTCTCATTTCTATTTTTAACTTCACTCATGACTGTGTTATCTTTCCACTTGGCTTTTGTTAACCATGATCTCCATGGTTCAGAGGAGTGACACTGTTGCAAATCAGCAACTGCAAAGATTAGTGCTAAACTGTACATAAATAATTGAGAATTAAGCAAGACTATTGTATTCTAGGGATAAGTTATTTTTTGAAATGAAAAAAAAATAAGGATTTTGCTGGCTTGTTTAAAGTAGTAGAGCACAGCTGGTTTGCTGGAATATTTCTTACATCCTGCTTTCCCTTTTCAGCTGACAGCCCTTCAGCTCTCCTCCCTCTCCCAGACAGCCTGCTGACTGTCTTAGTCTCACCTCGCCCCTCACTTTCTCTACACTCTCCTTCAGGGAAGCTGAAATGGCAGCTTTGACTCTGAAAAAGATTGATTCACTGTGGGGTGTTCATTTCTCCTGTACATACCATTCTTCACTATGTTATTTGAATGTGCATATGCAATTGCATTAACACAACTATGAGAAAGAAACGTGATCATTATTGTTAGTTGCCTTCTTTTCTAATCCAGTTAAGACTTCTCCCAAACTTATTCACAGAGGGACTGGTTATCTCTGATGATCTGATTCCCCTACCCGCCCTCTATCTATTAAAAACAATAACACAACAGGTTCACTTGCAAATTTCCAGTGGCTCAGTTCCAAATGATGAGGAAACATTAAAGTTTAATCCATTCCTACAAACGACTTGGTGCTGCTCTACTTAATAGATCAGTGAAGTTTAGGGAACAGGTCGATATTACTGTAAAAATCAAGTGTGCCAGAGTTCATGGTAGAGAAAAGTTCCATTTCTTTAATTTTGTAGTGAAATTATGGCTTCTGGGTGTAGGCTTTTGAGAATCAATGTTAAGTTCCCCATTAATATCTAGTCGGTTTCTAATGAACAGTCTTTGTGGGGCACCTGGGTGCCTCAGTCTGTTAAGGATCTGCCTTTGGCTGAGGTCCCTTGGTCCTGGGATGGAGTCCCCCATCCTTCTGGCTCTCTGCTCAGCAGAGCGTCTGCTTCCCCCTCTTTCTCTGCCCCTCCCTGCTTCCCCTGCTTGTGTGCACACTCACACACTCTCTTTCTCTCTGTCAAATAACATTTTCTACAAAGTCTTTGTGATTGTACATATAGAATAACATTCAGGATTTAAATTCTTCTTGTTGACCCGACAGAATCTCAAAACTTGAATTTTGTTTGAAAATCCTGTGAGACCTCTCTTTCCAGGTGTATACAAGGTCATCTTATCTGGGATCCCAATGGAGCCTAGGACAAGTGAAGCCATCAATTAGCCTGGAGATAGGCATGTCCTAGGGAAAGTCACAGAGGGGTGGCCCATGGGAAGGGGTCAAAGGAAGAGTAACAGTGATTAAAATTAAGTCCAGACCTGAAGATCAACTGCCAGAAAAGGATCAGTTTCTAGGAGTTATTAGACATCTGAGTAGAATCCAGTAGACAAATGTGACTGAAAAGGGATGTTAAACATGGGGTGAGGGATGGTCATAATTTATAGGAATTATGCCTTGTAAGAGAGACTGGTATTTGACCTGTTGTTTGTATCAGGAGCAAAAGGAGAAAATCCTTCTGGCAAAATTACAGAAGATAGGAAGGCACCAGGGTCCATAGCAGCTCTCTGTTGCACAGGGCTCTCTTTTTGAGGAAGCAGATGTGGTCTCAGACATATAAGCAGGTTGTGTGTTCAGCAGTAAAATATTGGATTCAATGCATTTTAAATAACAGAAGTGATATGGGAAAGGAGACCTATTTAGTTGCAGTTAGAAAAGGAATACGATGCAAGCCTAGACCATAGTAACAGCCAAGCCTTCACATCTGAAAACTCTTTTTATTAAGGAGAACATCAAGTTGTAGTCTATGAAGTTCTAGATTCCCACGATTGGTTTCTCAGTAAATGGGACAAAGTTATAAAGACTGATGTGAAATTATTCTGTTACATAAAACACAGGAAACCTTATAGAATTAAATAAAAAATTGTGGTTTTTTTGTGTTTGGAAATTTGGTAAATAAATTGCTAATGCTTTTTACAGATACTGTCCCCTAGTCAGAATGCATTCAAACAAGAGAGGTCAGTAGGAAACTTTATGATTTGTGGCAGCTGCATGTATTTATAAAGAGTCCTTCAAATATCATGGAATGATGTAGGTTAAAATCAAACTAGCCAGCTGTGTCCTGTATCACAGTTGACAGCTAAGGGATATGTTGTTGTTAGTGTATCCCTATATGTCAAGAATTCTCAGACTTGTCTAACAGTGGAATTTTCCCATTTATACAAAGCCCCTTCTGTAGCTGCAACGTATAAAACAGATAAAAGCAGAATGCTTTGATTGAAGCTGGTGATGGTGAGAGGTAGAATTTTGACCACTTCGCCTCCCCATTGGACTCTGCAGTGGTACCAAGTAACTCTAGGGAATTCTGGGGTTCTCTGGAATGTTACTACACAACCTCCAGTTCCCAAGATACTGTATTTGTGTATTACAGTTAGTTATTTTGTTGCATGTCATGTGGAAGCTGTTGGAAAATCATTGAATTTCTCTCCACCCCACTAATTTTAGAGAGAAATAATGATACATGGTAAAAATGCAAATCAAAATAAACAGGAAAAATTATATAAAAATAAGGCTGCTGCACATATTATTTCCCTGTTGTATTTCCCAGGTATATTGTTTCTTATGAATCTTTCCAAAAATATTCCATGCACATGCCTGTGCTCATAAGTGCGTATACACAGCCCTTGCCCCCTTTTTTTTATATGAATGAAGAAAGTGAAACACATACTGACTTGCATTATGCACCCAAGAATAAATATTAGAGCTCTCTCTGTATTTGGGCATATACTTATATATATTGAACATTGCATAAAATTTCAATGTTTGAGTATTAATATTTTACCAACCATTAATAGACTGCCCATTTTTAGACTTAAATATTGATTGCAGTGATTTAAAGACCATCTTTACAGAAATAGTTGCAAATGTGTGCAAACCGTTACATAGGATGGGGTCTTAGAGGTGTACGCTGGAGAGTTATTGCAGAAACGCCTGCCAACGAGCCCTGGAGAATGAGAGGCTTGGTACTTTCACCTCCCCCAGTACATGCCAGGTTATCAAATCTATTTTATCTCTGCCAGAGGTCTGAAAACACTGCATCATTTTTTTATTTTTTAAGTTGCGTTCTCTAATAGCTAGTAGACTGAGCTGTATTTTCATATATTTCAAAGCCATTTCATTATTTTTTTCTATAAACTGCCTATTCATGTCAGTATCCCAATTTTTAAGGAATTTGTAAGAAGATTTCTAATAGTAAGGAAAATATCCCTTTTTATATGGTTTGGGAAAAAGTCCAACATTTTCTTGTTTTTTCTTAATTGTCTTATGAGTTCACATTTAACATTTTCTTTTATGGTTTCTGGTTTTGATGTAAGAACTAATTGTGAGTTTTTATCATAATGTCAGACTTTTTTTTCTATGTTGTCTAGTAGCCCAGATAAAATGAACCATTGAAAGAATTTTCTTTTGTTTCTAGGAAAGCAGGACATACCTTGAATAGTAGTATTTATTTCAGCAATGAGAGATATATAGTCTTTTATTTTTCTTTCTTGATTCATGGATGTTACAAATTTCATGGTCAAGTTTAATAGTCAAATTTGTGCTTCCTGTTGTTTTTAGTATATTTTATCCTCCATTTTACATACAATTCTCACTATAGATTCATGGTTTATCAGGCAGCTTGAAAATAATGCTGTTTTATTTGTGTGTGTAGATTTAGATCTGTATGTAGGAGCGTGTGTGTGTGTGTGTGTGTGTGTGTGTGTGTGTGTGTTGGTCAGCGGGGGGCGGGGGGAGCAAGGAGGACAGAGAATGTGTTCCAAGCAGCCATGAAATTCTTAATAGAGACAAATTTTAAGAATTTTGTCTTTCTTGTACTTAGAAGCACGTGTGTTCTGGTTATCTATTTCTACATAATAAACTGCCACAAAATAACAGTATGGGATCATTTATGATTTGGGGGGTCGGTGGGCAGAGGTAGACTGTTGTCTGTGGGGTCCCTTGTGTACTTGGAGCTGAAGCTGTCACCCTCAGTCTTGCTGGACCCCGTCACCTGATCGAGATGGCTGGACTGATGGGAACCGTCCTCTCTCCTTGTGACCTCTTCAGGGGACCAACTTGACCTCCTCCCAGCCAGATAATCTCAGAAAAGTTGGATCTTTTATCTTATATGGTGACTTAGAATTCCAAAACAATCTAAAAGAGAAAACCTAGACCTCAATTCTCAATGAAAAGGCCATCAGAGGATCGGGGACCATCTTTAATCTTAGAGGCCATGTAATAAGCAGGTATTACTTGGGATGTTATTTACGACCACACACATGCACATGCGTGTGTGCACACACACACACACACACACACACTCGCAGACACACAGACACAGATGTTCTGTGCTCCACTGCATTGAATGTAACTCTGAGCGTGCTCTAAAGCCATTTCACAGCCCTTACTCCATTTCCTCACTAAAGTTCTCCATGACTATTGTCATACCCCACCTTTTTTTTTTTTTTTTTACATCTTTGGAAATAGAGTAATTTGTTTTAGGTTAGATTGCTTAAGCATTAGTGATATAACTGGAATTTTAATCTAGAGACATCAGAACTTTTTATGCTGGGAATTGCTGGGATGATGGGATTATTTCAGGAGGGGGCTGGGCAGGGAATGTACCTAAATGCTTGATTCACAGAATCATAGGAATGTTGAATATAGTAGAAATTGATGGATTATTTTAACCTCATTTTTTTCATGATAAAGAAACGGGTTTTCAGGAAAGTTAGACCTGCGGTGCTACAAAGGTTAGTGGTTGCAGTCCGACAGACACGACTTGCAGTCCCGGCTCTGTTCTTTCTCGCCGTGAGCCTCTGAACACCGTCAGCTTCCGTTTCTCTGTCTACTGCAGCATAAAAACCTGCCCCAAAGCTTAGAGGCTTCAAACAACAAAGGTTTATTATGTCTGTGGACCGTGTGGGTTACCTGGGAGGTTTTTCTGTCCATCTTACTTAAATTTGCTCAGAAATTGCTTGTTTGCCTGAGCCCGAGTTCAGCTGGGACAGCTGAACCGTCTGGAATCTTCTTGCAAATGGTCTTCCATTGCAGGCTTCCTCACTGCATGGCACGCTCGGGGTCCCTGGGAGCACAAGGCAGAAGCCGCATTCCTGTTGAAATCAGGCCCTGGGACTCCCGGTGATGTTACTTCTCCCACCATCTACTGATGAGACCCCAGATTCAAGGTGGGCGACATAGGCTCCTCTCCTTTTTTTTTTTTTTTTTTTAAAGATTTTATTTATTTATTTCACAGAGGGAGAGAGATCATAGGGAGGCAGAGAGGCAGGCGCGGGGGGGGGGGGGGGGAAGCAGGCTCCTCGCTGAGCAGGGAGCCCGATGCGGGCCTCGATCCCAGGACCCTGAGATCATGACCTGAGCCGAAAGTAGAGGCTTTAACCCACTGAGCCACCCAGGCGCCCTAGGCTCCTCTTTTTGATGGCAGGACTGCCAAGTAATATGGAGCCTTACTGCATCTACAGCCGTCTCTAAATAAACCCCAAAATGTCATACCGAACAGGGATACACATAAAATGTCTAATGCGGTACCTCGATTTTCAGTACATTTTTAAGAAATAACTTTTGCTGTTTGGGGGCGTTATAATTGTTATTTTTTTTTTTTGCAGACTTCTTGATGACCCATTATTGACAAATTGAGTAGGTAATCAGGTTCTGTGACTCATGGTTGTATTCAGACAGTGGCTCTGGCTGGTACATGTTTCGGATGCTGCTTTAACATTAGAAGTAATTCAGTTTGAGGCTGCTACCTCCACTGTTCCCAGCCCCTAGATTCCCCATCTCCTTTATTCCATGGCTTTCTGTATAGCAGGTACCCCCACCTCACATAAATATGTATTCATTAGTTTCCCCTCTCTTCTGGACTATGATCTTCAAGAGATGAGCAACTCTGCATACTTTCTTTCCCTCTGGAATTGGGAGGACTAGGAACGAACTGATAGGTAACAAGAGTTCAATACATGTTGGGTGATCAGATACAGGAATGAATGAGGCCACCTGTTGCAAAACTCACACCATGTTAACCAAGAGTGACAGGAGCAATTGAGCATGACTGGATGGATTCTCTTGGAAAGCTGAATTAAAACTTGTTTAACCTCAGTAGCTTTCTGAATATTTAGTTTTCTTTTTGCTGACATTTATATTTCAGAGAGCCCTCCGCACCCCCAAGGGAAAAAAAAAGGCACCTACTGAACAACTCATCATTCCTTCATGAACATTTTTAAAACATTCCTGAAATAAGTCAAATGCATCATAACCTCAGATAACTTTCTTTTTTTAAACATAGTATTTTTTTTAAGATTTTATTTATTTATTTGACAGAGGGAGAGATCACAAGCAGGCAGAGAGGCAGGCAGAGAAAGAGGGGGAAGCAGACTCTCCGCCAAGCAGAGAGCCCGATGCGGGGCTCGATCCCAGGACCCTGAGACCATGACCTGAGCCAAAGGCAGAGGCTTAACCCACTGAGCCACCCAGGTGCCCCAAAACGTAGTATTTTTTAGCTCTTCGCTCACTGTCAACTTATACTGTGTTCAAGAAACCCCATCAATCCTAATAGGCCTTCTGAGGTCCCTCTGAAATCCTATAATGACTGATTTCTCTTTACATACTTGTTTCAGGGGTCTGATTTGGAGTGATTGTTTAAAAGCATCTATGAATAATATTTCCTTATAAAGGGCTTTCTTTGTATATTGCAGTTAATATAGAAAGCAGGGTGTATTCCTTTGCTTGAAATCCAAAGTAAAAACTTAAGAGGCTTCACAATTACCTAAGATTATTATTTTAAAAAGTCATTCTCAGTGGGAAATACTACTTTACTAAAGTCCCTCTCTTGAGGTGGGACAAAATGACTTAAAACAGATTATGAGATTCCAAGACAAATATTGTATGAATACCCATTTAATCTCACTTTTATTAATTTAGCTGATACAAGTGAAGGTAATTGATCTCAGTAGCATTAAACCTTTTAATCTTAATTAGGCCTTTTAGTTAGAAAATAGTAAACCTTTTAAAGTAAAGAATACAGTGTAAATATATGCTTTTTTCAGTGCATTTTTTCCCCTAAAGACTCTGTAGGGTTCTTTGAAAGTAAAAAGATCTTCAAAGACTGTTTCTCTGCCATACTTACTGTCCTAAACAGTCTTTTTCCCATTTATAAATTTATTTATTTCGATTTAAAAAAATGAGGAAGGTAGAAGCTATAGAATTGTGTTCATTTTTCAGGCAGAATTGATGAGATGAGGCTTAGAGAATTTCCATCACACATGCAAGTTGCACAGCTGGTGTGTGCCTGAACAGAGACTAGAACCTAGATGGTTCTCCTTCCACGCTCACAGCCTCTGGAGGTCCAGCACTCATGATCTGAGACTTCATAAAATCCCCACAAGAGCCCTATAAAGTTGGGCTATTAACCTCATTTTTCAGATGGCAAGATCGAGGTTAAAAGGGGGCACATAACTTGCCCGAAGGTCCTGGAGCTGAGCAGTGGCAGAGCGGGCAGCTGAACCCAAGTTTGTCTGCATCTGTGATAAATGAGCTTTCCTTCGTGCTCCTTAACCTTCCTTGGTATGTTACATGGACACTCACTTCATGAGTGTTTTCGGGAGCTTTACCAAAACCAGTGTTGCACCAAGATTAAGGGCTTGAGCAGGTATGGAGCTGTGTACATCCTGTCCATATATCACCCTTCCCCTGCCTCCAATTAGCCATATCCCTCTCTCTTCCCTGGTTTTTGTAGCTTTGTTTTTTAATTTTTTTTTAACCTCTGTACCAACTGGTACCAAATGGAAGATATTGATGTGCTGTGGTGCCATTTTCTCCTTCCCAAGTTCGAGGTGCTTACATTTTTAGTCTGAATGAAATTCTCTCATTGATTTTTCAAACCCCATAAAGTAGAAAGCCTAGGACAGTGTGAGAATTCACCACTAGGAGCGAGGACTTTAAAATGATTTGTGACTGTTCTTCAAACAGAGCAGAGGGGGTTAGGAATTATTTCCTGTAAGGATGATGCTGATTTTCATCTTCTTAAAAATCTTGCCAGAATACAAGCTATATTCATTCTTCACAAGCCAAAATACCTTTGTCATATATATGGGTGCTAAGACTCTTTTTTAAATCATCTTTCTGAGAGCTTATTTGGCCAAGAATTAGAAATAGACTACATTTGTGAATAAGTGGCTATTACAGTTACTCAGTTCAGATTCATTAAAGGCAGAATGAAATAGAGCGCCCCATAGTTCTGTTTTGGGGACCATGGATTGAATTGGCATAGAGCTTGAAATAACTGTTTTCCTTTCAGGTAGAGAATCTAGTTCTTAGATTTTTCGCCATCTACACTCCTTGTTCTATTAAGTGGTTAAATATCACTTTAATTACTCTGGGATTGATAATTAATTCCAGTGTCAACACATTAATTCTCTGACATTGAATTAGAAATAAGATGAAATTTGTGAAGAGCTTTTAGTATAAGAATGCTTCTGAAGGATGGTTAGGGATCAAGGTCATGGACCTAAAGGGGAATGACTAGGGTACCTCATGACCCAAAAAATTGTGTTTAATTTAAATCATTACATAGTTACCAAATATTGACCTTTAAATAGTTTATTAAAAAGTAAGGTCATTTGTGTTTGGAAAAATGCAATATTATAGGGAAAAAAATGCTTGTAAGCTGTGAAATACGGGCTATAACCGTTCTTGAGTCTCTGTATTTTACATACGATATTATTTGCTTACCCATTCACTTCCTGTGAATGTACAGAATTTTTTTCTGTCATGTAGTTCTTTGACTCACTTGAGCTTTATCATAAGAGCATGAGTTACAAATTTCCTACATTAAAGATGATTTTCACTTAGGATTTCAGATAGTTGTTAAGTCTGAACATATATCCTTTACAGATGTCTTTGATCCGCAGTGGGACCACATGTCTAGCCATGAAGAGGAGATTCCCAAATCTCCTCTGTTCCAAATCTTAATTCCATTTACCTTTTAACAAAATATCACACACCAAAATATACTTCTACCCTTAGAGGTTGGAGTAATTGCTCTAAGGATAACTAGCTCCCAGAGCATCTTCTGGAGGGTGCTGGGCTGCTCCTTATTGTGGGGACCATCTGTCTCTTTAGAAAACCACAAAGATCTTTTTTTGGCCAGTTATGACAGGGGTTTAGACGTGTAGCAGCTGACTGAGGGTCCTGGGAGATCTTGCTCTTTGGTGCAGTAAACTTCCCACTTACCCGATGTCCTGCTGATAAGATGTAGTTCCCCTGAGAGTAGGGCTTTCCCTGTCAATACCCACTTGACCTTGTTTTATCTTCTTAGTTTCATGAATGTTTGATAAGTTCCCAGGTGATGACAAGGAAACCGAGCCTGGTTTATTCATTTGGTTTTGAAAGATTAGAAGTTTCCACTGCATTTGCCCCCATGGGAGCTCTCTTTATGTTAAAAGAAAGAACGCTTTTTGGATCCTTGAAAGATACACTCAGAAAAATTATTAGTTGGCTCTTTCTTTCAACTTGTTCATGATACTTTCCATTTGGAGTCAACCTTTTGCTTCTGTCTCTGAAGCTGCTAGTCAAGTCGGCTTAGAGACTGTGCTGTGGTTCCTAGTCGAAGCTTGTGTAGAATTCTTCTAGGACTTAACAGTATCTTCTTTCCCTGAATGAATCCCTTTGCTTGACTGATCTTGCAGGAGCATCTGCTCTTTGCATTACATATATGCTAATTGAAATGAAAAATTACTTTGCTGTAGACACTACCTCTGCCATAGCAATAGCTCTGATAACGTTTGGCACTCTGATCCAGTGAGTGTGTCCAGTGGCCGAGTGTCCCACCAGACACTACTCCGTGTTATTGGTCAGTTGGACAAACTTATCATAGAGGATCTACGTTGGGTGGAGTTTTAGAAGTTTGAGGTGAGCATTTGTGGACCCTAGGTTTTGGGTCATTGGCTGGATCTGAGCATGGAAGAATTCAATGACATGCAAATGAACACATGGTTCTTGCTCATGTGACCAATAGGCTGAACACTCTAGTGTCGACTTTGTTCAAATTCTCAGGGATGATTGGATTAGACTTATTGCAGCCAATGTCCCACACTTTTCAGATCATCACGTAATTCCAGTACCTCCTTTAAAGGGTACTAATGATTCAAACCCTGTCACCTTGACTCCAGCTAGACTTAGTAGTCCACCTCCAGAATGTTCCTTTAACACCCTGGAAAAAAACATGAGTCCTGTTATTCTGCTAAAGACCCACGACCTTTTGGTTTGGGTCTTAATCATGGACACACAACTTACAGTAGCATGCTTAATCAAGGACTTGGAGTCGCAGGATTCAGGACTGGCTTTAAAAATTTGCCAAGTAGATCTGAAAATAACAATAGTATTGGACAACCAAGACCATGATGTACTGTAATTCAATTCATTTTTATGAGAAATTTTGACTCCTTGACTTTTTTTAGTAATGCAATTGTGCATTGACTGTTCAATGATTTACTCAAAATGTTCGAGAACAGTAGGTTTGTTCACATGACATGAAACTGATGAAACTATATTTTTGTGAAATGTTTTTGGGGCTCTGAGAACTTGGTAAATGTTATAGGGTTTAAATAGGCTTCCCTTAGAACATTTCTCTAAATTTGAATTTTGCTGTTTTTGGTTTTGTAGTTGACTGCAGTGTGGTAGATGTCAAGAGAACCACTTGATGGAGCAGTTCTATTACATTATTAAAAATATAATTTCTTTGGTGAAATTTATACACATGTTTCTTGAATAATAGACATTTTAGGAAAGGGATAAAATGTCCATTCTAAAAGTCTCTTTCATATATTTTCCAAACTTAATTGCTACATTTTTTGAGGTCCCCCAGATTTATGCCCTGCAAAAGAAGAGCAAAAAACTTTATCTGAAATTTTAGAATATATTCTATTATCTAGCATAATTTAAAATTTTAATTGGTTTTGGAGTTTTTCTCATTAAAATATTTCAATATATGTATAAATAGTCTGTGTTTCTCCAAGTGTTTTATTTTGGTTAAATGAATACCAAATACTTTGGTAATGTGCAATGAAAGAATTCTAGTTTTCTGTCTTATATTTAATCAAACACTGACATAATTTAAAAAAATGACATAATAAAAAATGCAAATATTGACATAATGATGGAATTATCTTTTTTGTTACCTTTTCATTTGTTGAATTCTGAATCTTTATTAAGAAAATATCAAATATAGTATATATGGAATTCCATGTATAATATGGAATTTGTTATCTTTTCAAGTTGCATAAACAATTTGAGCTTATATTGTATAATTTTATTTTTTTATTTTTCTTTTTTTAAAGATTTTATTTATTTTAATTTGACAGAGAGAGAGAGATCACAAGTAGGCAGAGAGAGAGGAGGAAGCAGGCTCCCTGCTGAGTAGAGAGCCTGATGCTGGGCTCCATCCCAGGACCCTGAGATCATGACCTGAGCCGAAGGCAGAGGCTTTAACCCGCTGAGCCACCCAGGCGCCCATATATTTTATAATTTTACCAAAATATAGTAGACCTCATTTTATAGGAAACAGGATTGTTAGATATGTAACAGGCAATTTCTAACTTACTTGGTTTTGCTTTGTCAAAATCATAAGTTGTTAACTGTGATGAAGTGTGAGAATCATATGGATTATTTTTTTATTATTTTCCAAATGTAAATATTAAGAACTTGCCAATATGGCCAGTATTGCTTATAAAAATTGTCAAAAGAATTGGTCACAAATTAAAAAATAATAAGAAAGTTGGAATATTTTCTTAGGTAGCTTGTTCAATTAGATAAACGTAGAGAAAATAAAGAAAGACTAAGGAGAAAAAGGGAAGCAGAAGGGATAGAGTTATTTATTTACTTCTTACCAAACAAATAGATGATTCAAGTCAAATTTATTGGTTATTAGTGATTAGTTTCTCCATCCGGATATAGGTGTTTAAGATTTTGTTTACAATCAACCATAAGTTGAGTGTTCTCATTTGAGATAGTTACACCTTGAGTATTTCATAGCCTTCTTTGAGGTTAAATTTTATTTTATTTGTAAAGATTTATTTTTAAGAGAAAGAGTACATATGTGCATGAGTGGGAAGAGGGACGAAGAGGAGGAGAGAATCTCTAGCTGACTCCCTGCTGAGCCTGGAACCCAACATGGGACCCGATCCCGTGATCCTGAAATCATGACCTGAGTTGAAATCAAGAGTCAGATACCACCCAGGTACCCTTAAGGTTAAATTTTAAAACAAATATGTTAAATTTATCAAATCATACACTGGTAGTATGGAATGTTATGAGTCCGACTTTAAACTTTTGGGACCTGGTTTTCTTCAAAATCAGAGGAGTTTTAGATCTTCTTAAAATCTTGCCAGCATTCCCAAAGGGCGTTGTTGGTGAGTAGAACCAAGTCCAAGACTGAAATAGAATTCCTTCCACAGGCACTTACTGAAAAGAGATGTAAACAAGTCAATGGATTATCATTTGATACTGTTACCTATTAAGGAACCATTTTATCTATACAATGCTTTGGGAGTCTGAAACATTCTGTACTCTTAATACTTTTTAATAATAACGGATCCTTGTATTCTGTTACGTATGTTGTTAATCTCATAGGGTTAAAACATAGTTGTGTATATTCTAGGATGTGCTTTTATGTGCTGTTTCAACAGTTTGAAACCCTACAGTTGACCTATGCACAAAGATGTCTGGGTTCTCCATTGTAAGAAGGGAGTGGCATGGGCTCTAGTTCTCTTCAGCCCAATCAGGTGTATATTCAAGGATAAGACATAGCTCAGGGCAGCAGGAGATGGGGATGATCACAGGGATGTCAGCAGCTGTTTCAGAGCCCAAGGACAACCTGCGGAAAGCTGCAAAGGAGCCCCTGTTCTTCTGCAAAGCAGACTGCAGCTCACTGTGCCCTGGGAACTCATTCCCTAGTCAGGACCCTCTGCAGTGAGAGGACAGAGCTTCTGCAGAGGGATTCATGGCCACGGCCTGACTTCAAAAAATTTCCAGAAACTTAGCAGCTTAAATGACACCAATTTGTTACTTAGAGTTCTACAGGAAATAATCCAGTGCAGGTCTCCTGGGGCTAATAATAGCAAGACATCAGCTGGACTGGGCACTTTTTTGGCAACTATAGCTGAGAGTCTGTTTTGGGCCCATCAGGACAATCCAGTATAATCTCTCTGTGCTAAGGTCCATGGATTCTCTTTTTTCCTGTAACATACTTGCAGGTTCCCATGGAGACTAGTATTCTGCTCACCTCCTTTATTATTAATCACCTGGCTTACAGTATCAGATAGCTCTTAAACTATACTGTGGCCTAAAAACAATTTGTTCATGTATTTATTTATTTATTTATTTATTTTTAGTGCTATTTTTATCTATTGGCCACTGAACATTTGGACAACTGCAACACCATCATTCACTCTATAATTCTTCCTTCCTACATCCATACCATGCCCATTGCTTTATGAGAAGTTGATAAATTGAGAGCAATGGACATGCATTTATTTTTCTCATACGAGTACAAATTTCAATTCATATAGTCATTTTTCTCTGAGTTTGCCTATCTCAGTCTCACCTTTATTCTCTTTTGGCAATAGGTTACTGGATTTCCTCTGTTTCTTAGCTGACATTCACAGTGCTTTGTCCTTGGATGATTATTGCTGCTTCTTCGTTAGTACCCTTAGCTCTTTTAGAATGACTGCCTTTTTGGTAGAAGCTGTATGGGAGATCCGATGCTCACCAACAAAAGGAGACAAAATGAAGGCTGTGTTTTCTATCGTTTCCCCCTTTTTCCTCCTTATAAAAAAACCAAACCAAACAAAAAATGCGCATGTGTGTGTTTAGAGACAGAGCTGGGAGTAGAGGGGTAGGATGGTGGGAGACACAGAGAGAATCCTAAGCAGGATCCAAGCCCAATGCAGAGCCCAACGTGGAGCTTGATCTAAAGACCCTGAAATCATGACCTGAGTTTGAGTCAGATGCTTAACCTACTGAGGTGCCCTATCCTCTGCCTGTTTTTCATCAGATTATTTATTGTTTGCTTGTTTGTTTTCTTCCTTTCTTTAGTGTTGAGTTATAGGATTTCTCTATATATTTTGGGTAGTAACTCCTTTTCACGTGTCACTTGCATATATCTTCTCCCATTCAGAAGGTTGCCTTTTTGTTTTCTTGATTGTTTCCTTCGCTGTGCAAAAGCTTTTTTATTTTGGTGTAGTGTCACTAGTTTATTTTTGCTTTTGCTTTCCTTGCCTGGGGAGACCTATCTAGAAATATGTTGCTATGGCTGATGTCAAGGAAATTACTGCCTGTGCTCTCTTTTAGGGTTTTGATGGTTTCGTGCGTCACATTTAGGTCTTTCATCCATTTTAAATTCATTTTTGTGCACAATGTGAGAAAGTGGTCCAGTTTCATTCTTTTTCTGAACACCATTTATTAAAGACTGTCTTTTCCCTTGACTATATAATTGTGAGTTTATTTTTGGGCTCTCTCTTCTGTTGATTTATGTGTCCATTTTTGTGCCATTACCACACTGTTTTGATTACTATAGTTTTGTAGTTTAGCTTGAAATATGGGATGGTGATATCTCCAGGTTTTTCTTTCTCAAGATTGTTTTTTGCTTTTTGAGGTCTTTTGTAATTCCATACAAATTTTAGTATTGGTCTAGGTCTGTGAAAATGCTGTTGGTATTGATAGTGATTTCACTGGATATGTAGATTGCTTTGGATGTTCTCTTGTTTTCCCCTTTTTTCTGTAGTAAGCTCATTAGTGCTGCTGCACTCTTGGGAAGTAGCCTTTCAGAAAGCCGAGCTACGTGCCCTGTTTTCAAGCAGTAAAGAACTGTGCATGTGTGGATAAGTATAGTATTTATGGGTGTAGATTTTGAGGCCATACTATATGGATTTGACCAATAGTTCTTTTTTATTTTAAGATTTTATTTATTTATTTGACACACACAGAGCGAGATCACAAGTAGGCAGAGAGGTAGGCAGAGAGAGAGGAGGAAGCAGGCTTCCTGGTAAGCAGGGAGCCCGACACGGGGCTTGATCCCAGGACCCTGAGATCATGACCTGAGCCAAAGGCAGAGGCTTTAACCCACTGAGCCACCCAGGCACCCCTTGACCAATAGTTCTATTACATATTTAGCATTATAGCCTTGGGCAAATTACTTAACTTATTCCCATGTTAATGTGCTTGTGTGTAAATAGTGTTTTTAAAATTATTAAATGAGCTGACATGTGAAGTGCAATTTACTACATACTGGATAAGTTATTATTTATTACATCTATGAAATACAAAAGGCCTAATACTAAATTTAAGCAATATGTTTCTATAAGGTTTTTCACATCTATATTCAACTTTTCCCTTATGCCCTCTTTTTTACCTTTTCAGTAATTGTTTTCTTATCTTGGTCCCATATCTTTAGACTGTTAGGACATTTCCAGGAGGACTTCAGGAGAATAGTGATGTTGAAGAAGGCACCTATAATTCCCACAGGCCTCAGTCAGGGTGCCAAGGGAAGGGATTCTTTACTGTTCCATTTATAGCGAAACAGTAGATTCTTGATGTAGAGAGACCACAGAAATGTCCTATAAATAAGTGAAGATTTGATTGAAAAACATTAATAGACACCGTCCCTACCTTCATGTATCTGAATCCATATGCCTGGCACTCAAGTGTTCATTGATATTTTGTTTTTAAAAGTAGACCCGAGTAACTGTTTCTCCAGAACATCAAGACAATGGACTAGGCAGTGAATAAATAAGTTAACATTTTTATGGTGTCACAGAGGAAAAAAATAAACTTTTTTTTTTTTTTTTTAAAGAACACACAGACCAGATTCAGGAGGGAGATGCGGTGGGAGATTGGGAAAAAAGAAAAATAGGACAAAGGCAGGCAGGGCTTTGGAAGGGGGACTTCTCTTTCTCTTATATGTGGGCTTTGAGGTGCCCTGAGCAGTGAATAATCCACAGGGAGACAGACAGAACCTCCATAGTTCAATGTTCTTGCTAGTGGGAAAAGGCCAAACATGATACTGAAGTTTTATGAACAGGACAATTCTCCTATTATTGGAATAGACCTCCTGAAAGCCTTAAGGAAGCCAGAACAATACAGGTGAGAGAGTAGGTCGTTGTTATGATAATTAATGTAATTAATGTATACTTTGACTAGAAATTAGAAAAGATAATAAAAAGAAAGAAGAGGAGACTGATTAAAAATAGAACATATTTAAGAAACCAATAAAGACTAAAGCCGAGAGTTCCATATAAGAGCAAAAAACCACCTAAGAAAGCTGATGGTAGCAAAAACATTGCATCCATAGCCCAACTTATGGAATGTCAAAGCACACCACATGCATTTAGCTAGAAAATAATCTAAGTCTTAAATACTGGTCCTGGAGCCCGGAAGGGTGGTGGACCAGAGAGTTCCCGAGATGTGCTGTGTTATGGCTTCCATTCTCTTCATCATCAATGATGACTGAAACCCGAGACATATGTGTAGGTAATAGATGGAGAGAGAAATAGACGGTAGATTGATATCCGTTCAAAGGGCAGGTGCTAGTCAGTAGGTGGTTAGGCCTCATTTGGCCAAGTTCATGGGTTGCAGTTCTTATACTGATGCTTCATCTGTTCACTCAGTGCTCTCTGCATCTGTGGAATCGATGAATGGTTAAGTGTTTTGTTCTGGAAACAAAGGGTTACAGATCTTCTTTCTTTCCTTTCCTAAAATATTTCTAATTTTGTGTTGATTTTTAGGCTATACTAGTTCATTTATAATATCATGATCATTAATATTACTTGTTTTCCCTAAGTAAAACCTTATACTTTATGATTATTTTTTTAAAAGATTTAGAGAGTGCAAGCAGGGGGAGGGGTGGAGGGAGAGGGAGAAGCAGACTCCCAGCTAAGCAGGAAGCCCCATGTAATGTGGGACTTGGGACTTGATCTCACCACCTGAGATCAGGACCTCAGCCAAAATCAAGAGTCAAATGCTTAACTGACTGTGCCACTCAGGTGCCCCTAAAATGTTATACTTTAATATAAAAAATATAATGTATAACTATATTTCATAAGCCAATTATTTTGCCACAATGTTCATATCCATTAACAAGACATGGTTAAATAAAAAATATGTAAATGCTTTTCTAAGGATTAGGTTTGGACGACTTAAAGTTACCAGCTACATAAAGAGGGGGTAGAAGATATATACTAGGCTTCGTTACTATCATTCAGTTCCTTTTCTGAAACTGGTGCTTCAGCCTCTGAGCCTTTACCAAAAATGGGGAAAAAATCAGTCCATGAGACATTTAAGCATGTCCCTTTAACTCTTGCTACATGAAGTAGAGTTTCAAATGGGTAGCTTCCTTTAAAGAGAGATTTATTCCTGTTTCACCACATGCATGGAACAAAGTCCGAGGAGAGCATTGGATTGCAATACTGATCTCTTTCTTTTGAATTCCCAGAGTAGTTTATCATTCTCCCTTCTGATAGTTGGTTATGTATTTGTCTCCTACCCAAGTATATTCTGTAAGCTACATGAAGACAGGTTTCCTTTTGAAAACCTCTGCCATAGCTAGCATAGTGTCTTCAATAGTAGATGCTCAGAAAGGATGCCAAAAGAAAAGCGTAGAAGAATATTGATTAGTCGTACTAATCAAGGTTAGCCCAAGGTCAGCCAAGTTGTGCTGACCGCCAGGAGCTCAGTGTAATGATCTAATATAAACCTGAGGAATGCCTTGTTCTATACAGTCTTCTGTGGAAAACTGGAAACATCCCAACAGTAAGCTATTTTGCCTAGAAAATTTTAGGCAAACCCAAATGATCCTGTTTAAAAGATAAACATCAAGGAGACCTGTTTTCCTTCCTAGATTACAAATTAGTGAATAACTTACTTTAACATATTAGAATTTGGAATACATTCCTCCTCTTTTCTTCTATGGAGGCAATACAAGGTAGAAAATAACATCCTTATAACCTATAGCAAAGAAAATGACTATAGAATAATGCTTCCCTCCCTTTGTTGTAACAAAATTGCCTTGAGAATGTGATGTCTCAAGCCTGGGGTATTGGTGATGGTATTTCCAGTCTGTCCTTTGAAATGAAGGAAAACTTTCTGTAAGGTTAAGAGCCAAGCAGCACATTACAGCTGTGACACCATTACCTGTATATGATGAGCTAAATGCTGGTGGTGCTTCCTCACCATTTAAACACTTGAGTGCCTTGCTTACTATTGAGAAAATGTGTTCTTTTAAAATTTGGCTAAGTACCTAACTTTGTTTTTTAAAATAGGTGAATAATCTTAAGCCAAGAAACAAATATTTAACTTCCTTGCCTAGAAGTTTCTACCATTTATAGCCCATCAAATAAAGCATTAATACTTCATTTTACCCTACTTAGGAAATCTGAGGCCATTAATTTGGATGAATAACCTAATTGAAATAGTTAACCCATGTTTAGACAGGTCCTATGTTTTTCAGTGTTATTTCAAATTTTATTTGAAGAATCCACTAACGGATACATTGTCTCCCAAGAACAAGTGTAAAATCCAATTTGGAATCTTCAGTCTGTAAGAAAGGTTAGTTGAAAAAAAGCCAATAAAATTAAAATATTAATTACTAAAAGGTCATGCGGGAGTATTACATACCTTCTTTGAGTAAGCAAAACTAAAATTAGGAGTCTGGCAAACAGAACCCGAATGTGAATCAGATACTGTAAGTCAAAAGCCAGATGAAACCTTCCTGCCCCTTGCAGAAAGGAAACATTGTTTTAAAAACCAAGGACAAAAAGATGAGCTTAAATAGAAGCCAAAAGCATCATCTTCTGTAAATGGTGGCTCTTGTGATGAGATCTGAGAAGCTAAGGGCAAGAATTCTTCCGAGGTCCAATTTTCTCATTGTAGCCTGGCTCTGAGACCTGCGGGTCTGGTGGGATTGCTATCATACCTGTCATTTGTCTCATTAAATACTGGGTTTGCCGGTAAGAAGTAGAGGATTAAAGACCGATTTTTCCACATGGTATTTGGTTGTCTGCAGAATTCTATATGCTATCAGATGTAATTTCGAGCAAAGCTTCTAGATGAAGGGCAGCAAAGATGAAAATTTCAAATATTTGAAAATAATTATCATCTATAAACTGTTACCATTTTTAATAACCGCTGAAGGAATATAAGTGTGTGTAAGAGCCATGATCTCAATTTGATAAATATGGCCCTGAAATGTTATGGTGCTTCTTAATAGGTATAGTCTTCTACCTGAAGCTTCTTTTTAAAAAACTATTTTTCCACATTACTTTTGAACTTTACCTACATTTCTAAGTTTCATGTCTAAGACTATAGTTTTAAAAAATCAAAGTGTCTCTCCGTGTTTTACTGATGTTCACTAAATTTCCTTTCTGTTAATTTGGGTGTCATTTTCAAGGGCAAATGTAAATGTCAGATATGTTAATTAGCTGGGAAGAAAAAAAAAATCATCATGCTGATTAAGCAAAGGGAAATGACCAGGGATCTCTGGGGGCTAAAAGGAGAATTTTTTATTCTGGTTGAGGCTGTGAAACAAGCACACATACTCTCAACTACGGATGCAGGCAGAACTGATTCGGAGTCTCTGAGAGCAAACTAGACAGGACCCCCTCCCTTCTGCATTTAAAGAGGTGAAAGAACGAGACATTAGCCTTTGTGACAACACCTTCCAATACAGAGGTTGTGATGAGGTAGACAAGAACCTTTAACATGGGAATTAAATTTTTAGACAAAGTTGGGGTAAATGAGGGTTCCAGGAACCATGATTGAAAGGAAGGAGTGATGGTGATGATATGACTATCACAGGAAGTCACTCTTCATTCTAACGACATCCTATATCCTAGGTATCACTAGTTTTGACTAATTTTAATCCTACCACGCCTCACTTAGAAATCTTCGTAAACATCACTTCCATACCGTCTGTGTTTTATTCTTCCTTAATGAGATTTGGCACCTTTTAAACACCCTCGTTGGAAAAACAGCCACACACTCAATGCTTTTTGGCAGCGGGAACTCAAAACCATGAGTTCTTAGCAGTTTCTGGGGCAAACTCAAAATTGGCATTGGCACCAAAATCAATACCGAAAGAAGTCATTTGCTTGCTCTTAATGACCGCTGTGTGGCCAACACGACCCGTATGGGGTGATGAGGACAGGGACGTGGTCGACCAGGACACACAGGGGACAATAGAAGATCATTACCTGGTACTTTGAGTCCAGCCTTTGTACCGATTTTGACATAGTTCCTCATGTTGATTAAGTAGGACTTCATTTTACAGAGCGCCCACTCTAGGATATTTTTATATTTGGGGTCAGATTAGCTCTCACTCCCTTTATCCATTTGTGGTTGTGAAGTAAGCTTATACAGAGGTGTGGGATCCCAGTTAGCTGCCGTGCCCTGGCCATCTGCCTCTCTCCCCGTTCCCTCAGTGACAATGGCATGCCGGCCTTTCAAAACTAAGTTGATAATTAATATGGAAATATTACAGTCTTCTCTTCCCTTTTTGTATTTATGGCAGTGACTGCATAGAATGTTGTTTTCTTCCATATACAAATAAGTCTTTTATTGACTTACAGATTTGAGATGAAATCCACATTGACCTGTAACCGGGCTTCCCTGTTTGGGTTTGCCCACCTGGAGTAGATTATGGGATGCTGTCCTGCTCATCATCAGGCACAGTTATGCCACGTGATTACTGTGAGAGCCTCTCTGGTCTCTCACCAACATGGTTACCACAGGTCATCCTCTATCCCTCTCCTTACCTGGGGTAGCCTTTTATATATTAGTATCTTCTGGATGTGATAACACAGAGCTTTTATTTAACTGCAGTTAAAAACAATGCATGCTACTGTGTTTAGTCCATTTCCCTCCTTTCAGCTCTGTTTTTACAGAAGAGATCCTGTCCTCCTCCTAGCACAGAACTATGTAACTGATTTTCCCCAGTACACAGAGCCCGTTCCAGCTAACTAGCTGACCTCATTGCAGTTAAAGAAATCATGGGCATTCCTCCTTCTGTGGCAAAGATTACTCCTGTCTGGAATGGTCTCTCCATCTGTGGAAATCATTAAAGGTCCAACCCACCACCCCTCAGGTATAGAGATTTCCCTTTGGACAGCACAAAGTTACTTCTTCCGCTTGTGAATTCGCAAGACGCTTGTTTGACTCTTGACATACCTGCCTGATAGTGTTGCCACAATCTCTAAGTCCCTGGTTCTTGCTGGAACATTTATAAGCTCCTGGAGACGCTCCCGTTTTGCAAATTCACAAAAACACCTCCCTGTACAGTGATAGCCCTCTCTCAAGTTGTTCTAATTAACATTCACCTTTATAAATACTGTTAATAAGTACAGTATGTCAAAACTAATACTATGTAGATGATAAACTATTCTCTAAACATTGTTCCTTGTATGTGCATAACATTTCAAAGATTTGCATGGAGTATTGTGTGTTCTTACTGTTTATTAGCTATTGGGAGTGAATGTAGATGAAATGAACGTGAGTAGAGTGTTCTATCGTGGAAGACAGAGCCCTGCAACAACAGGAGTGTAATGTAACATTGTAGCATTGTTAGATTTGATGATCACTGAGGGAATAGGAACACTGTACAGATTGCTTGCTGTTTCCCAGGACGCCACGTTCATACCTCTTTGAGCATTTGCTGCTCTTGGTTACTGTGGTACAGTGTATCCCCTCTAGGAAACATTCACAAGTGGGACAGGAAGACTTATGTTTGTTTGCTGTTTCATTTATTTTTTAAGATTTATTTTAGAGCACATACAAGTGGGGAGGTGGGAAAGGGCAGAGGGAGAGAGAGAATCTTTTTTTTTTAAAGATTTTATTTGATAGACACAGCAAGAGAAGAAACACAAGCAGGGGGAGTGGGAGAGGGAGAAGGCCTCCTGTGGAGCAGGGAGCGCAATGTGGGGCTTGATCCTGGGACCCCGGGATCATGACCTGAGTCGAAGGCAGATGCTTAACGACTGAGCCACCCAGGTGGGAGAGAGAGAATCTTAAGCAGACACCTCACTGAGCACAGAGCCCGTGATCTCATGACCCTGAGATTATGACCTGAGCTGAAATCAAAAGTCAGACGCTTAACTAACTGATCCATCCAGGCGCCTCATGTTTGTTGTTTTATTTTTAATCATTAACATAAGTGAGGGCAGTTTTGAATTTAGGTAGTCACAGATTGGGGTGCATAGCAAGAAGAATCCCCCTCCCCAGGTTTAAGAATTGGATTCCTGGACCATCTCCTACATCTTCATTTGGCTAATTTTCAGTCTGAATGTAGAGGCAGTTTTTATTGCTAATTCCCCATAAAACACAGAATCCTAGGTGAAAAGATTACCATTTCATAAAAACTATACAATTCTGGATAGCATTTATCACATTTTAATGTGGCACATAGTTTATTTTTTCATGCTCTAATGAGATCAATAAAGATGACATTGTCTTATTCACCCTTGCATCATTGTGTGTAAACAGTGCCCTCTCAAATGTCCTCGAATATTGCAGAAGGAATGGAGCAATTAATGAACACAAATAGTCTGCCATATCTTTCTGACTTTAGTAGATTTGCTGAAAGATTACAAAGATCATTCTGGTGAGCTCAATGTGCCACCCAATTACTGTGAATAGGAAAACAAACATTAAAAAGGAGATCACAAAAATCACAGTATTTTATATCAAATGAAGATTGTATAATGCCATTTCTTTCAGGTATACTACATTTACTTTATATACATTTACATTTATATACATTTACTTTAACATAAGTAAATGATCTTTTGTGATACTATAATTATCAAAGCCCTCTTTCTATTATAGAAAAATAGCATTTTTGGATCAATATGGTTTTGATATTTAAATATGTATTTTATATGGTATTTTTCAAGACCCCCACCTCAACAGAATTTAACTCTTTTTTTTTCTGGCAATGCCTGACATCATGCTTTGCATGTGAAATGTGCTCAAAAACTGCTTGCTTGCTAAATTTAATTTAAATTAAATATTCAGAAACTTAATTTTATGGGCACCACGCATGAGAGAACTTTAGACTTGTCAACATAGGAAGGTCAGTTATAAATCCTGACTTTGACTTTAGTCTGGAAGTTTGTCCAGTGCCAAAAGTAATGAAAATCTTACTCGAGGAATAGTACTCATTTCATAAAAGATTTTTACTAGAGATCATAGTTCTAGTGTTCTCTTGGTTATGTACCACCTATCTCTCTGTTTAAATACATTGGAAGTGGAAAAGTAATAAGACTGACTATATTTACCATGTAAGTAAACCTAGTAAAGGTTTACTTTTCTAATTGAAAAGTTGGTTTATTTGGAATTACACTACTTAGTACAGATATGAGTGGAATTAGACACTTACAAGGGAGTTTTAGAAACCCCAATCTCTAAGTTCCCATGAAGCATTTAAATCATTAAGGTCAGACAGAGAATCAGGAGGTCACTGGGTGGCTCAGGTGGTTGAGTGTCTGCCTCTTGGTTTCAGCTCAGGTCACGATCTCAGGGTCCTGGGATTGATTCCTGCACAGAACTCCACAGTCTGCCGAGAGCTGGCTTGAGATCGCCTCCCTCTGTGCCTCCCTTCTCCACCCCCCACTCGCTTGAAGGCCTGCTTTCTCAAATAAGATAGATAAATAAAATACATTTTTTAAAGAATCCATTCTCTTTTGTCCAAACTAAATATTGCTATATTTTATCCGTGAATTCTCTTTTAATGAATGACATTACTTTCAAAGTATCTCTTTAGAAAAGACCTCGCTTTATGGGCTTAGAGGACAAAACACTAACCTCATTAAACTAAGAATTGCTTGAGGTTAGTCCACCTTTATTGTCTTTTGAAGTTTAATATCTAGCTCAGTACTAGGCTCAGAAAAGCTACTAAAACCTACTTATGTTGTAGTCTCATTACCGTGCATTAACTTACCAAGTTCTCTTTCCCCCAGTGTCATCTAGACATGGAGAGATAGACCCTTTCTACAGAGAAACTATAGACCAGTACTTTTGTTTGTTTGTTTACTTTATTCATGTGAGAGAGAGCGTGCATAAACAGAGCAGCAGAGGGAGAGGGAGAAGCAGACTCCCCGCTGAGCAGGGAGCCTGACATTGGGCTCCATTCCAGGACCCTGAGATCATGACCTGAAGCTGAAGGCAGACACTTAACCGCCTGAGCCACCTGGAACAGTACTTTTAAGGTGTGTCTTAGGAAGTGCTAATCAAGCAAGATATTTACATAAAAAAATACTTCATGGTTTCCCTCGGAGACTATCTAACCCACATTAGCATCATTTCCCAATTTTGCTTAGGCAAATCCATTTTCTGTGCAGTACTCAAAATTCTTTGGAGAAGGTTGAGCTTCTGGGATTATGTGTCCAGGCCATCTTCCGAGGCCCTGGTGGCTGGAGAAAAGTGAAGGGAGAAGTCAAAGTGTTGGGTAAGTGAGCCCAAGTGCAATAAAGGCTCTCATTTCGGCTGAAGTTTGATTTTGCCCCACTGTTGAAATTTAAATGAAACTTTTGAAAGCTCTCCTTTTGCTCTGAAATCGCATAGCACTTCTCTGTAATACATACAGTTTTAACTATTATCCCTCATAGTCCCCACGAATACATTTACTTTAAAAAATGATAACGTAACTTAAGATCCAGACCCGTGTTTCCTATGTGGCATGCTGAGAAGTGGCCCCAGTAGAATGAGTCCGTTGGGAGGCTACATGTCTCGGAGAGGGTGAACTAGATTGCAGTGGGTGCAGGGGATGAGGAGGGAGAATGGAGATGGGTCAGCACCTCTGGCTTAAAGTTGCATTTCTGATGTGCTTTAAAGGTAAGATCCCTCCCTGCTTTATTTCAAAACATAAAAAAGTGGTGCTAACATAAAAATAAGAGATTCGTAAAGATCACTGGGTATAACGTTCATTATGAATATGAACTTTGGAACTGGTTCCGAATAGAAGTTTCATAACTTAGGAAAGAACACATTTATCCAAAAGAACAGTTGGTCACAAAACCAGTAATGCCCTAACACGAGGGAGTCAGGCGATGTCTTTGTTCCTATAAATTCTGAAAAGGTGCCTTTCTGTGTGGCTGTCAAAAACGGATGTATGACACACAGAAATGGCATAATCAGTTAATTTAAAGTAACTAAAGTGTATTAGCTTTAGTCAAGTGAACAGTTTTATTTTTGTTGCTGTCTTTAGTAATCACACATGTATGAGTCATTAAAAAGCCAATTTGGTTGGTTCAGTGCATGCTGTTTTATCTTGTTTTCTCTCTGCCAGCAAGCACATTTACCCGTAAATGGCTCACATCTGTTCTTTGTAATTTAGTGATTATGTGAAGGCCTCTGTGCCCCCTTGTTTATTTTAAAAGGACAATGGGAAGCTTCATTTGCATGTGATTTAAGGAAAAGCTTTGATTTCTGAGGTTCTTTGGTCATTTGTAAACTTTCCTTGCAAGTGGGTATCCAGTCTCTAGAAAATATTGAACATTTAAAATCTGTAAGTTATTGTCTATGACCGTGCCCAGTTTAGCCTCTATCATTTGATGGATGGCCCCTGATATTTTTCAAGCTATTGGCAGTACGTGGCCATTTTGATTCGTATCCAAAGAAAAATCTGGTTCATTGGGATGACCATATGCCTCAGTCCCTAGACAGTTCTTGTTTATACCTGTTGTTCGGATATAATTACTGTTATTCCTCCTTTCACTCTCAAAATTGTACACAATCAGATGGCCATTTCTCTGGCCATCCTAGATACGAGGCCATAACTGTGGAATCAGTAAAAAGAGGTCTTGTAGAAGTGCCTGTTAAGTTTTAAATTCGTAAGAATCAAAAAGAAAGGTTTGAGAATTAATCTATTTGAAAAACGGTATAGATTCTAGCATATTTTGGCATATTTTAGGTGGCATTTCTAGTTTGTGTATAATCTGGTCTGTTGTAGGCTATTTGATAGTGCAGAGTGCAACACGAGTTAATATGCTCCATGATCGTGTCAGAGAAATGGTCTTCTAGGCGTTACCCAGTGTATTTTTTGGTATTGGACTAATACCATCTGGTCTTGCCTACTGTAGGAATTCCATAGACACCTTATTGATTTCCATGTGTTACGTGGTCTACGGCCATACCACCCTGAATGCACCCGATCTCTTCTGATCTCGGAAGCTAAGCAGGGTCGGGCCTGGTTAGTACTTGGATGGGAGTCCATGTGTTCAGTGGCTCTGTCACTTACACAGACCTCCACCATCTTTTAGTTTTACTGGAATCAGTGGGTGGAAAGAGCCAGCTGCTCGATAGAGGTGGAATTGGCCCTCCAGGTGAATGGAGAGCCAGGTACCTGGCATTACAATTTCATATGTTCATTGAAGAGCTGGGTCTCCTCCTGGGGAGTTTGCCAGACACTGAGAAGTTTCTGCATCAGCATCTTCTACCTGCTTGCGTGGATAAGGTTACATCAGTAACTACCTCACCACACTGTGGGTACATGGAGATCTGGTGCGGTGACACAGAGGGCGAGAGGATGACCCTGTGATGAAAAGAAGGGCATGACCTTCTGGCCACAGGCGTGTCTGTGATGTCCCCGTGGCGTTTCCTTCCTCCCAGAAATGAGCCGAGGACCCCTCCAGGCTCTATCACAAGTAATAAATGGTAGTTTTCTAAACTACCAGGGATGACAACATCTGCCTGCCTTCCCGATTAATGATCTCAACACACAGCCTCCTTAAGCCGCCTGTAGTTGCCTCCATATAAATAAGACATTCGTACAGTTTCAGTAAAGCATTCAGTGAGAACTACACCTGATTCAAATGTGAAATAGTGACATTTTCTTGGAGTTATTCATAGCCGTGGAAAGGGCACATTATACGTACTTACAGGGCTTTCAGCCAATACTGATTAAGTCTTACTGTGTAGACTACAGTATTATTCTTAGAACTACCAAGATTACAGATATTATTAGCTATCCATTCCACAAATTATAAATAGTGGCAAATACCTTTTAGAATTCAGACTGAATGCTCGAGGAGATATGGGCCTTTCTGAGTGATTCTGAGAGCTTTCTGTTCTGTAGATAGAGCAGTCAATACTAAATACAGACATATTTTAAGATTACATAGAATTTTAGAGTTTCTTAGGCTTCTAGAGTGTTTTAAGGTGATTTCTAAGGAAATTCAGTGCAGAACTTCTTAAATGTACTCAATTTATAAATCTGCCTAACTGGGGCGAGGGGGGGTTGTGGGTATTTATACACATATATTAGAACAATACTATTGAATTTTTTAAATTTAACATAAAATGATGTGATTTGAACTTTTAAAATGCATCGCTTGCTATTGTTGACTATATAGAACTATTGACAAAAATGATATCTATTCATCAAAAGAGAGAAGGAATAAGTTTTATATGTATTACTCATGATACAGTTTCTAAGGTATTCTGCTCTATATCAGTCTTTTTTTCTGAAATATCCAGTTACAAGTCATAACTAACATAGAAGACAAAGACATTAAATAGACTTAATCTGTTTTTTTTAAAGATTTTTTTGTATGTGGGAGAAAGAGAGCACAGGGGTGGGGCAGGCAGAGGGAGAAGCAGACTTCCCACTGAGCAGGGAGCCCGATATGGGACTCAATCTCAGGACCATGAGATCATGACCCGAGCAGAAGGCACTCAATCCACTGAGCCACCCAGGTGCCACAGTTAGACCAATTTTAAAACAGGATATTTCAGTTCAAGTTTAGATTTCTAGTTTCTCTTGAATAATTGGAATTTTTGGCAATAAATAACTCACAGAGAAGCACAACCAGAACCAGAAGAACCTGAAGAGAATGTTTATGCCTTAAAAGACATGTACATGAATGTGCACTCAAATTTCCCTCAAAACCTATCTTTTTTTTTTTAAGATTTTATTTATTTGAGAGAGAGAGAGCATGAGCAGGGGGAGCAGCAGGCAGAAGGAGAGAAGCAAACTCCCCACTGAGCAGGGAGCTTAATGTGGGGCTCGATCTAAGCCGAAGGCAGACGCTTAACCGACTTGAGCCACCCGGGTGCCCTAAGTAGATTTAATCTTTACATTATCAAGAGAAATTTGCATGTGTAACAGGATGACATGGTTTTTTGTATTTGAATTACTATTTAGTAAATCCTGAATTTGGAAGAAATAAGTAGATAGGTGAACAATATTAAACTTAGGAGTTTTAACTATTAACTATTAGTTAACTATTAGTTAATTAACTATTAGTTAATTAAAACTAATAGTTTTAACTTAACTATTATTAAGTATTAACTGTTAAATAATTAAACACTATTTAAATATTAAAGTTCCAAATGACCAACTGGGCGGGGGGAGGAGGTAAGAAACCCAGTGGTCTGTGACAGACCCAGACAACAACCATTCCCGAGGTCCTGCTGATTCCAGAGAGACAGATAGAAGTGGGCAATGTTGAAAGTAAGCACCCCACCTCTAGCCCCCATATGAAATTTACATACTTAGTTCAATTACAGAATTGAACTAAAGACATACCAACACACACCAACAACAGCCGTAGCAAAACACTTTGAAGAAGGTGAATATATATTGGATTTCTTTTTAAGTGGCAAGTTCTGCATCTAGTTCTCCGCTGCTGCGCCAGCTGCTGAGGTGCCAGCCCCTAGAGACTGGGTTGGTAGCTGAGCTACATGAGTAGAAAGAATGGCAATAGGGAACTTCTGAGATCACTGTTGTTATTAAGGGTCATTATGTTAGAATCTAATAAACCTCCAGAGTCCGCAATGCTTATGCAGCTGGAAAAGGAATATATTAGCTCCTGTTCTGAAACAGGTTCAACTTATTATAGTTAGCTTACAAGGGTGGGACAGCTTACTGAAGTTTGCTGAGAAAAATCTCTTAGGTGTGCATGAGTTATCTGATGACTGTATACACATCATGCTTTATCTCCTTTCTAGGAAGGAAAACAAAATCTCTTTATTACCAGGGATAGCAATGTGAATGGTCTCATTAAAATGTTACAGTAGGGGCGCCTGGGTGGCTCAGTGGGTTAAAGCCGCTGCCTTCGGCTCAGGTCATGATCCCAGGGTCCTGGGATCGAGGCCCACATCGGGCTCTCTGCTCAGCAGGGAGCCTGCTTCCTCCTCTCTCCTCTCTCTCTGCCTGCCTCTCTGCCTACTTGTAATCTCTCTCTCTGTGTCAAATGAATAAATAAAATCTTTAAAAAAATAAATAAATAAATAAAATGTTACAGTAGTTTTAAAGCAATTGCCTATAATGTTTATAATTATCCTATAAATATAAAAATGAATCAGCAGTGTTAGAATTACTTATGTTTTATTTTGTGGATCTCTTATTGTAACTGTCACCCCATTATTAAAAACAAAATCAGAAAATATTGTATTTCATTTCCGGTGAAGATAGAAGAAGCACTCTTCAGCCGACTTTTGCCTGATCCAGCGGAGGGGTGGGGAGGGAGCCCCTAAGGGATAGAACAGTTTGCAGTTAAACCGTCAGCCAAGGCTGTAAGCGTCTGAAGGCCTGACTTGGCTTAGGAGATCCACACCCTGCTCACACAAAACTGTTTGCAGGAGGCTGCAAGTCCTCACCATGTAGGCCATTCCATGGAGCAGTTCTTGCAGTGACAGTGTACTCCTTTACGGGGGATAATGCAAGCAGGGGGATGGAAGAAAGAGAGTGACCAGCACTCTTATTATAACTTCACTTGAAGATACCATTACTGGGGCACCTGGGGGGCTCAGTCAGTTGAGCATCCGACTCTTGATTTTAGCTCAGGGTTGTGAGATTGAGCTCTGTGTCAGCCACTGTGCTCAGTGCAGTTTGCCTGATTCTCTCTCTCTCTTCCCCTTCCATTGGATGTGTGAGCGCTCTCTCTCTCTCTCTCTCTCTCTATCTCTCTTTCTCAAATAAATCTTTTTTAAAGATTTATTTATTCATTTGAGAGAGACAGAGTTAGCGAGAGAGAGAACACAAATGGGGGGAATGGGAGAGGGAGAAGCAGGCCCCCCCACAGAGCAGGGAGCCTGATGCGGGGCTCGATCCCAGGACCCCGGAATCATTACCTGAGCCGAAGGCAGACTCCCAATGACTAAGCCACCCACCTCAAATAAATCTTAAAAAAAAACAAAAAAACAAAAAAACGGCAACCTGTTCATCGAGCACATCCCTCCTACTTCAGCATAGGAAGGGATTAACCAATGCTGCATAACGGGCAATCTTATCCCCTCTCAGCACAACCTACAAAGGATCCCAGAAGTTGGGCATATTCTCAAAGGTAAAGACAGTCAACTGAGAAGGACTACATCTGTAATATTTGGACCATAACTAAGTTATTATAACTGTGCTCTGTGAAGAAATGGCAAAATCTGTTGAAACAAATAGAAATACAAAGTCTCAGCAGACCGATAGAATTTTTTTTAAAAAACAAATGGAAAATTTAGAACTGAGAAATAAAAACACTGGAAGTGGTTTTACACTTTGTGCAAAAACAGAATGGAGATAAGGAAAGGAAAAAAACTTGAAAATAAATAATAGATATCTTCGAATCAGTAGCACTAGGGAGTGGGGGAAACATTTAAAGAAAAAATTAAGAGCTTCAAAAATCTTTGAGGACAATATCAAGAATTCTAACATTTATGCTGTAAGAATCTTGAAGAGGAGGAGAAAGACCATGGTTCAGGGCGGGGGCAGGGAGAGGGAATTCAAGACTTTATTTATTTATTTGACACAGAGAGAGATTACAAGTAGGCAGAGAGGCAGGCAGAGAGAGAAGAGGAAGCAGGCTCCCCACTGAGCAGGGAGCCCGATGCAGGCCTCGATCCCAGGACCCTGAGATCATGACCTGGGCTGAAGGCAGAGGCTTTAACCCACTGAGCCACCCAGGCGCCTAGAGAGGGAATTCAAGACCTGAAACTGAAAACTTCCTGAATTAGGCAGAAGATACGAACTTACATAAGAGTTTCAGCAAAATTCAAACAAGATAATTTTGAAGAAACCTATGGCCAGTGCATCAGAATAAAGCTACTGAAAGCCAAAAGTATGGGAATAAGAATCCTGTAAGCATCCAGAGGAAATGATATGCCTGGGAGAACAGGATTCAGATGACTTCAGATGGCTCATCAGAAACTTAGAAAACCAGACATCACTTTTCAGGCGCTGATGGAAAAGAATTTTATATCCAGTGAAAATATTCTTCTAATGAAAATAGAAATGTCATCAGATGAAAACAAACTAGAGGAGTTTATTGTCAGCAGACCTGCTCTAAGTAAACACTAAAAGACACTCCTCAGAGAGAAAATACCACAGGTGCAAGTGGACCTTCAAAAATGAAAAAAATGTGCAACATAAATGCAGATTTGTGGGTAAATGTGATAAACTATTGTTTCTCCTAAGTTTGTGAAAATGTGTGCAGTAGTTGAATATAAAAGTTATAATCATCTGGTAACATTTTCACATATACAATATGTGAAAACCAGCAACAACAAAAAAGAGGGGTAGCCATGACATGATGCCTTTATATTGGTAAAGTTTCTACATTTCCAGAATTTCTTGAAGTGGTAAAATACTCAAAGTAGACTTTGAAATGTTAAGCATGTCTATTATCCCTGAAAAAATGATATAAGAAGTATATAAAGAGATAGTCAATATATAAATTTCAGTAGGATATTTTTAAAAAAACAAATTTCAAGAGAAAATGAGAAACAGAAGAAATAAAAAGATCCAAACAGAAAATGTCGTAAAATGATGCGCCCCTCCCCAGAAATGATGTGTCCAACTCCAAATGTATCTGTAATTAAGTATAAATGGTTTAAACACACCAGTTGAAAGTGATAAAGACTGAATGTTATTTATTATTAGATGTACATTCAGACCACAGTGAAGGAGAGACTTTTGGTCTGACTACAACACAGCTATGAAAATTGTTAACAGTGAAAACTGTGTATGTATTTACATACATGATGAGAATGGATAGAAATTGAAACACTCCTATATTGCTGATAGGAACGTAAAATGGCACAGACTCTCCAATTGTCAGTATCTAATGAAACTGTAGGTGATCTAGGAACTGCATTCTTGGGCATTTATACCAGAGAAATGAAAATTTACATCGATACAAAAACGTGCACATGGATGTTCACAGCAACTTTATAACAGTTAAAAAGGGGAAACAAAGCCAGGTGTCTGTCGTGGGCGAAGGGTTAAAAAAGTCCTGGTGGGTTCCTGCTATGAAATACTACTCAGCAGTGAAGAGGAAGGAACTATTAATACTTTGGCCCATGCCAGAGTGGGGATGAGTCTCTCGGAAATTACGCTGAGAGGAAAATGTATCCCAAATACTTAACCAAGTATGTGATTCCACTTTTATAATAATTCTTAGATGACAAAATGGTGGAGCCAGAGGACAGGTTTGTGGTTTCCAGGTATTAGGAAGAGGAGGGGTGGAGGCAAGGAGACAGCTGTAGTGTTGGAGGGATTCATGGGGGATCTGTGTGGTGAGAGTCTTCTGTGTCTTGACTGTGGTCGTCATCATCTGCATGCACACTTATGGAAATTTGCACAGACCTGCAGTCAAATGCTCTACCACTGAGCTATATCCCCCCAATTGCACAGACCTGAACATGCACATGTATGCACGGGGGAACATAAAATGATGAATGTGGATAGGTCCGTGATGACGTCTATGTCGGTTCCCTGACTGTGGTAGTGTGCTGTTCCTACAAGATCTCACTGCCGGGGGAGGGTGGGTGCAACACATCTGACAAGTCCCATTTTGTCTGTTGAGGCTTGTGTGGAGCAGGCATAGAGCAGACCAAGTCAGTTTTCCCTGAGAGCCTGCAGCACCTTCTGCTCTAGGACTCAATATGCCATCTTGTTCATAAGTCTTCTGTCTCCCTAAAGAGTGAGTTTACTGAAGGGCGTGCTGTCCTATCCGTTTTTGCATTCCCAGAACCTAGTTTCTTGCCCAGCACATGATAGGCACTTGATAAATTTCTTCATTGAATGAATGTGTGAAAGAGTGAGATGCCACTAATTAAAAAAAAAAAAAAGTACTCTGTGGAATTTCTTAGGCCTATAGGAACTTAGATTTATTGAAAAATTATTTTAAGGAAAATGCCCAATTTTATGTGTTAGAATCTTAGGCAGTGTGGTTTCTTCTATTATGTCGAATCTATTTCTCTATAACAAAAAAAATTCTGCCTCATGGAAGTATGGTCCATGTTCTATGTTAGCCATTGCCAACATGACCACATAATTTCTGTTAAGGTGTGCGTGGCTATCCCAACATAATTTTTCATCCGAGAGAAGACACTTGCTTTCAGAGCTAGCCTAGAGGAGGTCCACGGTGGATGTGGTTTGCAAGTTACGACTATTTCTCTCACTTCAAAAACAAATTGTATTACCTGTTCTCAAGTACTCTTTTTAAGAATAGTAAAAACAAGCTTATATTCAGTATAACACCATTGTGTGGCATGCAGTGGAGAGCTACTGTGTGCAAGTGTGCCCTGAGCGCCCCGGTTAAGCACTGTCTTGAGAATGTAGCGTTCCTGTCCTCCCTCCACATTCCCATCAAGCAGAATGTGCAGAATTTGGTCTGTGTTCAAGGTCAAAAGCTCTGGGGGCATTAGCCCGTAGCATCCTGTTTATAACAGCGAGTGTCTGGACGGCAGGCCCTGACCTCCTGGGAGCGCGGGCTGTGCAAGGATGGCAGGGAGCCCTCAGAGCCATGGCTGCGTTCAGTTGCTATGACATGACCGCTTGCTGCAGGGGGACCCCAGCCGCGGATGTCTGTCCAGTCAGCCACTCCTACACTCCATGTCCCTCAGCTTCCCCAAGAAGCCGGAGCCTCCATTGCTGTCTGGGGCTTCCCTTTGGCCTCAGTGGACCCTCCCCCGACTAGGCCTGGAGTCTGCATGCAGCCACACATCTATTCATCTGTGACAAAATATCACTTCCTCCTGCTTGCACAGGTTCTTTACTCAGGCCTGAGAATTACAAAAAACAAAACAAAACAAAACAAAACAAAAAACAAAAAACCCAAACCAAAAACAAGCAAAGAAAACCCACTAAAGCTCTCCTTCACGTTCAATAGTGTAAATAATGTTATGTTGATGAGGTACACATAGTCCCTATATTGTTTTATCTCTTCTAGTTCATTTGCAGAGACATTATTGCTCCTGTGTTTGAAACTACTTTCTATGGCTGGCAACTATCAAATATCCCTTTATCTTAGGTCATTTTGAAACTTTTTAAATCAGATCAGAGGACAGTAAACAGTGAGATTGTGTGTAATAAAAAATAGTGTTAGAAGAGGCTTATCAAATTTCTGAACTTTGTACTTAGAATGTGAATGTTACAGATTATAAATTTATATGAAACCACAGAACAGAATTGTGGTTGATTTTTTTTTTTTTTTGGTAACATTTGACTATTTATACTTTTTGTTTAATAAAAGAACACAAGGGCGCCTGGGTGGCTCAGTGGGTTAAAGCCTCTGCCTTCAGCTCAGGTCATGATCTCAGGGTCCTGGGATCGAGGCCCTCATCGGGCTCTTTGCTCAGCAGGGAGCCTGCTTCCTCCTCGCTCTCTCTCTGCCTGCCTCTCAGCCTACTTGTGATCTGATCTCTCTGTGTCAAATAAATAAATAAAACCTTTAAAAAAAATCAATAAAATAAAAGAACACAAAGTTCATGCCAATGAAAATTTATAAAGTTAACATTGGTAACCAGCAGTGGCAGATAAAAAAGTCTCCTGGGAGCACTCTTAAGCCATATCTTGTCTCAGTTTACCTTATGTCACTGAGGGTAACCACTGTTCAGACTCTAACACCCTGGAATAGCTCTATTTTTTTCAATTTAATTTTATTTTTTCAGTGATCCAACATTCATTGTCGAATAGCTCTATTTTTGAACTTTAATGAAATCATGCAGTGTCCTATTTTATGAATGGCTTATTTAATTCAGCGTGGTTTTGGAGTTCCTCCATGTTTTTGGCTATAATCAGTACATTCATTTTATCACTGTGCAGTATTCTGTGAATTCCACAATTTGTTCATCTTTTTACTGTTGCAAACCACTCAGGATGTTTCTGGTTTGAGGTATTTTATTAAAGAGTGTTTCTGTGAAAATATTATGCATGTATTTTTCGTGAGCTTAACTATACTTTGGTGCGTGTATACGAGGGAAGGGAATGCTGGGTCCTAGGAATTGTGTGGCTGAAGTTTAGGTAAACAGTCAAAACATTACCCAGAGGGACTGTACCAATCTATGCATTCTCTGAAAGAGATCCGGTCATCGGATATTCCTGCTGCTTCCTTTAAGCCTTTGTGGTGAGCACTCAGAGATATCCTGTGATGGTTTTAATCTGCATTGTTGTGATGATTAATCAAATTGAACATCATTACATGATTATTAGCCATTTGGATATCCTGTTTTTTAGAGTACATGTTCACGTTCCCTTGTTTCCCTGTTATCTTTCGTTCTTGTGTATATTCTCTAGATGGTTCAAAGATCTTCTCCCATCCTGTGTCCTTTCCCTATCTTATTGGTGTTTTTGTTTATAGTGAACTGCCATTAACTAGTTTTCCTCTTCATTAGTGCTTTTGATGTTCTAAGAAATGTTTGCTTATCCTGAGGTCATGGGTCATGAAGCTATTCTATTTTAAACATATTTTTTACCCAAAAAAAAAACCCAAACCAAAAACAAGCAAAGAAAACCCACTAAAGCTCTCCTTCACGTTCAGTAGTGTAGATAATGTTATATTGATGAGGTTCACATAATCCCTGTATTGTTTTATCTCTTCTAGTTCATTTGCAGAGACATTATTGCTCCTGTATTTGAAACTAATTTCTATGGCTGGCAACTATCAAATATCCCTTTATATTAGGTCATTCAAAAAAAATAGGATATAATCTTAACAGTTGAACAGTCGTATTTGATAACTCACATTACCTGCTGCTGCGAACACAGAGACTTCAGTGTCTCAACGTAGCAGAAACTGACTGTTCCTGGGGCAGCAGACTCTTGGGTGTGTACAGCTACCACTGGTCCCTGCCTGAGTTGTCCTTGCAAACGGGAGGATCGCTTTCTGGCAGTAACTCCACTCCATGGAAAGAGTACATGGTTGATGATGTCCTAGCTAGCCATCCATGCCCTGTCAGTCGAGAGTGAGAATTTTGCCTTGGTCTATGGTACAAACCCAAACCCTTGACTTCATAAACCTGCTCTGTGAGATATCATTTAGAAGTAAATTAGAAAGAACTTACTAATGAGCTATTCAAAAAATCTTGAGCAGTGTTTATTTTTTTTTTAAAGATTTTATTTATTTATTTCACAGATGGAGAGAGATCACAAGGAGGCAGAGAGGCAGGCAGAGAGAAAGAGGGGGAAGCAGGCTCCCTGCCGAGCAGGGAGCCCGATGCGGGCCTCGATCCCAGGACCCTGAGATCATGACCTGAGCCGAAAGCAGAGGCTTTAACCCACTGAGCCACCCAGGCACCCTTGAGCAGTGTTTAAAGTCACAAATCATCTTGTTGAAAGAACTTTAATTAGTTTAAGAAAGTTTTCAAATGTTATGTTTGAGTTGATAGAACAGAAAGGGTTTTCACCATATCCCATTTACCTAATTGTGACTCAAAATTACTAATATTATAATGTAGAGACAATATCTTAAAGGCACTGGATTTGATCCTACTTTTAAAAATAGAATCTAATTTTCTGTATTTCTTTATAGGATTGTGCCAATAATATCTGAGAGTGAATAGTGAAAGGATATTGGTATTGGCTCAAGCCCCACTTCTGTAATTCATCAACAGTGCACCTCAGTCTCTTTGGTGTTCAAAATTTTCTTTTTAAAATGGAGATTTACACTGTCTCATAAGGCATTTCTGAAGGTCAAATGGGAAAAAAGTATTCCAAAGACAGTCAGGGGCATAGAACACACTACACAGTATGTAAGTGCTAATATCATTCATTATCGTCAAATAGTGTTTTGAACTTTAACAGTGTGTTCGAGTACTTCATGGAATTGTTACAACAGCACTCCGAAGTGAGTAGCTTAAGCATAGAGGGGGCAATGGTTTTACCACTGAGGGGCACCATTCAGGGCCCTGATCCTCTGATCCCTGGTACACGGATGGTTGCTGGAGACGCAGCAATTACAAGTTACCTGCAATGCTCTGTAGGGTATCTAGTGAGAATTATAAATGTCACGATCATGTCACAGAAAAGTGTTGCTGAAATACGGCCTCAAGATGGATGAAATCACTTCAGTTATAAGTGAGAAAACCTAGACGGTTTAGGTGAAGACCTGTGTTACAAAGTTTAATCCCAGTTCAGTCATAAACAACACTAAATGACAGCCATTCCTTCCCAAGACTTCTCTGACTTGTCATATACCCATGATGCAATTCTGACTATCACGGCAGAGTCAGGATATGATTTAAAGACTGAATATGGTTTCTGAGAAAAGCAATGTTCGTATAAAACTACCTTCATCTATTCAGTGAGTTTTTTGCAATGATTCTTAATCTCAGGTCCCTTAACTCCTATGGAGATACAGGACACTCTGAATGTTTACATACAAAAGTTTGCATGTATGTTCTTAATTATATTTTGGTGAAGAAAGATGGAGCCCCTCGTGGGGCTCCCTGCTCCATGGAGGGTCAGCTTCTCCTTCTCCCTATGCCTCCCCCCGCCCCCAATGGTGCTCTCTCGTTCGCAAATAAAATCCTAAAAAAAAAAAAAAAAAAGATTAATCTTTTCAAAGAACCAATGTTGGTTTTATTGATTTTTCTTTATCTCTCTATTCTCCATTTTGTTTTTCTCTATTATGTCCTTCTGTTAGCTTTAGCTTGCCCTTTATCTAGTTTAAGTTATAAAGTTAGATGGTTTTGAGGTCATTGTCTTTTTTTTTTCTTTTGAGATTTAGAGTGATGAGAGAGCAGAGGGGAGGGGTTTAGGGAGAGGGTCTCCCTTAGCACCATACTTGCCTTGTCTTATAGTTTGGGCATACTGTATTTCTGTTTTCATTTAACTGATTTCTAATTTCCCTTTTGCTATATTCTTTGATCTACTGGTTCTTTATACTACTCTTAATAATGGATAGAGTGGCCAGATAAAAAGAGATATAGGGAAATAAAGCAATGGAGTACATAGTAATACGAAAACTACTATTTACTTCCCACCAATTCTGAATTTTCATGATATTTCATATTTGCATTTACTCTATTGAGACTTCCTTTTTGCCACAACACATGCCCTAAGCTGTAAAATGCCCCAATGTGCACTTTAGACAGGTTTATATTCTGTTGTTTGGGCATAGAGTACTCTCTATATGTCAGTTCAGTCTAGCTGGTTTATTGTAGTATTCACGTCATTTATTTCCTTCTCTTTTAATCTGGTCCTTGCATTATTGAGAGTAGGATATTGAAGTCTCCAACATTATTGTGGAAGTTGCTATTTACTAGCTCAATTCTGTCAATTTTTTTTGCTTTATTATTTCTTTTTACTTATAATAAATCCTTTATTATTTTTTTAATTTTTAATTTTTATTCTTTGCCCCAGGGGTACAGGTCTGTGAATCATCAGGCTTACATCTTTCACAGCATTCACCAAAGCACAAACCCTCCCCAATGTCCATAACCCATCCACCCTATCCCTACCCTCCCACCCCCCAGTAACCCTCAGTTTGTTTTGTGAGATTAGGAGTCTCTTATGGTTTGTCTCCTTCCCCATCCCATCTTGTTTCATTATTTTTCCCTCCCTACC